>CM060960.1:77314061-77821561 GCA_030765055.1 Mantis religiosa | reverse complement strand
GGTCTCTTTTGAGTTGTCCTCGAAAGAGGACGTATGTTGATTTGTGCGGAGCTAGTATGAGACGGACACTTTTACACCAGCTGTTTATCTTTTGTGTAACTACTGTGCTCTTTGCTTCTAACTCCTTTCTGCTTTGAGCATCAATTAGAATTAGAAGGTCGTCTGCATACGCAACTACCTGTAGCACAGTTTCATCCAGTGTCAGTTCTTTGAGCAGGGGTTCTAGTCCTATATCCCAGAATTCTGGGCCAAGGATAGACCCTTGTGGACATCCTTTTGTGATGTGTCTCGTTAGTGTCTTTTCGGTCCCTTTCATGTGCACTCTCCTGCTTCTGCAATAGTCCTTTATCATGTTGTAGAGACACTTAGGATATTGCAGCTTTTGAAGTTGTTCGAAGAGCGCGGGCCACCATAGATTGTCGAAAGCTCCAGAGATGTCGAAGAATATGCCTACAACATATTTTCTCTTTGAAGCTTGTATAGCCTCTTGGGCTGAGATTATGGCGTCTTCTGTGGACTTGGATTTCCGGAAGCCGAACTGTTTCTCGCTCATGCCAATCATACATCTGTATTCTTTGATTCTCTTACAGATGAGCTTTTCTTGTAGTTTCGCTAAAGTATTAATAAGGCAGATTGGACGGTAGGACTTTGCCTGTGTGGGATCTTTGTCGTCTCCTTTTTTCAGGACTACCATGTTTGCTTCCTTCCAGCAGTGTGGGATCCGTCCCATCCAAATACAGTTGTTGAGAATTTTGTCGAGACAGGGAATAATTTTCGGTGCGAGGGCTTGTAGTATCTCCGTAGTTATTCCATCTGGTCCAGGGGCCTTTTTGATTTTGAGTTCCATGATCGCCTGATGAATTTCTTTTTTGTCGAAAGGAAGTATAAGTCCAGTGTTCGGTATGTAGCTCTCGAAGTTGAGTCGCATCTGTTTATGTTCCTCTGTGTCTGTCTCTGGTTGATCGTTGGGTAGGAGAGTGTCAAACAAAACTTGCACGGATTGTTCCCATGTTGTAGTCATCTGTCCATTTCCATTTCTCATGGTTGAGATGATGTCCGGCGCTTTTATCTTTTCTGCTGCAATTTTGTACGGAGTGCCCCAAACATTTTCATTAAGATTTTCCTCTACAAACTTCCTCCATTGCTTCTCTCTCGTCTCTTTCATAAGTTGTTTATATTGTTCTTTATGTCGCGTGTAGATTTCTAAGTTGTTCTGTTGCTCGGTTGGTGTTATTGATCTCTGGTATATCCTTCTGAGCTTGCGACATTTGGCTCTTAGGTGTTGTAGTTTGTCTGTCCAGGTCTTATCTTTATTTCTGCTCTTGTTTCGAAGTGGAACTGCTATTTTCATGGCATCTTGTATGGAGCTTGTCAGTTTCTGTGCTAGGAGGTCTACGTCTTCGATGTTAGTGTCTAGATTTGGAGGCGTGTAGCTTTCTTTAAGTTTTGTCCAGTTTGTCTGTTTGATGTTATACTCCGGGGCTGTCGTACTCCAGGTTTGTCGTGGTTTCGGGGTTAGGAGATAGTCCATGTAGATTATGTTGTGGTCGCTGGTTGTTAGTCCTTGGCCTACTTTCCAGTTGGTGATCCTGTACCCGGCTGATTCGCTGGCTAAGGTGACATCTATGTTGCTTTCTGCTCCTGCTCTGTTGTGGAAAGTGGGTGGATTAAGCGGTCTGTTTATTACCGTTAAATTAAGTTCGGAGATGGCTTCTTCCAGTAGCTCGCCTCTTTCATCTTGTGTCGCACTGTTCCACCATAGCGACTTTGCATTTGCATCTGCCATGTAGAGAATCTGTCTATTTTGGAATGTGTTATGTATTTCTCGTAGGGTGTCTAGATGCTGTCTGATGTCAGAGCTTGGAGGGTAGTATTGGTTCACGAGAATGAAACTGCTTTTCCAATACGAAATTTCGGCGCAAGTTGTATATTCGTCGCAAAACTGAGTTATTTGCATAACTTGAATATCTGGGTCGTAGATGATGGTTGCTGTGAATGGTGATTTTGCATCCAGGATATATCTGGCTCTAGCTGGTGTGTGGAGTGGCTTCCCTTTGATGGAGTATGGCTCTTGGAGACACAGGATGTCGAGTTGAAGGTCCTCGGACAGCTTCTTTATTTCGCCGATGACGAGTTTGCTGTGTTGCGCATTTAGTTGTGCTATTCGTAGAACGCTTCTCTCATGGTTCATAGTTGGTTTTGGCGACTAGTCGTGTCCACATCATCTGGTAGGTTCGGCAGTTCTTTCCTCCTGGACATCTTTTGTTCCTTCTGAAGCATGGCACGCATCTCGGTGGTAGTCGGTAACTCCGGCATTCCTCTCGCTGGTGGTCGTCTTCTCCGCAGTGTCCACATGTTGGTGTCGTCTTGTAGCAGTATTTTCCTACATGCCCCAGGTCATGGCACTTCATACAACGAGCCACAACCACGTAGTCCTTCGCCGCTAAAGACTGGAAACCCGCATAGAGTCGTCCCTGGGCGATGATGGTTCTCCGGAGTTTGGGGGATACCTCGGCGACGTGGTGAACCGTTGCTCGATTCCTGGGACCCGTGCGGAACCGGAACTTGAACTGGTCGTCGAACTCCTCTCTGGTCATCGTCTGCTGGAAGTTGTGCTGGTAGATCATCGTGGCAAGGTCCTCTTCCTTCTCGCCCACGGAGACATCATATAGAATCATCAGTGGGTTGCGCTTTTTGGGTGGTTCCATTTTGATACCTTTGTCCTCCAGTTGTTTGCAGTTGACAATCTTTTGGATGTCGGCCTCACTCTCCGCCTCCAGGATGACGGTCCTCGGAGTTGTCCTGATGCTACGAATTCTGATTTTGTCCTCGGTTGGCTTCAGGTTCGAGGTGATGATGGATTGGACCTCCTTCGTGGACTTCCCCGCCGTGGAACTGATGAACAGGGTCAGCCGCTGGTGTTGTACGGTCCTCTGGAGTTCCTCTGCTCTCTGGTTTTGGGGCGCCCGAAGGGTTGCTGCGACATCTGCGTAACTTCTAGGAGTTAACACGGGAGTCGCTTCTCGCTGTTTTTGTTCGGCTTCGCGTAGGATGCGAATTTCCGTTTTTAGAGCCACATTCTCTTTTGTGACGTCATCAAATAGCTCTTGAAGCTTGCAGAAAGCCGCAAAGATTTGGGTCTTTCTATTGGAGGAAATCTTTTCACTACCAATTGTCTTCCCGAGCTTAGTCATAAGTCCCCTCAAGAAACATAGTAAGACCAGTGAAAGGAGAGCTACCCAGCGCAACAGTCCGCGAACATCTCCGTCCACAACAATGAGGACTCATCTGGAGAGGACGCCGATCGGCGACTTTCATCTTCGCCGATCGCAGTTTCCGATACTGTCGAGACACTGGATTCGAAGGCACCAGTGCGTAAGCTGTCCTCTTCCATTGACGATGTGGAGCGGGGGATCCTGTCCTCGCTGCCCAAACGACAGTGAGGAAAAGACAGGAAAAACACGCTGAAACCTCTAGCCCTGTCCCAAAGAAACGCAACAATTTGGTCCGACCAACCCTGGACAGGTAGTTCTTGTCACGGCAAGCTTTTATTGAAAGTAGTATTTTTATGGCTTTTAGTATTTTATGGGAAATTATAGCTTCTGTATTGTTTATTATTTATTCATTCATTCATTATTTATTTATTTATTTATTTATTTATTTACTTATTTATTTATTTGTACCCATTTGGGCTTAGTTACATCTTAGTCATTTTGTTTTGATATGTTTTTTTAAATTTTGACTAAATAATATCTGGCTATTGCCATGATTCATTTTCTGTAAGGGCGCTGCTGCTGATGATGATGATGATCATCGTCATCATTATACCTGGGATGGAAGCTTTCAAGTGGCTGGAAAGGTGCGTTTCCTGCACCAGGAATACCTGCACTTTATTTATTGCGAGGAAGTTTGTAGCTTCCTTTAGCTTATGCCGCAACACGTTAGCGTTCCAGGAACATATTTTCAGACTCTGGATGTTGGTTAGGATCTTATTGTTTTCTGCCATATTGTCCTAGGAAGCTAATTACAGTGTGAACCAAGATAGTGGATGGAGGTACCTTGACAGGTCGCTGGACTAGTGCATCAGCCAAGGCTATGGCAAAATCAGTTTGCAACTCTACTGGAATTCTATCCATAAGCTTCAGAAACTGATCGTCAGGGAGAGAAGTGCAGAGCGGTGGTAGTGTTGTGATTTTTGGATGTCTGAGGTTGATGGACAGGCAGTGGTTGTTGGGCCAGATGTCGTGTCCCAGAAGACAATGAGGGTTAATACTGTGGGATTGACACAGTTTTAGAAATGGCACCAGTTGCAGAACTGCTTGCTACCCTCCTTTGTGGTAATGGCGGATTTTGCTTCCTCTGAGTAGCTAAGGATTCCTTAGATGTAGCAACGGTAGGAATTTCCTTTTCAGATGTGACATTTTCAGCAGGCTGGGCTTTGTTTTCAACGATGTTTTGGGTGGTAGCAGCGTAGCCAGCATATGGTATCTTCACTGGTGGTGGTAGTCCTGGGTAACGAGTACCCTTAAAGGTTTCTTTGGGTAGACCCATAGTGTTCGGTACCTTGGGTGCAGCATCAAGTCCTGATCTGTGATCATTTTTGTTGAGGTGCATTTCCACCCTGGGTTCTTGCCAAACTGGGCACTTGGCGTACCTGCTGGAGTGGTCTCCACCGCAATTACAGCAGGTGGCCTTGGATCCAGTAATCCCAAGGCGTTTGCAATCTGCCCTCTTGTGACCTGACTCACCAAAATAAGAACATGCCGGTTCCAGCCTACAACCAGCTGCACTGTGCATAAATTGTTGGCAATTTGTGCACTATAAAGGTCTTGCTGGAGGACGATTGGATTCCACGCGTATCACTGCCTTAAACATTCTCGTCTCCTTGTAAATTTCATGGTAGCTTCTCTCCTTTCTTAAGGCAAAACGAAAGTGAGGGAGTGGTTTGTGGTTAGCACTGCGGTTTGAACGCAGTTGCCCAACACTCTCCACCGGGTAGTTCTTGTTTTTGAGTACAGCAAGTACTTCCTCCTCTGATATGTACACAGACACGTCTTTTAACGTGATATACAGCAATTTTTCCTCTTGGAGCAGGGTGATTAAGCACTTCTTATCATCCAGCAACTTGCGGAGGGCCCCATTATCATCGGGGATGTCCGGGATGAAGGCAACTGATCCACTAATATTCCGGATAGAGTACTTAATGTTGGGTTGATGGAGGCTATGATATCTCGTGCATTAGGCGGATCCCTTAGGTAAATAGGGGTAGCCTTTGCAGAACGGGCAGCAGGTGCTGTTGGAGCAGTTGGTGTGGCGTTTGACGTGGATGGAGCTTCCATTACTGAAGGAGCTGGAGCTTTTGTCAAACGTGTTGGAGCTGTCTGATCTGGACGTCTCCTTTTGATATTTTGCGCTTGTGTTACACCACCATCTGGCACTGCTGGTAACCCTTGGAATTTGTTTGAGACAGGTAAGGGTTCTGGAGGAAGGGTATGTTTGTGAGCCTTACCTCTTGCGTTGCTAGGGACCACTTCCCAATTACGATTGATTGCTTTCAATTTCTCACTCTACAGTAGGTATCCGGAAATGACTTCCACCCTAGCGCGATGCGCTGAGTAATGTTTGAAGGCATTTGTAGCTAATTCCTGATTAGCAGCTGCTAAATTATGAAACAGCTGCTGATCAGCAGCTTCCAAATGTCTTAGCCTGACCCTATTTTCCAGGTGCAGGGTTGAGAGTCAAAGGCATTTGGGAGGCAACAATTAATACTCGGTGCATGAAATCGCGAAGATCACCTCCTTCGACATAGTACTGGAGGCATTTAAGATCCTGGTTCGCCTCTAAGTTATCGTTGTTGGTCACCTGTGCGTCCGTAACTTCGGTTTCCATCATGATGTATTGGACCAATCACAGGATTCAATACAACAGCCAATGGGGTGCGAACAAGGTTAAAAAATGCAGAAAGGGGACAGCTAGGCAAGTCTTATTGCCTTACTAGAAAAGAGGAAAGAAGAATTAGTAGTAGATAGAACTAGTACTGGGTGCTACCAGAGGGCCTACCTTTCAGGGCGCCTAGAAACCAGTCCTAGGACTGTTGGCTTCGGCCTTGGTATTCTACAGAATTACTGTGCTGTATGCAATGGCTTCTTCTTTGAGGCTCGCAGGCTTGATGTTGTCCCTGCAGAGCAGCAATAAGCTTGGGTCGGCAATTTCGCGACGTTGAACGCTGGTAGGCAAGAGCCACGCCCTGAAAAGGGCTGCTTTGGCCTTGCTATGGTGCTGTCTCGTCGGTGTTCACTCTTCGATGTCTCGAGGAGAAGTGAACATGCAGCTCTTTGTTTTAGTATTTTCTCCCCCCCCCCCGAGTATTGGTAGTGTATTGCGGTAGTCAGGGTAGGAGAATGGATGAGGCTTATTGGGATTTCGCTAAGCTCTCCCGCTAGTGCGGAAATTATCTTTCTTCGACGGGCGAAAAGCGCGTGGCGTTTTCGGCCTGCTGCCATGACGAAAGATTCCTGAGTGCAGCCCGGGATTTAGCGAGCTTTTGTGCAAGGAGTAGGGTTAGATATATCTTTATTAGTTGATTGAGTGATTGCCTGTGCGTATTAGGCGTAAATATTCCTTGCCAGTAAGGCTAGCATTGGAGTTTTCGGCGAAGTACTGGGTATTTCTGGCTGCACGGAGGTCGGCTGTGGCCGCTGTAGCATGGCTGGTGTGTGCGTGTGTGTGTGTGTGTGTGTGTGTGTGTGTGTGTGTGTGTGTGGTATGTGGTGCTGCTTGGGTGAGTAGGAGTCAGTCCGATTGGCCGTGAGATGTGCTGTAAACGGGCGTTGGTTGACTGCAGTAGTGTTGGAATGGCCTCGGTTGCAGAGTGGTGTATTTTGTTGATCTTAGCTTCGAGCTGTACGTGGCTCTCTTCCATTAGAGCCAGTTTCCTTGTGATGGAGGTGAGGGCTTCGTTTTGTTGTAGTTGCTGGATAAGCTGCTCAAGCTGATCCAGGCGGTCCGTGATGGATGAAGTACCGGTGGTGTGAAGATCAGTGTTCCTCTGGAGCTGGTCTGTTTTGTTGCATTGGTGTGTGGAGACTGACGTGGTTGTGTCTTCTGGTGCAGAAAGCCTGGGTGCGAAGTTTGCTCTTTGTGTCGGAGTTGGTGGCAGAGAAGGTCGTCTCCATGGCAGTCAGCTGGGTTCTAGTGCCGCGGTGATGGTTGGCAACTGACGCCGATGCGTCTTCCATATATGTCAAGAAGTTTATGGCTGCCATTTACCTACCTTCTAGTAAACATCAGACTATAGCAACACACGATCTAGAGCTACACTTTACTGCATTACTTATAAGAAATAATAAAGAAAAATAAAAGCTTAAAAGTAAACCAATAGGTGATGAACTGCAACTCTGTAAACTAAATGTGTATTGTGAGCCTGGCAGAGAAGCAGGAGATTGAATGTCAAAGATTTGTGTTTTATTTAGATACAGCTGATTGCAAAAGAACAAGTGCTTATTAATCAAAGTATTAAGAAGCCCCTCAAAATCCAACCTCTGCGGTCCTCGTCCCGAGGGGTGGGCAACAGGAAGTAGGGGACTGACTGATGGGGTGATGTACGGTGGGGACCTGGTGTACCCCACGACCGCTACGGCTGCCGAGAAGGCCCATCAGTAACCCCGAAAACTGGCAGAAGAGGCTCTGGTATATTCCCCCAGGGACCTACTACGGTAGGTACGGGTTTGGCGATCCCGGGGTCCCTAGCCATTCACCCTCAATTCATCCCCTTCATCTCCATCAACTGTGCCACGTGCATTTACTGCTTGTCAGTAAGCATCACCTTCTTCCCCTTCTAGTTTTTTATTATAATTCTTAGCACTTAAGGTCTTAGGTTTATAACTCCTGTCTCACCAGCAGGGATCTTTCCTATCTCCGTGGTTCTGTCCCA
This sequence comes from Mantis religiosa, assembly GCA_030765055.1. NCBI lineage: Eukaryota > Metazoa > Arthropoda > Insecta > Mantodea > Mantidae > Mantis > Mantis religiosa. The sequence continues at coordinate 77,813,628 of CM060960.1, read as the reverse complement.
CGGTTTTCAGCGCGGCTTCCGACATGTGTGCTCTCCGGAGGTCTCAAAAGTGAAGGTTGAGCGGACCCTTCGCACTGCCCCTATGTGTAGCCTTAGGTGCGGAGCCCGTCCACACCGTCAAGTACACCCACGTAGCTCCTTGAGGGCCCGGTCTGTGGTAATCTCCCGACGGCCGCGTTTTGCCGTTGGGTTAGTATCACGGACCGGACGTGTTACCGCTGACGGAACCCCGGTGTAATCAACCACAAGTCCCCTGAATCCGCGTGTGCCTATTACACGCATGCGCGGCCTAAAGTGGGGAGCCACAGGCGGTTATTCCTGTGGTAGGGGAATAAAGCCGGGGTGTGCGTGGTGAACGGTTTACCCATACGGACAAGCAGTGGATGTGGAAGGGTAGCTTTTCTGAAGTACAAATGAGATCGGTCATGGGTGAGGTCCCCATGACGGCACAGACCGTGAAGATTCGGTGTCTTTCATTTTTAACCCCCGGATGGCAGGCTGACGCCGACGGTTCCGGATGGGGGTCCTATTCAAAATGCATCCGCGCAAAAACTCTTTCATCGACCCGTATATAGTAATGACCTTGGCATGTGAAGGCAAAACGTTTAAGGATATTAGCCCTTTTTACATAAAGCGTGAATTGGATAAGATCAGTGGCCCTGTAAAGAATGCGACGCGCCTCCGAGATGGCACTCTACTATTGGAGAGCACAAATGCAGACCAATCTCGAAAACTGCAAAAGGCGACTTTGTTGGGCTCCTACCCGATCCGGGTAGCCCCACACAAAACACTCAACACCTGCAGAGGAGTAGTCACCACCTCCAGCCTAGATGGTCTTGCAAATGAGGAAATAGTGAGTTGCCTCTCTGACCAGCTTGTTTGTCAGGCGTACCGGCTCACACGAAAGCAAGATGGTAAGGAGTATCCACTACGAACGGTTTTTCTTACTTTCGCCGGGACTAAGTTACCCGAGTACATCTACTGCGGCTATGAACGTGCGAGCGTCCGCCAGTATGTCCCGAACCCCATGCGCTGCTTCCAATGTCAGCGGTTCGGGCATACTAAGACCACTTGTACCAATCCTGCTCTTTGTGAGCAATGTGGCCTACCGAAGCACGAAGACCCAAACTGCACTCGACCACCTTGTTGCGTGAACTGTGGCGGTAGTCATCCTTCCAGCTCGCGACAGTGCCTTAGATTCATGGACGAAAAAAGTATTCAGGAGCTACGTGTAAAGGAACGCCTGACTTTTCCAGAGGCACGACGGCGCTTCGAACAACTGAAGCCTGCTACCACTACCACTGGATATGCATTAGCAGCTCGCCGTACTCCTAATACCACTGTTGCTGTTCAACACGTCCCTGTCGCACACGCATCCACGCAGACTGAGTTTCTAGCCGTTAAACCTACGTCTCAGACTGTTTGTATATCCACCAGCACAGCCTCCGTTTCAGCCGTACAGACTCCAGACACCAAGCCATCACCGAGTAACAACAATCCAGTGGTAAATGTAAAACACCGATCCCGGCCACAACATAGATCGCGAAGTCGCTCGCCTTCCATTAGATCCCGGTCTCGTTCTACGAGCCGTAGGAGTTCTGACTCCCGAACATCAGCGGAGTCACAGGAGGCTAACGATTTTCGAATCGTAGGGCCCAGGTCAGCCAAGGTCAAGAAAAAGGTTAAAACGGCCCATTAAAAACTCTTCATGGAAATAATCCAGTGGAATGTCAATGGTTTTCGAGCTCGTGCTCAAGACCTACAACATTTAGTTTCTCAACGGTCACCATCAATTATTTGTCTCCAGGAAACCCACTTACATCCCAATCACTCGTTACACCTTCAGTCTTTCTCTGCATTTAGAAGCGACTCTCTTGCGGGTATGCGTGCAAGCGGTGGCGTTGCCACCTTAGTGGCGCCTAACATCTCAGCCGCCCACGTTCCTCTCACCACACCATTGCAAGCTGTGGCCGTTCGGCTACAGCTGGAGAGCATCAGTTTTACCATATGCAACATATACCTGCCGCCGCTCAGTATAGTTCCAGAGCGTGATCTTCAAGCTCTATTGGCTCAGCTCCCCTCACCACTACTCCTTGTGGGAGATTTGAATGCCAAGCACACGCTCTGGGGATCAGACACCGATGACGCCCGTGGATGCCTCCTCGTAGACGTCTTCGATAAGTCTGACCTGCTTCTGCTAAATACTGGTGACCCGACATTCCTATCATCCGCTTATGGTACACATTCCGTACTAGACCTTTCTTTCTGCAGTCCGTCATTAGTACCACTACTTGAGTGGTCAGTACTTTCCGACCTCTTTGGCAGTGATCATTACCCCATTAACATTCATTTTTCTGGCCGCCAATGTGTACCTTCTCGACATCCTCGCTGGATTATTTCCAAAGCTAACTGGGGAAAATTCCAATCCCTCATACACCTCATCGACGATGGTTTCGACACCATCGACGAAATGGTCGAATATTTTACTTGCTCGATCCTGCTCGCAGCAGAATCCAGCATTCCTCGAGGCTCACCTACACCACGTCGTATTCCTGTACCGTGGTGGTCCGAGGAATGTAGTTTGGCTGTCAAAGCACGCAAACGTACTTTGCGCATTTTTCAGCGGCACCCGACAGAAGCGAACTTCGTCGCCTTCAAACGTTCTCGGGCTAGGGCACGCTTTATACTGCGCAACGCAAAGCGTAAATCTTGGGAAGCATTTGTGTCTTCGCTTTCCCGGCGCAGCTCTACCCAACAAGTATGGTCAGCTGTTCGGTGGATGTATGGCAAGTATCGCCGGACGGTAATTCCCGGCCTTGCCATCAACGGATCCATGTGCACCATCGAGCAGGATATAGCTGAAGCCCTAGCTACCACATTTGCTGCCACGAGCCAAACTGCCCGCTATGACGCTCTCTTCCTGCCTATTAAGGAAAAGGCGGAGCGGGTACCACTTAATTTTAATAGTGACTGCACCGAGCCGTACAACCAACCCTTTACCGCAGCCGAGCTCGCCCATTCTCTGGCGTTAGCAAAGGATTCCTCTCCAGGTCCCGATGACGTACACCGACAGATGCTGCTACATCTTCCATCTGAGGCGCTAAGTTTCCTCTTAAACATCTATAACCGCATTTGGCATGAGCGGGTTTTCCCTTCCTCCTGGCGAGAGGGTATTGTCATCCCCATCCCTCGACCCGGAAAGGACCGCACGCTACCATCTAGCTACCGCCCCATTTGCCTAACGAGTGTCATCTGTAAGACGTTGGAGCGAATGGTAAGCGCTCGGTTAAATTGGTGGCTAGAAAAACATAACCATCTGTCCAACTTACAATGCGGTTTTCGTCGCCATCGCTCAAGTGTCGATAACCTAACACGCCTAGAGGGGTATATTTCCGATGCCTTTCTGCTGAAACAGCACGCCGTTGGCGTGTTCCTCGACTTGGAGAAGGCCTATGACACCACCTGGCGGTACGGCATACTCCGTAACCTACATGGTTACGGCATGCGTGGTCATCTACCCGTGTTTTTATGTAATTTTTTAAAACTTCGCCGTTTTCGTGTGCGTATAGGTAAAACGATATCCCAGGAACGGATACAGGAGAACGGTGTACCTCAAGGGTCGATTTTAAGCGTCGCACTTTTTGCCGTAGCTATCAATGGCATCACTAGTGCCGTTCGAAGCGGAATTCCAACATCACTTTATGTTGACGACTTCGCACTTTATTATAGGTCAGCCAACATAGACCACATTGAGCGCCAACTGCAGCTGACCATCACCCAGCTAGCAGCTTGGGCGCTACAAAACGGTTTCCGCTTTTCAGCTGCGAAGACCCAGTGCATCCACTTTCACCACCTACGAGGTATTCACCCGCCTCCTGATCTTCATTTGAACGGCACACGCCTGCCATTTGTATCGCACCTGAAGTTCTTGGGCCTCTACTTGGACCGACAACTAAATTGGGAGCACCACATTCGTCACCTTCGAGCCTCTTGCGATCGTTCTCTTCGGGTGCTGAAGGTATTATCTGGAGCATCTTGGGGGGGCGATCGTACGGTAATGTTGAGGCTGTACCGCTCTCTGGTTCGGTCCAAGCTGGACTATGGCAGTTTTATTTATGGCGCAGCGACCGCCTCTAAACTTCGCCTTTTAGACACCGTGCATCATACTGGCATCCGCCTTGCCACAGGAGCCTTCCGTACCAGTCGAGTCGACTGCCTGTATGCGGACTCAGGCGAACCTCCACTCCATATTCGTCGCTCACTGTTACTCTGCTCATACGTTTCGAAGTTGGCAAGTTATCACAATCATCCTTGTTTTAAACCAGTTCTGTGTCCAGATTTAGTCCACCGTTATATGCGCCCTGGTTCTCAGACACGCCCCGTGGGAATAAGATTTCGGGATCTACTACATTCGCATGGCCTCCGAATGCCTCGCGTGGAGAGGTCGTCCATCTGCCCCTATCCTGCATGGCAGCTCAATCGTGCGCAGTTCGATCTCGCTCTTTCAAACAATTCTAGACTCGCTACTCCACATTCGGTGTTCCAACAACTTTTTGCCGAATTGCTGGGCCGTTATCCTAACTATGTTCCGGTCTTTACAGACGGCTCTCAGTTAGGTAACGCTACGGGTTGCGCGTTCTTCGTTAACGGTGAGGCTCACAAATTTCGACTTCTGGACTCAACTTCGGTCTTCTCAGCAGAGTTATATGCCATCTACTATATGCTCCTTTTTATTTGCAAGTTAGCCCCTGGCTCTTTTATTGTTTGTACCGACTCCCTCAGTGCTCTTCAGGCCTTGAAACAGCACACTGCCGCTCACTCTCTAGTTTTAAAAATACAGGCCCAGATCTCGCAAATGCTCGGTCGAGGATACCATTTTGTTTTTACTTGGACCCCTGGGCATATGGGCATTTCCGGGAACGAGGAGGCGGACGCGGCTGCTAAGTCTGCTTGCCGTTTGCCCCGGAGTTTAACAACTACGGTGCCGTACCAGGATGTGCAACGTTTTTTCCGTCGCCAGCTTCTATCTGCTTGGCAGCAATCCTGGACAGCTTTAGAAGGCACACAACTCCGGGCAATAAAGGAAAGCGTACAACCCTGGCTGACTTCCTGCAGGGATAACCGGCGAGCCGAGGTGATACTCACCCGGCTGAGAATTGGGCACACACGAGCAACACATGGTCATCTGCTAAGAGGGGAACCGGCCCCTGTGTGTGCTCCATGTGCAGTACGCTTTACTGTGCGACATGTACTGCTTGACTGCCCGCAGTACGCCCGCGTTCGCCAGTCTTTGGGCTTGGGGACTAACTTGCACACTGTTTTAGGAAACGACCCAGTGGCCGTGGACAAGGCACTGCGGTTTATATCAGAAATAGGTTTTAATAAACAAGTGTAACTTGTATTTTAGATTTATCAATTTTAGAGGTTTTAGATTATTAGTTTTTAGATGGTTTTTATGTGCTTTTAATGGTTGAGTGTTTTATTTCATTGTACTTTTTAACTACATATGTGTAGGTTTTAGTATTGACTTAGGGCCCAAATGACCTTGCTGTCGACGGGCCCTAAAACCCCACACTCACTCACTCAAGTATTAAGAAGAAACCAGAAAGCAGTGGGAATTGGCAATAGTACATAGTATTTGGCCGTATACTATTTTGGAAGGAACTGTAATTGAGGAATAATGAGAATAAATCTAAAGACTTTAAATTAAAATAAGTAAAAAACATTTTAAGCAGTAAAATAAAGGGCTTCATTCTTGTAGGGAAGAGAAATAAGGTGATACCTAGCGATAGCAGGGATAAAACCGCGAATATGAGTCTAAATTTCTAATAATGAAAGGTTTGAATTAAAATTAAAATAAAATAAGATAGATATATCTTCCATCTCAGTCGCCCGCTTAATGTAGAACTTGCAATGCCAAAACAGCACGATAACTGCATTTGCTCAACCCATGTTCATTCTTATTTTGTAGCTACTCTAGTTGGTTTAGTGTTGAATTGGAGTACGCCATGGAGCTGTCTTGACACCGAAAGCTGTGGTTTATTGTATCTATGCCTCAAGTGGGGAATCCAGGGAAAGAAGGATGGGGCTAGAGGAGTCAGAGGGCGTCCGAACTAAGGAGTCATGTCATTGCAGAAGGCAGGGTCCGTAATGTTTATTAGTTGGTATCTGCCCCAGGAGCCCCGTACAACCAGCATGCCCCCTGCAGTGACCTGGAAATGGCTTACCAGATCGGCCCGGATCCTGGAAATGCGTCCTACCGCAAGAGCAAGTGTTTACCCCAAGGATATCCTCCTGCCATTGAGCGCCGGGACACCCGCCACACTTCTACCCTGAAGAAGACCAGCAGGTGGGAGATGATGTGAAATGATAATGAAGATGAAATTGAGAGAGAGGAAATTCCGAAAATGTAAATAACCTACCCAGCATTCACCTGGTGACCCGGGAAAGTACCCCCAATTTGCCCATGGTTTAGGTGCTTCGGCAACAGGATATGAACATGGGCCTCCCAAGTGTGCGCCACAGACAAGACCAACTGAGCCATGCTGTTCGATTGGTTTTGTTAGTAACTTTAAATTTAAAATGCTTGACTCATATATAGTAGTCTATGTAAGGAAAGTAATTTGCAGTTGAAATTAGTGCAAAAATAGCTTTCCCAAGTTACAGCTACCCAGTAATTATCATTTGGTTTTGCCACATTTATATACAACAGTAAGCAAAAATAAAGCACTATGGATATCAGTACGTGATTTCTTCATTATTTAAGCTTTATGCATTCATGATGTAGTTTTCTCCTAAATCAGAGACAAAAATGCTTTAACAATTGCTTATTAGCCTTGTAAACATGTAATATCACCTTGCATGATGTCACTAAACTTTTACTGTCATGCTGTTAGTAATAACATGTGTACAACAAACTTACACAAATGGGTATTTCATCCACAGTATTTTATAAAGAGCTTATTATTTTATAACACTTTTGCTGGATTAAGTGACCTAGTATATATATTGACATATTTTTTTTATTATTTTAGAGGGAACCTAATTAAATATGCCAGAAACTGTTTTTGGGTAATGTTATACAACTTGTCTGCTTTGTGTCTCAATTGCTTAATTGTGCCAATCTAGTTCGAATATGCGAATTTTAAGAGATACCAAACTTGTGGCTGTGATTTTGCAGAGATTTTCATTCCCTTTCTCTTGATAGGTTTGCTTTGCTTATAATGGGCTCCATCTATGTGTGATAGTAACCTGAGAGCCTCAAATTAACATCTTTGGATGAGTTATTTGGATATGAACGTTTATGAACTTTTCCTTTATCTTACAATGATAGCTATTTTGAAGCATTAATTTCTTTCAACGTTATTGATCACTGTGTATGTCAATCAGTGACAAAGAAGGTTAGTTTTAACAGCTATTATAAACCTCAGATTTCATAAATCCAATTTGTTCTATTTTGTTTAATGTAATAATCACTATGAACATGATATCATAATGCGCACTATACCAAATGACATATCTCTTAAGAATAACTATGTTAAGAAACCTGATTGTCTGAAGTTGATGTCGAAAAAGCTTCATGTTTTGAGTACAATAATGCAAGATAGAAAAATATGCAAGTATCAGTATGACATCAACATCATCGTTATTATCTGACAGTTTTACTTTCATTTCTAATACTCTGCTTATTATTAAAATATAGATATAACAGATTCTAGGCTTAACACACGTGTTTTACATAACATTTAGATCTTCTGCAATATAGCAATAAAGCCTCATGTGGAAAGCACCTCATTGTATCGCAACACAATTGGGACAAATGACTTTAGAAAAATAATATGGCATGTAATGTGACATTAACACTGCATTTATGTATGTCACAATGTGCTCCATCTGTTCCCAACAGGTTCTTGACACTGTATGGATAATATTAATACGTAATTTCTCTAATGTTAACAACTGTAAGTGTCATATACCTTTAACAGTGTAAGGAGTAGCACATATCAAAGTACTGATATGAAACTGTTACATGTGGTGTCATATTTATAAATTTGGATGAAGACCTCAATATTCAGTATAGGTAAAAAGTGATCAACCCAATATATGAATCATCCTTTACATGCCGAGATGCACAGTTACATAATAATTCTGAAAAGTTATATGAAACAATCTCAAATATCAAATGTTCCTCTGACTATCCTTTTGAACAATTGTGCTGAAAATAATATAAGTAGTATAGAGATTTCAAATTCTTATCAAATAGAGGCATTAACATAGCTTCTTTGTTCTCTTTTTAAATATATAAAGTGCTATTTGTTTGTACATAATTGTTGGTAAATTAATTTAAAAAGTATACCTACATCTCTTTTAGTGGTGCTTTATTACTTCTGTATGTTGCTACATTTTTCATCCAGTGAATTTTCGTATATTACTATTTTTCTGTGTACAAGAAACTGTATTACCATAAACTTGTGGTAAACTACCCTGTTTTCTTTCACCTACAAGATGCATGAATTTGTTATTAGGTTACCTTTACTGTAGTCATTACAGTCAGTAGCTTTAGAATTCCAACTTGCATAACATAAACAGCAGTTAGCGTGATGTCATTTTCAGCGCTATATAAAGTTGTAATTGTTCAATAAAGACAACACTTTTTTAATGTAGCAGGAATTTTATTGCTGTAAAATTTAAAATTCACATATAGCAGAAGTGGCCTTTGCAATCTTTTCAGCTATTCAATAAATCAATTTATTTTTCACTATAACATAATAGACATTATATATCGTTTTACAAATATTGTCAAAAATTGTCATTCATCTTCCCTTTGTCTCACACACAAACGCACATACACACACATATACATACAAAACATAATCTTTTCAAAATAATTGCAGTTGTCATCAAAATATTAATTTAACTATAGTTTGCGTTGCTTTACAAGAGTTTTGTCACTTAAGATTTCAAATTAGCAGCTGACACACTATTAGTCTGTGACCTTTAACCATATAGTTATTCTTTCTCATTGTTTCATATGTGCGAATATTGAAATTAGTGGAAGTTGTATTCCTGTTAGGTACAAAAATATTGTTTGCAAAAAAAATATGCAGGGAAGAGAAGTATATATACCTTTTGCCAGGTATCTGATGGCTCTTTTCTGTAGGAGAAAAATTCTGTTAAAGTTTTATTTGGAAGTGTGTTGCCACAGCTCGATGCCATAAGAAACGTTTGAATATATTAATGGAAAATACACTAACTTACTAGTATCTACTGAGAGAAAATTGGCTAAATATGGCAACACAAAAACTCGTGAACTTAATTTACTCTCCAGTTTTTCAATGTGGTTGTTCCAAGGTAACCTGCCATCAAGGATTAAACCTTAAATCTTTACCCATTTTACACACTGGGCTAGACCATTGTCTATATAGCTGAAGTTCGATAGGACGTCTCCTAAAATCGAATATAATTAATTTGCTTTTTTGTACATTAGTACCTACACAGCCCAAATCATTAAAATACTGTGACACGATATTGGCAAAGTAGTCAGTCAACATCTTTCAAAGTACATCTCGCGCATAAATACTTTAACGTTCATTTCTCCAGCGTATATAACGCTAATATGTCAATGTGCCGTAAACAATTACTACATAAACGACGAGATATGATTATCAAAGCAATCATTTGATTTTGTGGGTAAATAAACCTTGCGGAGGTAGCTGCATTGGCGATATTGTATTAATCTGTTATATTACTAACGTTAATACAGGGGTAAGTTAATACATTATGTAGATATTGGAACTAATAATATTTGGTTAAAATAAATATCTTAATAGCATTGTTTTATATGATAGTCCTTAAAAGTACGATGTTTTTAAGCAAATGAAACAGTTTTCCATTTGGCGTGGATATACATTCAGAAGGCAGTGACTTGGGCATAATCGTTTAACATTTTGGTTTACTGTTAACGAAACCAGATTACTTCTTATGTTCCACAAATATTTATACTCTACTCCTCAGTTATTGTAACTTTAAAGTACATTTTGATTTGCTACAGCTTATTCGGCTCAGCAAGAAAACGGGAATACTGCAAGATGAATGCTGGAGTGTTAGACGATGTAAAAGTTGAAATTAAACAGGAAGACGACGAGACGCCGTTAACTTTGGAGTTAGTACCTGTGATTAGAGTTAAACAGGTAAGATTTATCAGCACTTTATGTATTCTTATGGTTCATTTGGAATTCTTCCGTACTTAAGGCTTGCTTTCCACCAAACCAAAAGCTGAACTAGAAAAATGTTATCAGTGGAGAGTCACTTGAACATCTCTCGGACCTCTCTTATTTTTAATTTCAAAATTAAGTCATATGGGAAGGTGAAAAAATGAATAAAATGAAACTCAGAAAAAATAAAATGAGTTCACTCCATCGAGCTAAGAGTTAACATACATCCATCTTTCAGAATGGGAAAATTCTGGAGATAACCAAACCGTGCAGATTCGAACTCGGGACCCCTTGAACGTGAGCCCAACATGCTACACCTACTCTACGGTGGTGGCATTGTTGTGACTCAATGCTTAAAGAAAAAGAACAACAAACCTAAATAACACTAATCCAACAGATTTAATTTATCACATACTGGTAGCCTAACTAGAATGTGATTGACAGCAACCACATGGAATAACGGTCTAAATAAATGGGAGGGGATGAGTACTTCATAAAGGTTGTCATAGTAACGATTAAAATGGCCAATTAGAGTCGAGACTTTCCATGACAACATTAGACACTAAACCTTGGTTGCCGATATTCTAACACGTGCTTAGCATGAACTGCGGCTGAGCGAGTTGCACAAACGCTGCAGTAATCATAATACCTCTGTGTGTGTTTCTCTTGCTGATATCAGTGCATAAACAGAATGTCTTTACATATGCAACAGATAGAGATCCTGTACTGGCAAGTTACTTTGCTTTTTATTTGTGGCAATTTGCCTTGGTTTACATGTGCCTAAGTCCGTGTATCTGAGCGCGTGTTGTGATCATTTGCAATTGTGTTTAATGAATGTTTAATTATGTCTAAATATAGTGAGAAGTGAAAACCTGAACATGCTCTAGTATTCCAAAAATGTAAAGCCACTGCTGATTTTTCTGTTTCACCATTTTTAATGTTTCTTATATGTTCTTTTGTGCTGATGTTGATTGTCAATTGATTTACCTGTCTTTGTTAAGCTTTCTGATTGTATATTTTCCTTTTGGTATGTTCTGTAGTATTTTGTTCGGGTAACATTGCTCATTTATGTTCTCTACATGGGCTATCTGCTCTTGTCTGTTATGATTGTAGTATACATGCTTTGGAGTATCATGCAAGACACTTTGCTTTTGTCTCAGTTAGCAAGTTGTCTCTAATGGCTTTGAGTTAATCTTAGCTTCCTCTGGCCTCTAACTGAAGAGTGATCTTGAAAACTGCGTGTTATAGGCTTTTGACACACACACACACACACACACACACACACACACACACACACACACACACACACACACACACACACACACACACACACACACACACACACACACACACACACACATGTTTATATATATGCTTTTTTTCATATTGTAGTATAAATATATTCAGTAGGATTTCTGCAAGTACATATGTTCAGCCTTTTCCTCAATCTAATTCCAACATAAAACTTTATCTCATAACTTTTGAGGGCTGTAGGAATTATTTGTTTTTGCCACTTGATATATAGTGATTGCATTGCATGTACAAGCTGGAGTGGTACTGAATGTTACCACAAGATTACATCATCTACGTTTATTATTCCTGCATAAGCAATGAGTAATATGTGAACTCAAAGTTATGTTTGTGAATTAGCTGTGTGAATTAAAAATGTCAGTAGCAGTGGCGGCTGGTGGATTAAATTAATGGTGGGTGCACAAATGAAAAATAAAATACTGTGTAGTAGTGTCTCACCTATTTATACAGATACTCTGCTCTCCTCTCCTTAGACCTGGCTAAACTATGGATAACTGATGCGTTGACGTCACTGATCTTCATAACAAACTCCCATTCAATTGAAAGCATTACTAATGCTGACAATCGGTCCTGTGACATTGTGACAAAAGACATTTAGTCTTTTTAAAGTTGAGAAACAGCGTTCTGCTTCTGCGGTAGTCATTGGCATAGTTAATGGCACTCACAGGAGTTTGACATATTCGCTGAATGTAGCACATAAATTGTTTTCCTTAATGAAGTCCATCAAGCACAAAGCGCCGGACATTCAACGAAATTCCTCTCGACTGTAAATTACAGTCAGTTCTCTACAAATTTTTGTTCCAGTGATAAAAGAATAGAACCTTATTGTTTCTCTAAGGGAATCCTCTGGAAATAACTTATCATAGTCGGAGAAATCTTCTTGATGAGGCAAAGTCGAGGCTACCAGATGCTCCATGAAGCTAAATCTGTCCTTTGCTTCTCTAAGAGTAATGTCACAAACTTCAAGAGCTTCTCTTCTTTTCACATCATGATCTTCTATTCTTCTCCTCTTAATTGCAGTTTCTTCGTGTTCCTCAATATCCACGCTATTTCACATGATCTTCTATTCTTCTCTTAATTGCCGTTTCTTCGTGTTCCTGAATATCCACGCCATTTCTTACCTTTTGCACTTCCCTTTCAAATGCGTTTAGCTGGGCGAGGGCAAATGTTGCATTGCAGTCTCTTTTCTGCAGCTGATTGTACAAAATGTCCACATGGGTCATGATCTTGTGGAAGAAAGACAGGCAGAATACAAAATTATCACCTTTCAATGTGGCCATAAACCCAGAAGCCTGAACAAGTATGGTGTTCAAAGTATAAACTTGAAAGAAGCGTAGGGACAGTGAAGCACAAACTAGTACAAAATTGAATCGAGAATATATTGACACATTGCTTCACTCACCTGTTTATTCACAGGACATGTTTCAAGAGCTCTTGCTCTTATCCTCAGCTGATACTCGACTAGTGCAAGTTGTAGTGGTTTCTTCTTTCTCCGTATTGTCAATAGATGGCGTGATGTACTTGTCAAAGATGTCCGGTGGTGGAGTTTCAAAATTCATGACTCTATGACGATTTTTGTTAATGAAGATTTTTTCCCATACGGAAAGGTCTATGGGGTGATTAACGTATTTTATTAGAGATGTTTCCAAATTGATGTCATGTCTAGTATTCAAAAAATGAAAAGCCACTGCTGATTTTTCTGTTTCACCATTTTTAATGTTTCTCATATGTTCTTTAGTTCTGATGTTAATATTTCTTTTTGTTTTTCCTATATAAATTTTAGGGCAAGTTTCACATTTGATCTCATAGATTCCTGGTTTTTCTTTGGTAGTGATTGAATTTTTGGGAGGGCCTTTTAACAAATTTCTGATATTAAACCTATTTTGAGGTGCAAGAGTTATGTTGTGTTTTGAGAAGATTTTTTGGAATTTGTTATAGGCTGATGGGTGGAAGGTGAATTTTTTAAAAAGTTTTTTCTCTTTTTCTCCTGTAGGTTCTAGGGTGGTGGTTTCTTTTATTTTCTTAGCTTTGTTGAGTCTGTTAACAGTTTTGTCTACTAAATTTGGGTTGAAACCGTTGGATATAGCTACTTTTTTTATGTGTAGGTATTCTTCTTGATAATCTTCTCTGTTTAGTGGAAAGTTGATCATCCGAAAGATTAAACTGTTGAAAATGGCATGTTGGTGTTGTTTTGGGTTGAAAATGTTGTTCTTAATGTAATTATCTGTGTGTGTCGGTTTCCTGTAGATACCAAAAGTGAGTTTGTTGTTCATTTTTTTGATTTTGATGTCCAAAAAGGGGAGCACACCATCCTCTTCTGTTTCCAATGTAAATTTTATAGCTGGATTTTGTATATTCAAAAGTTTAAGACAATCTTGTATGAGTTTTTTAGGTACTATTGAAAAAATGTCGTCAACATAGCGATACCACACTTTGAAATAATTTGGAAAAGCTTTCGTGATATGTGTTTCAAAAGCACTCATGAATAAATCTGCCAAGAAGGGAGACAATGGGTTGCCCATAGCTAGGCCCGTTTTTTGTTTATAGATTTGTCCATTAAAGCTGAAAAAATTTTGATTGATACAAATTTCTGTAAGTTGTGAAAGTTCTTCTATTTCTTCAGGTGTTAATTGTATTGATTCCAGCCATTTTTTGAGAAGTGGAATAAGTTCATTGGTAGGTATACTTGGATATAAAGAAATGACGTCAAAGGAAACTAAAGCATCTGTAGAGTTGATCTTTGTGTCCTTCAGGAGATTTAACAATTCAAACGAGTTTTTGATACTTAAATTTTCAAATTTTGTGAAGGATCTGAAGATTTGAACCAGCCATTTTGATAGTTGGTAAGTGGGTGCATCAATGTTATTAATTATTGGTCTGAGGGTAATTTCAGGTTTATGTATTTTGGGTAAACCATATATGTATGGTGTTTTTGGACTGTCTATTTTGTTGTTCAGTTTATCTCTTTTAGTCATGATTTTACTGTTTTTAATTGCTAATTCCACAGATTTGCATGTTTTCTTTAATGGATTGTTTTCTAGTTTAACAAATTCTTTTCCGTTTAAAAGGTTGTCCATTTTTTTGCGATAGTCTTCTTCGTCCAATATTACTATTTTGTTACCCTTGTCTGCTTTTGTGTAGATTACCGGTTTTTCATTTAAATTTTTGATTAATTTTTTATATGAATATCTTTTTGAATTTGCATTTTGAATATGATCTAGAGTTTCTAAGCATTGTGTTCTGATCGTAGATTTTTTGTTATCGGGCAAATTATATATCGCTATTTCAATGTCCGCGATATAGTTTTCAATGTTTTTTGTGTAATCTACACATGTTTTTAGGCCTTTGTTTAGAAAATCTGTTTCTTTCTTCGTGAAGTTGTATGTGGATAGATTCGTTACATTGTTAGGTTTTTGACATGGGAGTAATAAATCTTGCTTATTTTGTGGATTTTGTTCTTGCTTCTTTTGAAGATTCATGAATTTTTGTTTTAAAATGGCTGTTTTCTTACGCATTTTCAAATTAAGCATTGACAGCATATTATTTTCTAAGTTAGACCACATGGCCGGGTTCATGCATTTCGAAATTTTTAAGTGTAGTTCGTATATTTTTAGTTCTGTGGAATGTAACGAATTGTAGTGGTGGTTTATTTCCAATTTAATTACACGTTTTTCTGCTGCTTTCTGTTGTTTGCTATTATTCTTGTGTTTAACAATTTTTCTGACGAAAATGGGTGTTATATTGAATTTTAAGCATTTTTTTAGAAAACGTATGTCCGCAAAAGTATTTCTTTTCTTTTGATTCAGCTTTAGAAACAGTTTGATATCTTTTTTCATACCTTCCGATACCGTGTTGAACGATGAAAACATGTTGGTTCGTTGGTCCTCCATCTTGGTTGACAATATGAAAATAGCACTATCGAGATTTGAATGCTTCTCAGACTTGTGGGCCTAATCACTCAAAGTATAAACTTGAAAGAAGCGTAGGGACAGTGAAGCACAAACTAGTACAAAATTGAATCGAGAATATATTGACACATTGCTTCACTCACCTGTTTATTCACAGGACATGTTTCAAGAGCTCTTGCTCTTATCCTCAGCTGATACTCGACTAGTGCAAGTTGTAGTGGTTTCTTCTTTCTCCGTATTGTCAATAGATGGCGTGATGTACTTGTCAAAGATGTCCGGTGGTGGAGTTTCAAAATTCATGACTCTATGACGATTTTTGTTAATGAAGATTTTTTCCCATACGGAAAGGTCTATGGGGTGATTAACGTATTTTATTAGAGATGTTTCCAAATTGATGTCATGTCTAGTATTCAAAAAATGAAAAGCCACTGCTGATTTTTCTGTTTCACCATTTTTAATGTTTCTCATATGTTCTTTAGTTCTGATGTTAATATTTCTTTTTGTTTTTCCTATATAAATTTTAGGGCAAGTTTCACATTTGATCTCATAGATTCCTGGTTTTTCTTTGGTAGTGATTGAATTTTTGGGAGGGCCTTTTAACAAATTTCTGATATTAAACCTATTTTGAGGTGCAAGAGTTATGTTGTGTTTTGAGAAGATTTTTTGGAATTTGTTATAGGCTGATGGGTGGAAGGTGAATTTTTTAAAAAGTTTTTTCTCTTTTTCTCCTGTAGGTTCTAGGGTGGTGGTTTCTTTTATTTTCTTAGCTTTGTTGAGTCTGTTAACAGTTTTGTCTACTAAATTTGGGTTGAAACCGTTGGATATAGCTACTTTTTTTATGTGTAGGTATTCTTCTTGATAATCTTCTCTGTTTAGTGGAAAGTTGATCATCCGAAAGATTAAACTGTTGAAAATGGCATGTTGGTGTTGTTTTGGGTTGAAAATGTTGTTCTTAATGTAATTATCTGTGTGTGTCGGTTTCCTGTAGATACCAAAAGTGAGTTTGTTGTTCATTTTTTTGATTTTGATGTCCAAAAAGGGGAGCACACCATCCTCTTCTGTTTCCAATGTAAATTTTATAGCTGGATTTTGTATATTCAAAAGTTTAAGACAATCTTGTATGAGTTTTTTAGGTACTATTGAAAAAATGTCGTCAACATAGCGATACCACACTTTGAAATAATTTGGAAAAGCTTTCGTGATATGTGTTTCAAAAGCACTCATGAATAAATCTGCCAAGAAGGGAGACAATGGGTTGCCCATAGCTAGGCCCGTTTTTTGTTTATAGATTTGTCCATTAAAGCTGAAAAAATTTTGATTGATACAAATTTCTGTAAGTTGTGAAAGTTCTTCTATTTCTTCAGGTGTTAATTGTATTGATTCCAGCCATCTTTTGAGAAGTGGAATAAGTTCATTGGTAGGTATACTTGGATATAAAGAAATGACGTCAAAGGAAACTAAAGCATCTGTAGAGTTGATCTTTGTGTCCTTCAGGAGATTTAACAATTCAAACGAGTTTTTGATACTTAAATTTTCAAATTTTGTGAAGGATCTGAAGATTTGAACCAGCCATTTTGATAGTTGGTAAGTGGGTGCATCAATGTTATTAATTATTGGTCTGAGGGTAATTTCAGGTTTATGTATTTTGGGTAAACCATATATGTATGGTGTTTTTGGACTGTCTATTTTGTTGTTCAGTTTATCTCTTTTTGTCATGATTTTACTGTTTTTAATTGCTAATTCCACAGATTTGCATGTTTTCTTTAATGGATTGTTTTCTAGTTTAACAAATTCTTTTCCGTTTAAAAGGTTGTCCATTTTTTTGCGATAGTCTTCTTCGTCCAATATTACTATTTTGTTACCCTTGTCTGCTTTTGTGTAGATTACCGGTTTTTCATTTAAATTTTTGATTAATTTTTTATATGAATATCTTTTTGAATTTGCATTTTGAATATGATCTAGAGTTTCTAAGCATTGTGTTCTGATCGTAGATTTTTTGTTATCGGGCAAATTATATATCGCTATTTCAATGTCCGCGATATAGTTTTCAATGTTTTTTGTGTAATCTACACATGTTTTTAGGCCTTTGTTTAGAAAATCTGTTTCTTTCTTCGTGAAGTTGTATGTGGATAGATTCGTTACATTGTTAGGTTTTTGACATGGGAGTAATAAATCTTGCTTATTTTGTGGATTTTGTTCTTGCTTCTTTTGAAGATTCATGAATTTTTGTTTTAAAATGGCTGTTTTCTTACGCATTTTCAAATTAAGCATTGACAGCATATTATTTTCTAAGTTAGACCACATGGCCGGGTTCATGCATTTCGAAATTTTTAAGTGTAGTTCGTATATTTTTAGTTCTGTGGAATGTAACGAATTGTAGTGGTGGTTTATTTCCAATTTAATTACACGTTTTTCTGCTGCTTTCTGTTGTTTGCTATTATTCTTGTGTTTAACAATTTTTCTGACGAAAATGGGTGTTATATTGAATTTTAAGCATTTTTTTAGAAAACGTATGTCCGCAAAAGTATTTCTTTTCTTTTGATTCAGCTTTAGAAACAGTTTGATATCTTTTTTCATACCTTCCGATACCGTGTTGAACGATGAAAACATGTTGGTTCGTTGGTCCTCCATCTTGGTTGACAATATGAAAATAGCACTATCGAGATTTGAATGCTTCTCAGACTTGTGGGCCTAATCACTCAAAGTATAAACTTGAAAGAAGCGTAGGGACAGTGAAGCACAAACTAGTACAAAATTGAATCGAGAATATATTGACACATTGCTTCACTCACCTGTTTATTCACAGGACATGTTTCAAGAGCTCTTGCTCTTATCCTCAGCTGATACTCGACTAGTGCAAGTTGTAGTGGTTTCTTCTTTCTCCGTATTGTCAATAGATGGCGTGATGTACTTGTCAAAGATGTCCGGTGGTGGAGTTTCAAAATTCATGACTCTATGACGATTTTTGTTAATGAAGATTTTTTCCCATACGGAAAGGTCTATGGGGTGATTAACGTATTTTATTAGAGATGTTTCCAAATTGATGTCATGTCTAGTATTCAAAAAATGAAAAGCCACTGCTGATTTTTCTGTTTCACCATTTTTAATGTTTCTCATATGTTCTTTAGTTCTGATGTTAATATTTCTTTTTGTTTTTCCTATATAAATTTTAGGGCAAGTTTCACATTTGATCTCATAGATTCCTGGTTTTTCTTTGGTAGTGATTGAATTTTTGGGAGGGCCTTTTAACAAATTTCTGATATTAAACCTATTTTGAGGTGCAAGAGTTATGTTGTGTTTTGAGAAGATTTTTTGGAATTTGTTATAGGCTGATGGGTGGAAGGTGAATTTTTTAAAAAGTTTTTTCTCTTTTCTCCTGTAGGTTCTAGAACCTACAGGAGAAAAAGAGAAAAAACTTTTTAAAAAATTCACCTTCCACCCATCAGCCTATAACAAATTCCAAAAAATCTTCTCAAAACACAACATAACTCTTGCACCTCAAAATAGGTTTAATATCAGAAATTTGTTAAAAGGCCCTCCCAAAAATTCAATCACTACCAAAGAAAAACCAGGAATCTATGAGATCAAATGTGAAACTTGCCCTAAAATTTATATAGGAAAAACAAAAAGAAATATTAACATCAGAACTAAAGAACATATGAGAAACATTAAAAATGGTGAAACAGAAAAATCAGCAGTGGCTTTTCATTTTTTGAATACTAGACATGACATCAATTTGGAAACATCTCTAATAAAATACGTTAATCACCCCATAGACCTTTCCGTATGGGAAAAAATCTTCATTAACAAAAATCGTCATAGAGTCATGAATTTTGAAACTCCACCACCGGACATCTTTGACAAGTACATCACGCCATCTATTGACAATACGGAGAAAGAAGAAACCACTACAACTTGCACTAGTCGAGTATCAGCTGAGGATAAGAGCAAGAGCTCTTGAAACATGTCCTGTGAATAAACAGGTGAGTGAAGCAATGTGTCAATATATTCTCGATTCAATTTTGTACTAGTTTGTGCTTCACTGTCCCTACGCTTCTTTCAAGTTTATACTTTGAGTGATTAGGCCCACAAGTCTGAGAAGCATTCAAATCTCGATAGTGCTATTTTCATATTGTCAACCAAGATGGAGGACCAACGAACCAACATGTTTTCATCGTTCAACACGGTATCGGAAGGTATGAAAAAAGATATCAAACTGTTTCTAAAGCTGAATCAAAAGAAAAGAAATACTTTTGCGGACATACGTTTTCTAAAAAAATGCTTAAAATTCAATATAACACCCATTTTCGTCAGAAAAATTGTTAAACACAAGAATAATAGCAAACAACAGAAAGCAGCAGAAAAACGTGTAATTAAATTGGAAATAAACCACCACTACAATTCGTTACATTCCACAGAACTAAAAATATACGAACTACACTTAAAAATTTCGAAATGCATGAACCCGGCCATGTGGTCTAACTTAGAAAATAATATGCTGTCAATGCTTAATTTGAAAATGCGTAAGAAAACAGCCATTTTAAAACAAAAATTCATGAATCTTCAAAAGAAGCAAGAACAAAATCCACAAAATAAGCAAGATTTATTACTCCCATGTCAAAAACCTAACAATGTAACGAATCTATCCACATACAACTTCACGAAGAAAGAAACAGATTTTCTAAACAAAGGCCTAAAAACATGTGTAGATTACACAAAAAACATTGAAAACTATATCGCGGACATTGAAATAGCGATATATAATTTGCCCGATAACAAAAAATCTACGATCAGAACACAATGCTTAGAAACTCTAGATCATATTCAAAATGCAAATTCAAAAAGATATTCATATAAAAAATTAATCAAAAATTTAAATGAAAAACCGGTAATCTACACAAAAGCAGACAAGGGTAACAAAATAGTAATATTGGACGAAGAAGACTATCGCAAAAAAATGGACAACCTTTTAAACGGAAAAGAATTTGTTAAACTAGAAAACAATCCATTAAAGAAAACATGCAAATCTGTGGAATTAGCAATTAAAAACAGTAAAATCATGACTAAAAGAGATAAACTGAACAACAAAATAGACAGTCCAAAAACACCATACATATATGGTTTACCCAAAATACATAAACCTGAAATTACCCTCAGACCAATAATTAATAACATTGATGCACCCACTTACCAACTATCAAAATGGCTGGTTCAAATCTTCAGATCCTTCACAAAATTTGAAAATTTAAGTATCAAAAACTCGTTTGAATTGTTAAATCTCCTGAAGGACACAAAGATCAACTCTACAGATGCTTTAGTTTCCTTTGACGTCATTTCTTTATATCCAAGTATACCTACCAATGAACTTATTCCACTTCTCAAAAAATGGCTGGAATCAATACAATTAACACCTGAAGAAATAGAAGAACTTTCACAACTTACAGAAATTTGTATCAATCAAAATTTTTTCAGCTTTAATGGACAAATCTATAAACAAAAAACGGGCCTAGCTATGGGCAACCCATTGTCTCCCTTCTTGGCAGATTTATTCATGAGTGCTTTTGAAACACATATCACGAAAGCTTTTCCAAATTATTTCAAAGTGTGGTATCGCTATGTTGACGACATTTTTTCAATAGTACCTAAAAAACTCATACAAGATTGTCTTAAACTTTTGAATATACAAAATCCAGCTATAAAATTTACATTGGAAACAGAAGAGGATGGTGTGCTCCCCTTTTTGGACATCAAAATCAAAAAAATGAACAACAAACTCACTTTTGGTATCTACAGGAAACCGACACACACAGATAATTACATTAAGAACAACATTTTCAACCCAAAACAACACCAACATGCCATTTTCAACAGTTTAATCTTTCGGATGATCAACTTTCCACTAAACAGAGAAGATTATCAAGAAGAATACCTACACATAAAAAAAGTAGCTATATCCAACGGTTTCAACCCAAATTTAGTAGACAAAACTGTTAACAGACTCAACAAAGCTAAGAAAATAAAAGAAACCACCACCCTAGAACCTACAGGAGAAAAAGAGAAAAAACTTTTTAAAAAATTCACCTTCCACCCATCAGCCTATAACAAATTCCAAAAAATCTTCTCAAAACACAACATAACTCTTGCACCTCAAAATAGGTTTAATATCAGAAATTTGTTAAAAGGCCCTCCCAAAAATTCAATCACTACCAAAGAAAAACCAGGAATCTATGAGATCAAATGTGAAACTTGCCCTAAAATTTATATAGGAAAAACAAAAAGAAATATTAACATCAGAACTAAAGAACATATGAGAAACATTAAAAATGGTGAAACAGAAAAATCAGCAGTGGCTTTTCATTTTTTGAATACTAGACATGACATCAATTTGGAAACATCTCTAATAAAATACGTTAATCACCCCATAGACCTTTCCGTATGGGAAAAAATCTTCATTAACAAAAATCGTCATAGAGTCATGAATTTTGAAACTCCACCACCGGACATCTTTGACAAGTACATCACGCCATCTATTGACAATACGGAGAAAGAAGAAACCACTACAACTTGCACTAGTCGAGTATCAGCTGAGGATAAGAGCAAGAGCTCTTGAAACATGTCCTGTGAATAAACAGGTGAGTGAAGCAATGTGTCAATATATTCTCGATTCAATTTTGTACAAGTATGGTGTTGTTTAACAGAGCTCTCTTCTTAATAACCTCTATGCATTTAATTATATTCCCCATGTGTTCGAAAATGGTATTGAAGATCCATGAATGAAAATTCCATCGTGTTGGAACAGAACGTGGCAATTGTTTTTGCACAACTTCAGCAAGCACTGCTGTTCTTTGGGAAGAATTTGAAAAAAAAAAGTGCACATTCCTTGTAAATTGGCAAAAAATATCCTCACACTGGTGTTTACTGAGGCTGCATTGGTATCATTAAATTAAGTTTATGTGCATGGCAGTGTATATAAGAGGCACAAGGATACTTCTCTTTCACAATTGCCTGAACACCGTGTTTCCTACCTCACATGACGGATGCACCATCATAGGTCTGTGCTATAAGTTTATTCGGGCACCCTGACAGTTGCAGATCAAGATCAGATTTAATGACTGTGGCAAGAGAGTCTGCATCATGACCAGCAGTTTGAAAAAACCTCCATAATTGTTCTACAGGCTTGTCATTCACAAGATATCTGTAGATAATAACCATCTGATACACTGAAGAAATATCAGTGGTTTCATCTGCTATAACAGCAAGGAATTCTGCATCCTTAATCTCCCTCATTATTATCTCTTGGCATACCTTTAACATACACTGAAGAATTTCCTTTTGTATAGTTTTTGAAGTGCCCTTAAAAACAGTTGCTTTTTCCAGATGGCCCTTCAGGACACTATCGAGATCAGTGCTGAAATCTATTAAACCTCGAAAGATACCAGGGTTTTGTGATGTATCAGATTCATCATGACCTCTAAAAGCCGGCTCAAATGAGCAGCAACACTGTAGGTATACAGTTTATTATGATATTTAGGACATATCTATTCTGCGTAACTTTATCATTATTCAGCTGTATGTTCCTTCTGTATGCACTGTCCATTTCTGCAGCAATATTAATATTGCCATACATTGCTAAACTTAATGCATTTTTATATGAGACAAAGAGAACTCATGCTTTTTAACACAGTCGTGCATGTGTTCTACATTTTTCAATCCTTGCTTCACCCAGGAATCATCTCCTCCAAAGAGAAGGAATGGAAAATAGTATAAAGAGTTATTAACTGCACATCCACATAACCAGTCATGCTTCTTATTCATGTCAGGGTTGAACTTTCTATTGAATGTTCTAGCTTTTGTCTTAATCGTTTGAGTTATAGAAATGCTTGTTTCGTTTCACTTCAGATTTTTCTTCAGCACTCCGTTGCAAAAAGGGCTTTTCCAGTAAAGATTGCACGGTATTTATTTTATCAGAATTTTAAAGACGTACAAAAACAACACCTCACAATAAGCACTATAAATACAATGTTAGAATACTCAGTTTAACCTTAAATAAATCTTTCTCAATGTTCTGTGAGCACGAAAACACACCACAGAAAAGCAGACCCACAGATACATATTAAGCGAAGCCTGAAGGTCACGCTACAGCTGTTGCTAGGAGTAGGAGGAACTAGGTTTATGAACCTCCATTTAGGCAATGTATAAGAAGCCACTTCCATCTCCTCACCTTCCTGCAACCCCCTCAGAGAGCCAACATTTCGGCGAAATCTTAGGTTAACATTTCGCTGCAAACCTGGCGGCTCTTACATCTAATCACTGTTTATTTCGACTTCTGCGGTCAAGGGCAGCTACAAACGATAAGCATAATAGAAACATGTTTGTATATAAAACAATGCAAACAAGTACAGCTTTAATGTGCAAAATGCACCTGTTGTATATTCAGAATCAGTGGATGTAGCGCAAACCTGCAGCCTTAAGGAGGAACCACCCCTTGTCAGTAGTTAATTAAATAAAAAGTTCTTTGTAGTTCAGTTTTTAACAGCTTGTCACTTACATTTTTATATTGCTGGAGGACTTGCTTCGGAAGCCATTGTGTTCACTTTTAGCCTTGATCCAATTATCGTCTGTTTTTGATAAAGTGTTAACAACTGACTACATATAGTTTTTCCAATTAATTTTTCGTAACTGTTACTAAAATCCTCCAACTGCACCTAATACGATAGGTTAATTCAGGTGATTTTAAGTGTTTGCATCAGCTCTTACTAGAGTTTAAAATACTCTTACGACAGATGGGATATTACTATTCTGCCAGCCTTATGTAAAATCCAATTGTGAGTTCAGTATTCACAGGTACAGTAACATTTTTCAGGTATTACACTCGCGGAAATTTCTGATAAGGGAATACAATTTTCCTCTTCTTCTAACTTTCCAAATCACTTAGAATTTGGGTCCGGTTGGTGCAAAGGATTTCCTTCAGCTGACTTTCTTCTCTATGAGGTAAAGAGCTGTGGATTCTTAAGGTATTGTTTTAAATATGCAAAATATATGCCCTTAATGAGTCACTGCTACAGAAAAATTATCGTTTTAATTGAAATAAGAAAAGAATATAGCCGGTAAATTAAAGTTGTGAAAATGAATAAACTGTGGCTTGGGATTGATGAAACTATCAATGTTGATGGTAGCAAAGTGGCAAATTTAAATTTAGGGGTATTAAAAAGGATTTCCTGACAACCTCTAAGGGAATTACAACTGGAAATCTTGTAGCAATTGCTAGGATGTTTAACAAAGCTTTGGAAACTTGGCAAAATGGTGTTAAATAGTGCAGTGTATTTCTTCTGTTTACAAACTCAGTAGCATGTGTCAAGAAAGTTGTTCCAAATAAATGTCTCTGTAATTCGATTTATGTAACCTTCAATGATCATGCTTGTCATAGATTTTGGAAACAATATAAACCCCTTATTCTAATATGGACAAACCAGTTTACAGCGGGAGAAGTCTTTCTCTAGAAGTCTTGCATGGATTGATGCTTTAAATCAAGATGTTCCGTTGCCTCCTGAACCAGCAGTCACATTGTGGTACCTAACTTAAAGTTGTGTGTATTAATAAAGATAATTTTGAAGCATTTGCACCAGCAGTAAATGAATAGAGCATTCTGCAATTGAAATTATCAATTTAAGATATGATGCTAATTTAAAATCAGACTTGGGCTTTTTATTTTCTAATTTTGAGTTCTTGATAAACTAATTAGGAACATCTGTTGACTTACTAAGCTGCCAAGTTAAAGTAATACTCTTTGTTTAAGACCAACCTGACATTATTTTAATTTACAAAGTAAAGCTGCAATAAAAAATGTTGGGCCTTATGTGAGAAACACAGTGGCTAGCAACATTTAGAGAAGCGGTTTTGGAAGGCTAATGCATTAATTATTTTGATATGTTTGTTAGTGATGTACTCTTCAAGTATGTAAGATTCACATTGTGTGTTGTAGAACTTTCATGTTCCCAATATAAGGCATTACTGAATGATAATAGTCAAGGCAGTGAGATGCACATACAGTAAAATAAATTTGTTATGCAGTGCAGCACCAAAAAGTGCATTTCTGATGTCTATCTTCCTTTTTATGAGCTCCAATACTAATTGTTGTAACAGCTGGAAATCCTCTGTCTTTTGTACCAAATTGTTTCTTTTTTAGGTTGTGAAGTTTTCATTTATATTTTTAGAATCATTAGCACATAAGAAATAAGTTCCCTGCAATTTGCTAAGACCTGACATCAGGTGAAAACATTTGAAATTAAACAGCTTTACCTTCTCCTCCTCAACAACTGCTACTTAAACAAACAGTAGCAATGAATAAGATAAATTTAACAGTGGCAAGAGGAATGGTATCAGACTACCGGAAATGAGGAATTGTTCTACTGTATGTGGTATTAATGAGGGGAGATGGTGACATGCTTGTGGTGTGAGTTCTATATAAGCACACACTGCAAGAGTTAATCAGCATAGAATACAATAGCAGTGAACATAGCAATGAAGAATGGGAGAGAAGATTGTGTATGCTAGATGCAGAAGACACATCCCTTTGGAGAATGTCGAAAGCTCTCATTAAGATTTCTTCATCAGACCCGCCAGTGATTGATGGTGGAAGAGTTGCTTCATCAGCAAGGGACAAGATAGAAGTAATGGCTGAGCATTTAGCCTCTTGCTTCCATCTGGCAGAGTCAATAGATGAGGAATTATCACAGGAAATTACAACAGCTGTCCACAGTTACTTTGTGTTCATCATGTGCATAAAGTCATATTAACATCTACGGTAGAGGTTCGGAATAACATCAGTTCTGTACGGCCCTATAAAGTGGCAGAAGCTGATAAATTGCCATATGCTGCTTTCAAAGCATTATCTCAACCCTGTATCCATCTACTGGTACACCTCTTTAACAGCCTGCTGCCTCTGGCTTACTTTCCCTTAGCATGGAAACATGCAAGAATAATGATACTCCCAAAGCCCGGAAAAGACCCAAAACGACTAAACAGTCATAAGCCTATTAGCATTCTTTCGTCCATCAGCAAGCTGTTTGAGAAAGTTGTTCAGCAGCGCTTCCAAAGCATACTAGACCACCACCAGATGCTACATCCTGAGCAATTTGGATTCTGGAGACAACATTGCACAACACACCAGCTCCTTCGTCTTGTGTACGAAGCATTATGCATTATGTTGCTGCCCTATTCTTCGGCATCTCCCGATCCTTCGATTCTTTCTGGCATGAAGGCCTCCTACATCGCCTCATCGATCTCAACATCCCATCCTACCTTACACAGCTAATACATCACTACCTTCAAAACCAATCCTTTGTAGAGGTGAAGGATGATATCCAGTCCCAGCCCTATGCCATAAATGCAGGAGTACTTCAAGGTAATCTCCTTGGGCCCCTACTTCTTCTCACTTATATAAACACCCTTCTTACCCTAAGAGGCTGCAATCTCTTATCTATTTGCAATGACAACTGTGTCAAAATGACCTGTTATCGCAGTGCAATGGGCTGAGCTATTTGCTAATATGCTGTATGCCTGGTTTGCGACCTGGCAGTTACAACTAAATGCCACTAAGTCCCAAGCAGTCACTTTTACATGGGGAAATCTACTGCAAATATACCCTGGTCAATGCAAACAACCTACCTTGGTGTTATTCTGGATATGCGCCTTACCTGGAAGGAACACAGAACAACTGCGACTAATCAAGTCAGCAGATGTTGTATCCTTTATCCAACTGTAAGTCACCACTGGCACTTCGAAACAAACTACTTCTATACAAACAGGTACTAAGGCTGGTATTTACCTACGTCTGCCAAGTCTGGGTTGCTGCAACCAAAACCCATCTCTCCAAACTCCAAGACATTCAAAACCATTACTGTTGGACTGCAGTTGCAGCCAACTGGTATATCCTTAACAACAACATCCATTTAGACCTATCCTTCCATAAAATATCTGACTGCATCTTACACCTATCTCATAGCTTCTCTTCCAAACTCCCAAACAGTTTCAACAGCCTCATCCGTGGACTTGGAGATTATAATCTTGACCCTGGAGAGACATAAGAAAGCCAGACTTGTGCTAGGACCTCCTTAAGTACCATAAATCATCTTCATATTCCCATATACAACATATACAACTGTACCACAACCAACATCTCTAAATACCTAATTCAGTCACCATCACTATTGCACCATTATTAATAAAAGGCAACCACTCTCAATACTGGTTAGGGACCTAGTCCCAGTATGGCAATAGTCGAAGGTCCCTCCTTTGCAGAGGAGGACCTCCTTCAACGACCCCATTCTGTGTGTCTGAAGGACACTTCTGTACTGTGAAGCAGTAGCACAATTCCCGGGAGCTACACTGAGATCACTCCCAATTTGGCAATTCGCTGCTTGCAGTGAAGATCCTAGTAGTTTCCTCATAGGCTACTCGGTATATTGCTACTAGCCAATGTGGTGCGCTCAATGTTGTACAGTTATGCACGCATTCTGGCTCGCTTTGTGGAACCATATTGCTAGGTTCTTTGCATGCTCTAAACATCCTAATAACAGATTTATTTTGTTTTTCCCATGTTACAGAGTTATTATTTCAGAGGACTACTGTCCAAACCCCATGTATATAGCAGATATGGTTTCGAAGATATGGAAAGATAGGACGCCTGACCAGAAAGAAAAGAATCAGTAAGTGTCAGTGAAGAAAAGCACACACGTGCTATGCTGCAATTGCATTTTCTATCCTGCATTCAGTAAAGTGGTGATCTTTTAAGAGTGCACATGTGCTTTTCAAAGTTAGTAAATATATCACTTAGCAAGCCCAGTACCAGTGTGCCTAGTAGTAACTGCAAAACAACTTGTATGAGTTGGAACAGGATTTATGTCGAATCGTATTGATGGATGACGAATTATGCCCCTCATTGAGGTGACCATTTGGAACAGGGTTGTAGTGGTTTGGGTAGATTCCCAACGTCAATGGGTGATGGAGTAATTATATCCCTCGATGTGGCGACATTTTGGTGGATGGAATAGATGGTTCTTGAAGTCCCAGCTTACCTCGGCGTGGCTTCAGTCGGTTGAGCAAGATATCATCTTTTACAGGGGTGGTACGGCGGAAGGAAATTTTACGTAAAATGAATAATCATTTTTCTCTGTATTAAATAATGTAGAAACTTTTATTTCCTTACTTCAATCAACACCAGTTCGAACAAAATGTATGATACAACATTTATAACACTATTCTTACACAAGATTCACTTGATGTGACGCGTTTATATCTGGATGCGTGCAAGAATCAAAAGTTTTATACGGGTGTTCATACCGTGTATAATAATTAAATTGTGTGTCTTCTAGCGATGATATTTAATGTAAAGATTATCTAGTTATACTCGATGATTGTTATGAGAATAGACTTATATTCTTCCGCACACAACGGCGTTTAAGAAGAGAATTTTACATCCGTTCACGGTGACTGTTAGGAGAAGAATCCCCAGTTCATCTTCTTCTACACATTAGCATTTCGCTAATAGTTCGACCCCCCTAGAGGAATATTGAATATCCTCCATGGCAACGTAAAATCTTTTATATCTGATTGGTCCATGTTTTACGATATACGCGTCACACCAATCCCAAATAAGTTTGTTATTCAACACTTTTGTGACGTCATTTCCACTTACATAGCTTCTCTGTGCATGACTCACTCTACTTAACCTCACATAATACAATATTTGAAACTCTTTGGGGACAACATAAAATAACTGTTTCAGAGTTTACCTATGCAGGCTAGTGGTATTTTTGTTAATGTGTATTCCTTTTTCAAACAGTTGTCAATTAAAGATATTTTCGAAAGTAGAGATTTTGCTCAGAGTCAAGAATTGATGTTACAGGTTTGTCATGTGTGTGCTTATTCTGTGACGAACATTGTTAAAGAAGGCAAACAGTTCACCAAAGTAGGACGTATCCATATTTAAATCTCCAGGGAAACATCGAGCAGCTAAAAAACATGCTACCAACTTAGACAATTTTAAAAATTGTGGTTTACCTATAACAACTTATGATTAATATGACAAGTGTGAATATCCAACTGCCAAAAGGCTGACCAATTTGATGAGGGGCGGAAAATAGAATATACGGATTCTATGTCTTCGATGCATGATATTCTGGTGTAAAATTGCTTCAAAATACACATTCATATATTCATATATTTATTAAATATATCAATAAAAGAAAAATTGGTTTAAAGTCCACTACAGGCAGTATACAAATATGGCATCACTAAAATTGAAACTATGCACAAATCATTGAAATGGCGCTATTTTGTTTTGCTGAACAAATAACGTCTTTCATGGAATGCATCTAGTCTGAGTTATTTTGTTTTGTGTGCATATGAACACACAGGCGAACTGTTGTATATTTCAAAATTTTAAGGTTCAGATTATGCGATAATCATTGTATATGTTCTCACACACATGCTGAAATATTAAGGGAACTTCTGTGTCAGCATCTGTATCACTGTATATCTCTGCATCTGTATGATACTTGCTAGGTGGATTTTGTTAGACAAAGACAGATATATCTTCCATCTCTGTCACACCCTCGCTGTGGAACTGGCAACGCCAACACAGTATGATAATCATCTGTATTGTGTGTTCATACTTATTTTGTAGCTACTCTAGTCGCATTTGTGTTGGATTGGATTAGGCTATGGAGGTGTCCTGGCACTGAAAGCTGTGGTTTATAGCACCTATGCCCCAAGTGGGGAATCTGAGGGAGGAAGGATGAGGCTAGCGGAGACAGAGGACGGCCGATCCAAGGAGTCATGACATTGCAGAAGGCTGGGTCCCCACTGTTATTAGTTGGAAACTCCCGCGACATGCCACCACAACCAGCATCTCACCTTCAGTTATCCGGAAATGGCTTACCAAGTCCCCCCAAATCCCGGACACCATTCTACCGCAGGTACAGGTGTTTACCAGATGGATATCATCCTGCCATGCTGCACCGAGGCACCCGTCATGAAAAGGTCCAGCTGCCGAGAGATTATGTTAAATAATAATGGAGATGAAATGGAGGAACAGGAATTTTGGGGGATGTATGTAACCTACCAGCATTCACCTGGCTAACCAAGAAATAAAACCATGAACTATTTCAAGATAATTTTATATTAAATTATATGACTTGTGTATACGGTAAACTTGTTTATAATGTCCCTGTACATTTTAATCAAGTTAATAACATTGAAAAAAACAATATGCAATACAAATGTATGAAATGTTAACATTGCTCCAGTATTAGTGTCAAAATATGACACAAGCACAAAATTACTATTTAGTTTACAATTCTTGTAGACACTTTGCACACCGCTGTAGAATGATTATTGCAATTCTTTCTTTGACACATGCCACAACTCTTCCTTGTATATCTATCCTTGCTTCTTACACATAAGTAGCACCTCCCTAACCTGTTGTAAATCTGTGTGACTTATGTTCTAAGAAAGACTTCAGTTCCAACAAGAATCTTAGCACGCTTTCTTAGTGAGACTGAATATAGTTTTCAGTTCTGCTGTTCTTGCTATTTGAGGCTTTAGGAGCTCCCAGGAAATCGTCTCAAGAAACTAACATTGTTTGATTTTCTTATACCTCTGATTCACAGAAAAAATACACATGGCATTGATCGCATTGATGTTGAGTAAGTCAAAAATAATGACCATAGGCCAATGTCTTGTGTTATGAGCAAAGTCATATTTGGCACAAAGTTGGTCTAGTATATCAAATCCAAGTTTTGAAATTGCTGTTTTATTTCACTTATATAAATTTTATAACATTGGTATCCAGAAAAGGTTCTAAAGCCTCAAGTTTAGATGCAACAAAGTTAGCATGGCCTTTGGTCCGGGAAGATGGAAAACGATATTGTGCAAACTTGTCCTATCATTTTGAGAGGGTTGTTCCTTTATTCATTTAAACTTATCTTTAGCTAAATAATAATGATAATTTCCTGGTTCACCATCCGTTGCTTCAACTTGATTCATTTTCATTACTGGCTTCCGCTGTATCTGAGCAATGCACATCTGGGGTAACACAAATCTCTTCTCATTCATCATTGTCGTCAAGTTCATTGTCACTTTCACTCCTTTCATTTAGAGGCTCATTAAGGCACTGTGCAGATAGCAAATCATCCTCAGGAACATCCACATGACAAACCTTTCTTTTAGTGGCTATTTTAACATTAGTGGTCCTGCAGGGTACATATGTAGTCCAGCGGTGCACAACTGAGTTTAATTGCAAATAACAAAAAAACTGTCTTGCTGAAATAAACTAGACAGTGGACTGTTTAGAACACAGAGCATCAAGAAGCTGTCAAAATCCCCACCATCATAAAAGCAGAAGGAGATACGCACATGCAGAAACAATATGGCTGTGCTACATATGCAGCCTACGCGACTACTCAAAGGTTTGTGTCACAAAACTTTAAGTGTCATGCTTTTGTTAATAATATGTGTAAAACAAACTTACACAGACATGTATTTCATCCATATTATTTTATATAGAACTTATTTTATAACACTTTTGCTGGATTAAGTGTTCTAATATGTATATATCAAAGCAATGAATTGCTTATAAGCATGTGTTTACATCCTTGGTCGTTTTCTTCCTCAAGCATTCCATCTTTCCTGAAGCTTGATTTGAGTTTCAAACGGTTAGTTGATTATCATTATCAGCAGTAAATGGAGAGGTCACTCTGCAATTGAGATTGTCATGAAATTAAGATGTGATGAACATTTAAAATTAGACTTGGCCTTTTTATCTTCTCGTTTTGATTTGTTGATATTTCTGTAAGCAAACTACAAACTTCTGTTGATTTATTAAGTAGCTAAGTTAAATATACTAACACTATCTGAAGTGCAAAAAGTAGAAGTCACAACAAAAAATGTGAAGCCTTGTTTGAGAACTATAGGGGCTACATTAAAGCAGTTTCAAATTTGGAAGGCTAATGCATAACTTGATAATTTTTGTTAGTCATATTCTTCTCTTCCAGTATGCAAGGTTAACAGTGTGTGATGTAAAATGTTCATGTTCCCAATATAAGACTTTACTGAATGATAATAGCCAAGCCAATGAAAAGGACATACTATGAAATAAATTTATTATGGAGTGCAGCTTCAAAAAGTGTATTTCTGAAGTCTCTCTGCCAATTGATGAGCTCCAATATTCTTTGTTGTATAAGCTAGAAAATTTCTGTTTTGTGCCATTTTTTTTTAAGTTGTGAAGCTTTCATTTATACTTTTAGATTCATTTGCACATACAAAATAAACATTTCCGTTTTTAGGATGTAATATCCTGGGCATTAATCATAATAGTTTCTCCTATCTTGCAGGATTGTGTGCAACCCAGTGATGTTCTGTCATACATTCAAAAAAGTTCAATATGCTTAAAAATCAAGGCAAAAGCATAAAGATTAAAACAGTGGCATAGAATCCCATACCAATGCTATGATGATACATTTTGTGCTTTTTCTGCAAAATCCAGAATAATATTTTACACTGGTATTTTCATTCAATTTATCAATGATGAACTGGATGTTTTATACCTCACCAGCAGTAGTCTGTATTTCAGCTTTTATATATGCTGCCAGTAACTTCATGAGATATGCTATTGGAGTAGATTGAAATTTTGAGTTGTTTTCATTGTTCTTTTTTTTAAAAGCATATACTGCTTTTTTTATTTGTTCCATTTAACTTTAATGGTCATATCAGCGGCCGTTTTACTTTGAAACATTTCGAAGGTGTTAACTCGTATTCATTGGGTTTTAATCATTAGATCACCCACACATTCACACTCTCATTCATACTTCCAGGCTCTAGGGAAGATGAGGAATTATCTTGATCGGAGAAAAATCCCCACCCCTACGTCCGGGAATCAAATCTGGGACCCCTAGCACAGCAGGCAGGTGCTCTGCCAATTGATATATACTGTTTTTCTTTGTCTTTTACATGATTTTTTTAAGCTTAGGTTTTGTGTAATCTGACCAAGAAAAGTGTATTTTAATCACTTACTGAGGAAGAATTACACGTTGAACAACTTAAGAGAAATCTGTTTTTAAATTTGAATTGTTCCTCTCCAGGTATAATCACTTTTTTCACCCTAAATCCTTATTTGCTACTTGAATCAAGATATGTACATTTGCTTTGAGTTGACTGCAGAAACTAGAGAATCAATTGGTTCACTGTAGCTTGTAGTTCGGGAGGCACTTTCGTTAAGTTTGTACATTGAAAATCTATTTTTATAAACACACAATAAACTTAAAACTTTAATTTGAAAATGTTATCATAGGGGTTCATTGCAATTTGCTAAGACCTGACCTCAGGTAAAAACATTTGGAACTAAGTAGCTTTAGCTTCTCCTCCCCAAAAACTTCTACAAAAAAAAAAAAGCAATAAAGATGAAAAAGAAAAAGGAAACAATGACAAGAGGAATGGTGTCAGATTACCGGGAATGAGGACATAATTCACTGTATGTAGTATTATTAAGTGGAGATGGTGACATGCTTGTAGTGTGAATTCTGTATAAGCCCACACTGCAGGAGGTAATCTCTAGTCTACTAATATATGTGCGGGTGTTGTGTGTAAACTATTTTATTTCTCTTCTTCTTAGGCGTATCTAACAGGCTATCTTTTTTATTGCAGGAAACATTTTCTGAGCCAAATGAGGACCTTTTATCATCACAGTATCCAAGGTAATAGTGAAACACTCTTAAAATTGTTTAATTCAGATGTCTATAGGTACACCTATAGACAGAACCCTCAGTCATGCCAAAAATTCACAAAACAATTCAAGACATGAAACCTGTCACTAGTATCATAAATGCCCCCACATATAATTTGGTGAAATGGTTACTAAATAAATTCAGTAATATCCCAAAATTCGAGAGTGCAAATTTAAAAAAACTCTTAAATTTGGTGGAAAAAATCAAGGCTATAAATTTTAACAAAAAAGGACAGACTGGTTTCATTAGATTTCACATCTTTATTTCCAAGCATACAAATACACAAATTACAGAATCTATTAAAAAATGGTTAGCTACAATAGACAAGCAAGCAATAGAGGTAGAATAATACATTTCACTAACAATAATATGCAATGAACAAAACTTCTTCAGCTTTATGGTAAACTCTACAAGCAGAAATCAG
Source organism: Mantis religiosa (assembly GCA_030765055.1). Taxonomy (NCBI): domain Eukaryota; kingdom Metazoa; phylum Arthropoda; class Insecta; order Mantodea; family Mantidae; genus Mantis; species Mantis religiosa. Next base: position 77,778,989 of record CM060960.1, on the reverse strand, counting down.
GGTGATCTGTGGACAACCCACTTTCACCCTTTTTGGCAAGCTTATTTATGAGTGCATTTGAAACACAAATTAAAAAAGACCGTCCCATGGATCTTCAAAGTTTGGTATAGATATTTAGATGACTGCTTTGCAGTAGTGCTTAATAAACATAGAGATGATGCATTAAAATTACTCAATATGCAAGAAAGGACTATCAAATTCACAATATAAATGGAAATCAATGGACAACTCTCTTTCTTGGATCTAAATATCATCAAGAATAGCACAAAAATATAATTTAGAATTTACAGGAAACCAATACATTCAGAAAGTTACATAATAAATAATAGATACAACCCAATTATACATAAGCATGCAATAGTAAACAGTCTTACACACAGACTAGGCAACATACCCGTGGATAAAGCACAATACTTCTAAGAACAAAAAGCCATATTACACATAGGAGAAGAAAATGGGTACAACCAAAGTCTGGTGTTTAAGAAAATTAGAAAAGCTAAAGTAAAGAAAATCCTTAAGGAAACAGAAGATCCGTGGCTCAAATCCCAGCTATGGTAGTGAATTTTTCAGTCTGGCTCTACCCTTTCTAACTGAATTTTGTTTGGAGAAAAATTTTTACACTTTTAATGGTGAATTTTTTCAACAAACTTGTGGTTTAGCAATGGGTAATCCTCTTTCACCTTTTGTTGCTGATCTGTTTATGAGTTTTTTCGAAATTCAAGTCACTAGAACTTTTCCTTTAATTTTTAAAACATGGTATGGATATGTTGATGATATTTTTGCTATTGTTCCTGAAAAACAAATTAATGATGCTTTAAAATTACTAAATTTACAAGATAAAGCTGTAAATTTCACATTAGAAACTGAAATTAATGGACTTCTTCCTTTTCTAGATTTGAAAATAATAAGAAATAATAACAAATTAGATTTTGGTATTTATAGGAAATCCACTCATATTGATAATTACATAAAAAATAAATTTTTTAACCCTTTTCCACATAAATTTGCTGTTTTTAATAGTTTGATTTATACATTAATAAACATACCCTTGAATAAAGTAGAATTTAATAAAGAATATGAACATATTATTAATACTGCTTTAATTCATGGTTTTAATAAAGATTTTATACAAAAGAACATTGAAAAATTTAAATATCAAAAATGTAATAATGATATTTCTACTCTTAAAAAAATAAAAGATTATTATAGATTTAAAAAATTTACTTACCATCCTTGGGTTGATAAACATTTTCAAATGTTTTTTAAAGAAGTTGGTATAACTTTAGTTCCTCAAAATAAATATAGTATTAAAAATGTATTACAGTTTTCTAAAAAAGATAAAATTCCTAATAATAAAAAATCTGGTATTTATCAATTTAATTGCTTAGATTGTGATTAGGTTTATATTGCAAAGATGAAATGTAGTTTGGAAACCAGAAAGAAAGAACATTTTCGTAACATTAGATATAAACAAATTGATAAATCGGCCGTGGCAGATTATTTATGGTCATTTAACCATGAAATAAATCCTGAAGTTAAATTATTAAAACAATTAAATGTTCCCATGTGGGAACATGGTATGGGAAAAAATAGTTATTCTAAAAAATAAGAATCGCGTCATAAATTTTGACATACCGGCAATTGATTCTGTTTTTAGGTTTATTTCATCTTCATATGTTGGTAATTCGTAAATACATAAATACATAGTATCCTTGACAACGAATTGTGTTTGACTGAAGATGTGGGCAAATGTCCACGAAATGAATTTGGCAAAAACATAATAGAAGTATTGTCACCGGCTTAAGTTAAGTGGAGAATGTTTATAAATATTTTTATTTGTGCACAAATAAGGCAAAGATGATTATTAATCATCCTTCTGTGTCATATATGAGCCCTATTGGGAATATGTGGGCTGAGAAAAAAGGGTAGTTGCATTCCAATTGGCTTGTGGGTGGGTGAAGGAAAATGATGGCATCTGGACCACAATTCAAAAAGCATTGAATCTTGTAGCTTCTTGTCCACCTTGCTGTATGATTTAACTTTTTCTGTGCCCTGAGGATTGAGTGCAGATCCATGCTAGGTATCCAAATATCTGTCATTGATAGACAGAGTCAACCTGAATGAATTGTATGAATGTAAAAGAATTATCATGAATTATATATGATTGGTTTTAATATTTTCATTTTCTAAATGGCTCATTTTGATATTTAGTTTTATTATATTCTTGTTTCTGTTGTCACATGCCTACCAAGTAAAACTGACACAAAGAGCTTGAGCTAATCAGCAGAAGGAATGAAGTAGAAAAGATTTACCCTAATTACATAGAAAATGAACCTAGCTACAGTGAAGCAACAAATACTACACAATTTTAACTATATGCATTTTTAACCGTAACATTTTTAACAATTTTAACCGTATACATTCGGATTCCACACTAGCACTTCCATTTTTACTGCAGAGCTTTATGCAATATACCGGGCCATTTTACACGTACGCCGACAAAAGTTGGGGGACTGCTTAATCCTGAGTGATTCCCTCAGTGCACTTCAAAGCCTACGGCAGCTGTACAACTACCACCCTATTGTGCAGCGTATACAGGACGCCCTCCACGTTTTACACGCTTCTGGCGTTAACGTGGTGTGTGCATGGATCCCTGGTCACGTAGGCTTGCGGGGGAATGAAATGGCGGATTCAGCAGCCAAGACGGCTATCATGAAGCCCAGGGTTCGAATACCATCTGTGACATCGGAAGACTTTAGGGCCGAATTGCGGAGAGCTGTGCAAACCTGCTGGCAGGAAGAGTGGTCTGCTCTCCGCAATAATAAACTTAGATGTGTCAAAGAACTTCCGATTCCCTGGGTTACCTCCTGTCGGTCATCTCGTCGCGAGGAGGTGAGTTTGGCTCGGTTACGAATTGGGCACTGCATTTTTACTCATAGTTTTCTTTTTAAAAAGGAGCCTTCTCCACTGTGTCCGTTTTGTAATGAAGCGTTGTCTGTACGACACGTGCTGCTAGAGTGTTTTCACCTAGCAGACCTTAGGACGTCTCTGCAGCTGCCAGCCAGCTTTGCAGAAATGCTAGCGGACGATAACGCAGTAGTGAAGAAGGTTTTTAGGTTCTTTTCGAGATTAGATTTTAGGATTTAGCAAATACAATTTATGGTTTTTGGATGACTTTTTTTTTTTATCACATTTATAGTGTTTTAGAATGATTTATATCTGGCTTTTGCCCTGATCAGTTTCATTTAAAAAGGGCGCTGATGACCTCTGTAGTTGAGCGCCCTTATACTCATCATCAATCAATCAATCATTGTTTCTGTTGTCACATGCCTGCCAAGTAAAACTGACACAAAGAGCTTGAGCTAATCAGCAGAAGGAATGAAGTAGAAAAGGTTTACACTAATTACATAGAAAATGAACCTGGCTAAAGTGAAGCAACAAATACTACACAAATATAACTATTTGCAGCAAAAACTTCACTTAATAAGAAAAACTTACATGATTTCTTAAGGTAAGTGAAGATTTTGTTGCAAATAGATATATTTGTGTAGGTTTACCATTTTTAAGGCCTCAAGTTTCATAAGTAATAAAGCTAATTACAGATTTTGTTCAGTTTATATTTATCACATGACTATTGAAATAATATAAAGAAAGTTATTTCTGAATGTTTGAACCTTGGTTGCCCTGCTCTGTACTACAACTTGAAAACTTGGTTTCTTGATCATTTTTGTAAAGTACAAGCATAAATCAAGTTTAAAGAGACATATGGATATAATAGTTTTTATGGTTGCTGTTTACTAGCTCTAGGAATTTGAAGAAAAATCCTTTTCGACCCTTTTAGCTACCTTTTGATTTAAACGTCCTCTTTTTGCCCTTTTGCCTTATTAGCTATTTTGCTTTTATTCAAGGTTATTTTTTGGCAGTTTTGTTTCATTTAACTGTTTTTTTTTTTTTTTTTTCAAATTGAACTACTTTGTACTATCCTTTTTCTCTTCAAAAGAGTTTATTCTAATTTCTAATATTCACTCCTACGATTGGCTACAGCAGATAGCAGCTGAGAGAACCTTTATATTGTATCAAAGTCATTAGCACCAAGAGAGAACCTAGTAAACCCTCTCTTAATATCCCGTTATATTTGAACAGCATTGTGACAATGACCTTACGAACATTATAGAACGGTTATAAGAACTATTATAAAAGCAGTATAAAATTTGCAGCTAATAGACTGGCCTTGCTTGACAAAAACCTCTACTTTGTTTACAAGGATGATGTATATCAGAGTAAAACAAAAGAAAAAGATATATTTATTATTCACTGTGTTCCTCATTGTAACTTATATCATGTACACTAGGGGAGCCTACACCACCCGCCCCTCCTGTAAAACAGAATAGAAAAGAGTAACACACTACAATTTCAAACAAAATAACATGCCCATCAACTATTTACAATAATGTCTAAGTATTTACCATGAAACTTTACTGTTCTCGCACTGCAAGACCTGTTCTCCTTTTTGGTACGGTATGACAGGTCTGTTGTTTTATCAGAACAGGGTCGATATAACACTGCTGGTTGTATATTATCTCCAGTTATTGGGGTTTCCTCATCTGCTGCTGACATGAATGGTGGTTTGAGGCGATCAATAGAAACATTCACAGTGCTGATGGCATAGTATTTCAAATTGTCTGTCATGATCCGTGACTAACTTAGCTGGAACTCTAAATTATATCACTCAGTGATCATAAAATTATTTGGAAACAGTTTCCGCTGTCATATTTTTCATTGGTGCTGCTTCCATCGGCTTCTATGCATGTTAAACAACAGATGTAGCCTTCAGAATTTGGAAATGGTCCAACGATATTGATGTGAACTGTGGTGAATCTATCACCAGAATCTTGGAAATGGCTAATTCGTGCTTTGGTATGTCTTGTTATTTTATATCTTTGACATCCCATACAGGCCTGAGTCCATTTCTTCACATCATTTCTGATACCTGACCAAATAAATTAGTCATAAGAGAAACAGTGGTCTTTATTCGTGGTTGTGATAAGTTGAAAAAACTGTTCACGGAATTCTTTTGAAATGCGTGGTCTAATTTTATCAGTTGAAGTGTCACACCATAATAACATTGCTGATGGAAGTTGTTAACTCTTAAACATTAGTGTGGTTTTCCTTTTTGAGCTGAACGAATTCAGTGTGTTTATGTTGGCTCTCAGCTACAGTATTATAGTCAATGTGTGATACAGTTTAAATTCGTGAAGGGTGATCTGCCATACTGTTGTCTTTTCCACTGATATGCTGAACAGTTGTGCTAAACTAGGACATATATTGGAGGTGGCACTGTTGGCGCAGAGATGACTTCTCTTTCTTCTGTTGAAATGTGAACATCAGCGGCTTCTGGTCTGTATATATTGTAAACTTTCTTCCTTTTAACAAATGCTTAAAATATTTGACAGAGAGATAGATTCCTAACACTTTACGATCATAGGTGCTGTATGCTCTCTTTGCTTTGTTTAATTTCTTAGAAAAGAACCCTATTGGTTTCCATCCTTGTTTCTCATATTGTAATACACCACTAACAGCAAAATCGCTTGCATCCACAATCAGAGACTGGTTCAGTGCAGGGTTAGGTAATGTGAGCATTGCTGTGTTTGCTAAGTCATCCATATATTTATGAAATTTCTGCAGTGTTTCTGGAGTCCAGGTGATTTTCCTTTTATCATTCTTCTTGACACCTTCGAGATACTCATGCAGAACGGTTTGTGTCTCTGGTGCATCTTTAAGGTATTTGGGATAAAAAAATCACAATACCCAGAAATACACAAAGTTAATGTATTGTCTGTGGTAACTTGTAGTCACTGATCACCTTCACTTTGTCAGGGAGGGTCTTGAACCTTCTGGTATAATCCAGTGTCCCAAGAATTCAAGTTTATCTACCCCAATGACAGATATACACACGTTGATATGCAACCAAATTTGTTTATTCTCCCAAACACCATGTTGAGATGTATGCAGTGTTCGTTCATATCCTCTGAAGCAATTGAAGTCATCCAAGTAGGGAAAATCCATGCCTTGTAAAACCTAGTTTATTAAGAGTTGAAAGTTACTTGGGAAATTCCAAATTCCAAAGGGCATAAAATTGAATTCGTATAGTCGAAATGTGTTACATATAGCAGTTTTCTGCTGGTCCTCTTCTGCAACTGGAATCTGCAAATTGAAGATTTGTTTACCCTTCAATATATGCTGGAAATCATCAATACGCAGTATTTGATATTGATCTGGAATACTTGGGCATTCAGTTTTCTATAATCACCACATGGTCGCATAGTGCTATCTTTCTTGGAACTAGATATAGTGATCTGGCCCCCTGAGATTGAGAAGGACGAATTGTACTATTATTCTGCATGAACTGGTATTCCTGTTTGGCTATTTTAGGTTTATGAGGATCCAGCTGTCTTGGTTTACAAAATGGTGGTTGGTCTTTGTTTGGAATATAGTGCTTTATAAATGTGTTTCATATCCGAAGGTATCCAAATTTCTTTGGTTAAATCATGATAAGTAGAGGATAAATCTGCAAATGTCTTGAGTTTTCTGATGTGACTGACATGACTTCACCTGCAATGCAAAGTTTCGTCTCACCATCAATTAACTGCTTTTCATTCAGATCAATTAATAAGTTAAACTTCCTTACAAAATCGGCTCTTAAAATACCTTTGTTAGTACAATTCTTTCTTGGAAGTGTTGAAAACAGTGTTGTTATAATAAATTAAATTTAAATTTAAAGGGAGTCGGTTAATGACACTAAACAACACTTTTACATTTTTCCGGGACATGTTTCAGAGACTTTGCCTCCATCCTCAACCAGCCATCGACTGGTTGTCATTGGTGTAGTTTAAGATATTGGGTCATAGATCTCAAATTTATATTTATATTGGAAAAACCAAAAGAAATTTAGAAACAAGAGCAAAAGAACACTTTAGAAGCATAAAATAAAAACAATTTGAAAAATCAGCAGTTACCACGCATTTTTGAGAATAAAACCACAACTTAAATACAGAACCAAAACTACTAAAACATACATCAGGATAACAAGAACTATCCACATGGGAACAAATCTTCATTTCAAAAAATAAAAACACGGTATTCAATTTCGACATCCCCCAGAAATATTTGTTCAGCAAGTTCCTTGAACCGCCACCAGAGCAGACCTATGACAAAATATCGTCAGGTACACCAATAAGAACTAATCGATGGCCGGTTGAGGATGGAGGCAAAGTCTCTGAAACATGTTCTGGAAAAATTTAAAAGTGTTTTTTAGTGTCATTAATTGACTCCCTTTAAATTTAATCTTTGTTAGTTTTAGCAATGATGAAAGGCCATTAAATTTGGAGATGGAGTCCTAAATCTGATTTCAATGTTTTTATGCCATATGGGTATTTCGGAGCCATTAGCTGCAAATAATTTAAAATTGGCATCAAAATTTAATTGCTAAAAGAGGCAAGAATTACGGATACATTTGCTCCACTGTCTACTAAAAGGTGCAAAACCTTGCTTTTGTCTCGCACAAATAAGTGGGATTAGTAGCAATCAGATGTTATAGTTTCATTAGTGGAGCTTGCTACTAACTCTGCTACTGTATGGCGTTTTCCGAATTCTTTCACAAGCACGGAGATTTCCACTTGTTAGGTAACCATTGGCTAAATATTAAAAGCAGAAGGATTATTAACAGTGAAGTATTCTTCATATTTAAGTTTGATTAGTGAGTCACTATGTTTACACTCAAACTTCACTTACTTGTTGTTATATAATTGAAAACTTTTCAAGATCATTTGATCCCATCCTCAGCATTTTGAGTCACCAAACAGCTGAGGATGAGATCGAATGATCTTGAAAACCTTTCAATTATACAACAAGTAAGTGAAGTTTGAGTGTAAACATACTGACTCATAAATCAAACTTAAACATTGGCTAACAAATTAAAAACGGTGCTCGTAAGTACCTGCCAGATGGATTGTAAGGTGTCTTACTTTGGTTTTGACCTGAGCGGCGGCTATGCCTACAGCATCCAAAACAACGAGATTCAGCAATTTGTCGTTCCAAGGTAGCTCTCTGAGATGAAATTTGTGAAAGGATGTTGTTAGCGTTAAAAGTTTCATTTCTTCTGGTGTTCACACTGCATAGTTCACTTTTAGGGTTCACTTCGCTAATCTGTCTGCCGTTATGGCAATTCTTTCCTAGTTTTCACCCGGCATTTTCAAAATTTTTTTAATGAAGTCCTGCTACTCCTCTAACCATAACGTGCAGAGCACTTTCTCAGACACATTTACACTGGCTAACGACTGCATCTTTTGTAGTAGTTTGCTTGGCTTCCTGTCACCTAGTTCCAGCCCTGTGAGTAAACACTTTATTTGTTAGTCTTTCTCTTTAATAATACTTAAAAGATATTTTTTCACGGCACAGTATTTGTTTAGGTCCGTATTTTGATGATGTCCCAGATGCCCTCGACATATTTTGGGTCCAGTTGCAAAACAAGGTAATTAAATTTGGGACCTTTTTTCGTAATATTGGAAAAGGATAACTGACCTTCCATTTGGTAAAACTATATATCCGGTTTTCAGTCCGGGAAGCTGGAATTTTTATGCTTTGTCAGTTTCTGTTGGCATTGAGTATAATAGTCCAGATCCATTGCTGGCTTGCTTTTCTCCTTCCATGTTAATAACGGGCTGAGTCGGTGTAACCAATTATGTTGCATATCCCCCTAGGGGCCTACTTCGGTAGGTATGGGTTTGGCGCACCTGGGATCCCGATCCAACAGTCTCTCTAGTTTGGGCTCCTCTTCGTGGTTGAGGGAGACGGTCAACAGGAACATCCACGTGTAGGCCGTGCGTGGAGACCCATCTCGGTGGAAAGGTTTGTCCTGGTGGTAGAGGGATGCGTATCTGAATTTGTACCAGTGTTCTTCTGAATTCGGGAAGAGTGCGCAGCTCTAATACACTACTTTGGCTTCTGCTTCGCCTAAACGGGAGGTTAGGGACTAATCCATCCCTAATCATTTGGCCAGGACTAGGTATTGTACCGAACTCCAGGGTGAGGGGGACAATGAGCTCGCTATATCCGCTGTGTAGCCCTGTCATCCAAGTGGGATAACCCCTTGTTGGGCTCCGTGGTGGGTGGGGAGCACTGGTGGATGAAACTTAGACCAACTATTTTGGTAAACTTACACCCCCAAAAACATATGAAACGTGGAAAGGACATGTTTGAGAACACTGTTAAACAAGTAGTTGAGTGTGGTCCTCACTACTTAGTAATCAAAAGGACAGAGGAAGATAGAACTTTTTCAACGGTTAATCTGTTTATCATACAGAAAGGTCTTGACCAAATAGCTGGTGCTGTTAAATCATGTACAAAATCTAGAAATGGCACACTGTTGGTTTACGCAACTACAGCATCCCAGGCAGCTAAGATACTGAAAGCCAACATTCTGGTCAGTTATCCAGTCAAAGTGGCGATGCATAGGACCCTGCATTCCTCGCGCGGTGTTGTAAACACTAGCACGTTGGATGGAATGTTCAACGAGGATATTCATGAGAACCTTCAGGAACAAGGCTTATCAGCAGTCTATCATGTCCAATGGGAGAGCGAGGGGATATGGTTCCTACTCGTACCCTGTTCTTGACCTTTGATCGGGTAGATCTCTCTCAAAGAGTCAGGGCAGGATATGAAGTATTAGAGGTTGGACCATACATACCTAACCCTCTGAGATGCTACCAATGTCAGTGGTTCAGTCACACTAGTGCATTCTGAGCTGTGGAGATGGCATGCATGAAAATGCCTGTACATCACCTCCAGCATGCGTTAATTGTAGCAGTGAACATCCATCAAGTTCACAAAAATGCCCCCGTTATATTGAAGAGCGAGCTATTCAGGAGATCCGGGTTAAAGGGGAGGTATCCTTTTTGGAAGCCCGGAAACTTCTTTTTATCCACAAGCCCTCTTTGAGTACCTCCCGTACCTACAGTTCTGTGGCGGCTACTCCGTCACAAAAACGGGAGCCTGGTACTCAGACATCCGATATGAACGGAGAAACTGTGTCGGAGAATGTTCCAGTGCCTAGATCGCAACCAAGAGCATTAGTAACATAATGTGAAACTCCGAGAACACCTAAGACTACTGGAGATAAGAACAAGTTTGTGAAGTCGCCTGACAAAGAATCACCGTCTAGCAACAGGTCGAAATTGCCAATGTGTACCAAGCACCAGAGATCAAGTTCAAGACTCAGTGTGATAGAACTACCTTCCTGAAAGAAAACACAAAGCCTGCTCCAGAAAAGTCCAAGAAAAGAAGCCCAAGAGCATCTCCGAGATCGTCATCGGAGTCATCTTCTGGGGAGGAATCCGACTGGCGACAGACATCTACGTCGGTCGGAATTTCCAATTGCTTCGAGCCTCTCGAACTGAAAGTTGTAGAAGGAAAATGGTCCTCTTCCATAGAAGATATAGAGCAGGAAATATCTGACCACGCTGCTGCTTGTGCAGCAAAGAAGAGGCAGGATAAACCTGCAGAAACTAGCCCAACACCTAAGAAAAAGGGCAAATGGATCCAACCACCACTTAAACCTATGTAACGTGCGTATTTATTTGACATATCCCATTACTATCGCCATGGCTATCCTCTACTATATGGGAATTAAGGTATTTGTCGTACATGATTTTGTTACTGCCTTCCTGTTGAAACTCGGGGGTTTTGGTGAATAATAACAATAATCACATACAACACATTTTCTTATACTCTTTCTTACTCGGCCATCTACATTCAACTTTGTTTACAAAGATGATATATATCACAGTAAAACAAAAGAAAAAGATATATTTATTGTTCTTTCTGTTCCTCTTTGTAACTTATATCATGTCCACTAGGGGAGCCTACACCACCCCCCTCCAGTAAAACAGAATAGAAAAGAGTAACACCTACAATCTTAAACAAAATAACATGTCCATCAACTACTTACAATAATTTTTAAGTATTTACAAGGAAATTTGACTTTCCTCGCACTGCAAGACTTCTCCTTTTTGGTATGGTATGGCAGTTCTGTTGTTTTATCAGAATAGGGTCCATATAACACTGCTGGTTGTCCATTATCTCCAGTTATTGGTGTTCCCTCATCTGCTGCTGACATGAATGGTGGTTTGAGGCGATCAATAGAAACATTCACAGTCCAGTTTCTTATGCTGATGGCATAGTATTTATCAGTTTTGAACACTACTTTGAAGGAACCTTCATACCAGGGTTTAATGGTTTCTTTACTCCGTCCACTCTCAAAAACACATGGTTTCAGTCACTTAAGTTCTTGTGGATGAAGACAGTTCTAGAAGTTTTGTGCTTCTCTTTCACAAGTCTCAGCTGTTGCATATGCTGCTGAAGGTTGGTGGCCAAGTTTGCCAGTTCAACTTTAGTTTTTTGTTCATTAATGAATTCACCTGGGAGTCAGATATGTGTGCCATATACCACCACTGCAATTGAACTGCTAGAGTCCTTCCGGAGTATTGTACATTGACGTTGCAACAATATGGGGAGGGTATGTGTTCACTTGATAGATTTTTGGGCTTTTATGGCTGTTTTAATTGTTCAATGCAACTGCTTAATTTTTGCATGGCACTGTGGATAATACAGTATGGTGTGTTTGAATTTAACACCACAAAATGCAGAAAGTTCCTTAAATAACTGACTACTAAATTGCCTGTCTTGATCCGTGACTAACTTAGCTGGAACTCTAAATTATATCACCCAGTGATCATAAAATTATCTGGAAACAGTTTCCGCTGTCATATTTCTCATTGGTGCTGCTTCCATCCACTTCTATGCATGTTAAACAATAGAGGTAGCCTTCAGAAGTTGGAAATGGTCCAACGATATTGACGTGAACTGTGGTGAATCTATCACCAGAATCTTGGAAATGGCTAATCTGCGCTTTGGTATGTCTTGTTATTTTATATTTTTGACATCCCATACAGGTCTGAGTTCATTTCTTCACATCATTTCTGATACATGGCCAAATAAATTTGTCATAAGAGAAACAGTAGTCTTTATTCCTGGGTGTGATAAGATGAAGAAAAAACTGTTCACGGAATTCTTTTGGAATGCATGGTCTAATTTTATCAGTTGAAGTGTCAGACCATAATAACTTTACTGATGGAAGTTGCTAACTCTTAAACATGAGTGTGGTTTTCCTCTTTGAGCTGCACGAATTCAGTGTGTTTATGTTGGCTCTCAGCTACAGTATCATAGTCAATGTGTGATACAGTTTAAATTCGTGAGGGATGATCTGCCATACTGTTGTCTTTTCCACTGATATGCTGAACAGTTGTGCTAAACTAGGAAATATATTGGAGGTGGCACTGTTGGCGCAGAGATGACTTCTCTTTCTTCTGTTGAAATGTGAACATCAGCGGCTTCTGGTCTGTATATATTGTAAACTTTCTTCCTTTTAACAAATGCTTAAAATATTTGACAGAGAGATAGATTCCTAACACTTTACGATCATAGGTGCTGTATGCTCTCTTTGCTTTGTTTAATTTCTTAGAAAAGAACCCTATTGGTTTCCATCCTTGTTTCTCATATTGTAATACACCACTAACAGCAGAATCGCTTGCATCCACCATCAGAGACCGGTTCAATGCAGGGTTAGGATATGTGAGCATAGCTGTGTTTGCTAAGTCATCCATATATTTATAAAATTTCTGCACTGCTTATGAAGTCCATGTGATTTTCCTTTTATCATTCTTCTTGACACCTTCGAGATATTCATGCAGAACGGTTTGTGTCTCTGGTGCATCTTTAAGGTATTTGGGATAAAAATTCACAATACCCAGAAATACACAAAGTTAATGTATTGTCTGTGGTAACTTGTAGTCACTGATCACTTTGACTTTGTCAGGGAGGGGTCTTGAACCTTCTGGCATAATCCAATATCCCAAGAATTCAAGTTTATCTACCCCAATGACAGATATATACACGTTGATATGCAACCAAATTTGTTTATTCTCTCAAACATGATGTTGAGATGTATGCAGTGTTCGTTCATATCCTCTGAAGCAATTGAAGTCATCCAAGTAGGGAAAATCCATGCCTTGTAAAACTTAGTTTATTAAGTGTTGAAAGTTAGTTGGGGAATTCCAAATTCCAAAGGGCATAAAATTGAATTTGTATAGTCGAAATGTGTTGCGTATAGCAGTTTTCTGCTTGTCCTCTTCTGCAGCTGGACTCTGCAAATTGAAGTTTTGTTTGCCCTTCAATATATGCTGGAAATCATCAATACGCAGTATTTGATATTGATCTGGAATACTTGGGCATTCGGTTTTCTATAAGCACCACATGGTCGCATAGTGCTATCTTTCTTGGAACTTGATATAGTGATCTCGCCCTCTGAGATTGATATGGACGAATTGTACTATCATTCTGCATGAACTGGTATTCCTGTTTTGCTAATTGAAGTTTATGAGGATCCAGCTGTCTTGGTTTACAATATGGTGGATGTTCTTTGGAATATATTGCATTATAAATGTGTTTCATCTCCGAAGGTATCCAATTTGCTTTGTTTTAATCATGATAAGTAGAGTGTAAATCTGCAAATGTCTGAGTTTTCTGATCTGACTGACATGACTTCACCTGCAATGCGAAGTTTTGTCTCACCATCAATTAACTGCTTTTTATTCCGATCAATTAATAAGTTAAACTTCCTTACAAAATCGACTCTTAAAATACCTAGGCTCTTAAAGTACCTTTGTTAGTACAATTCTTTGTTGGAAGTGTTGAAAACAATGTTGTTATAATACATTAAATTTAAAGGGAGTCGGTTAATGACACTAAACAACGCTTTTACATTTTTCCGGAACATGTTTCAGAGACTTTGCCTCCATCCTCAACCAGCCATCAACTGGTTGTCATTGGTGTAGTTTAAGATATTGAGTCATAGGTCTCAAATTTATATTTATATTGCAAAAACCAAAATAAATTTAGAAACAACAGCAAAGGAACACTTTAGAAGCATAAAAAAAAACAATTTGAACAATCAGCAGTTACCACTCATTTTTGAGAATAAAACCACAACTTAAATACAGAACCAAAACTACTAAAACATACATCAGGAAAACAAGAACCATCCACATGGGAACAAATCTTCATTTCAAAAAATAAAAACACAGTATTCAATTTTGACATCCCCCAGGAAGATTTGTTCAGCAAGTTCCTTGAACCGCCACCAGAGCAGACCTATGACAAAATATCGTCAGGTACACCAATAAGACCTAATCGATGGCCGGTTGAGGTTGGAGGCAAAGTCTCTGAAACATGTTCTGGCGAAATTTAAGTGTTGTTTAGTGTCATTAATCGACTCGCTTTAAATTTAACCTTTGTTAGTTTTAGCAATGATGAAAGGCCATTTAATTTTGAGATGGAGTCCTAAATCTGATTTGAATGTTTTTTATGCCATATGGGTATTTCAGAGCCAATAGCTGCAAATAATTTAAAATTGGCATCAAAATTTTATTGCTAAATGTGGCAGGAATTATTGATAAATCTGGTACACTGTCTATTAAAAAGTGCAAAACCTTGCTTTTGTCTCGCACAAATAAGCGGGATTAGTAGCAATCAGACGTCGTAGTTTCATTATTGGAGCTTGCTACTAACTCTGCTACTGTATGGGGTTTTCCGAATTCTTTCACAAGCACGGAGGTTTCCACTTGTTAGGTAAACATTGGCTAACAAATTAAAAATGGTGCTCGTAGTACGTGCCCGCTGGATGGTAAGTTTTCTTACTTTGGTTTTGACCTGAGCGGCGGTTATGGCTACGGCATCTATAACAACGAAATTCAGCAATTTGTCGTTCCAAGGCAGCTGAATTGAAATTTGTGAAAGGATGTCGTTAGGGTTAAAAATTCCATTTCTACTGGCCTTCACACTACATAGTTCACTATGAGGGTTCACTTCGCTAATCCTATCTGCCATTATGGCAATCTTTTCCTAGTTCTCATCCGGCATTTTCAAAATATTTTAATGAAGTCCAGTTTCTTCTCTAACCATAACGTGCAGAGCACCTTCTCAGACACATTTACACTGGCTAATGACTGCATTTTTTGGAGTAGTTGGCTTGGCTTCCTGTCACCTAGTTCCAGCCCTGTGAGCAAACGCTTTATTTGTTTGTCTTTCTGTTAAATGATACTTAAAAGACGTTTTTCGCGGCACAGTATTTGTTTAGATCCGTACTTTGATGATGTCCCAGATGCCCTGGACATATTTTGGGTCCAGTTGCAAAACAAGGTAATTAAATTTGGGAGCTTTTTTCGTAATATTGGAAAAGGACAACTGACCTTCCACTTGGAAAAACTATATATCCGGTTTTTAGTCCGGAAAGATCGAATAATTATGCTTTGTCAGTTTCTGTTGGCATTGAGTATAATAGTCCAGATCCATTGCTGGTTTGATTTTCTCCTTCCATGTTAATAACCGGCCTAGCAGGGGTAACCAATTATGTAGCATATGATTTTGTTACTGCCTTCAAGCTTAAACTCGTGGAGGTGAGATATATACTAGCAATAATTATATACAACTAATTTTCTTTGCCACTTTCTAATTCAGCTATATTCAACTTCATTTTTACAAGGATGATATACGCGACAGAGTAAAAAAATAGGAAAAGAGAAATTTATTGTTCACTGTGTACCTCTTTGTAACTTCGTATCCACTACTAGGGCAGCCTACATTTCCAACAAACTACCACTGTCAACTCAGAAGGAAAATATTGTTCAGAAAGCAAGTTAAGAACCTACTTACTAGGAAAGCCTATGGTTCACTTAAAGAATATAAGCAAGATGATTAAGTATTGAATTTTTTAGCTGTATGGTTTAAAGCTCTAGCAAACATATTTATACAATTTCATTGGTATTACCTACATTTTCTTTTTATTAATCTTTCGTTTTATATGTAGTTTTATATTGTAATATGTATACAGATGAGACGCTAGTTTAGAAGCTTTGCTCAAACATGTAAATGTTTTTGGGTCAATAAAATTGTATTTCATTTGGTTTGACATTGACCTTGACCAGGCTCTAAGAATGGACAGGTTAATTTCACCGCAGTTTCGCAGTTTGTGGAACAATTCCTGGCCACATGCATGCAACAAACTACGCCTAAGAATACGTCTTTACATATATTTTTCCAATCTTTAGTTCCTTTTGTGATATTTTTATGTTCTAAAGTGGCTTTTTAGGCAGTTTATAGGTCCTCAACCTCCTAGCCCTACTGGTTACCCAGGAACAGATCTAGAGGCTTTTGTTTCCATGACTAACTCCATCATAGTTAATGATATTTTAATAAGAAATATTTAAGCGAAAATGAATCACTATATTGTTCTTAATTTGGTTTGAATTTATTTCAGGTTAAATTCACAAGGAGTTTTTAAAGAAAGAGACATCTCCACTTCCCTCACACATTCAGAACTAAGAGGACGCTGTCAAATAGAACAGATTCCTTCACATTTGAAAACAGCGAAGTTTGCAGTCACATCATATGAATGTGGCACGTCTGAGAAGGCTTTCAAACCCAAGTCTGAACCAAGGCCATACAAGTGTGACATATGTCAGAAGTCTTTTAAACAGAAGTTTAACTTAAAGCAACATATTCTGATACATTCAGACACAAGAACATACAAGTGTGACAAATGTGAGAAGTCTTATAAACAAAAGTCTGTCTTAGACAAACATATTCTGTTACATTCAAATACAAAACCATACAAGTGTAACAAATGTGAGAAGTCTTTTAAACAAAAGTCTGTCTTAGACAAACATATCCTGTTACATTCAGATATAAGACTATACAAGTGTAACAAATGTGAGAAGTCTTTTAAACAGAAGCCTGGCTTAGACCAACATATTCTGTTACATTCAGATACAAAACCATACAAGTGTGACAAATGTGAGAAGTGTTTTACACGGAAGTCAAGCTTAGACCATCATATTCTGTTACATTCAGATACAAAACCATACAAGTGTGACAAATGTGAGAAGTCTTTTAATCTGAAGTCAAGCTTAGACACCCATATCCTGTTACATTCAGATATAAGACTATACAAGTGTAACAAGTGTGAGAAGTCTTTTAAACAGAAGTCTGGCTTATACTATCATATCCTGTCACATTCAGATACAAGAGCATACAAGTGTAACAAATGTGAGAAGTCTTTTAATTTGAAGTCTAGGTTAGACAACCATATCCTGTTACATTCAGATATAAGACTATACAAGTGTAACAAATGCGAGAAGTCTTTTAAACAGAAGTCTGGCTTAAACAAACATATCGTGTTACTTTCAGATACAAAACCATACAATTGTGACAAATGTGAGAAGTATTTTAAAAGGAAGTCTCACTTACACCAACATATTATGTTACATTCTGATATAAAACCATACAAGTGTGACATATGTGAGAAGTCTTTTAAACAGAAGTCTCACTTACACCGACATATTATGTTACATTCTGATACAAGATCATACAAATGTGACTAATGTGAGATATCATTTATACAGGAGCCTGGCTTAAATCATGTACAATAATAATCACATCGTTAGATCATACAAGTGTGACACATGTCATTAGTTATACAAGTGCAAGTCTGAGTTAGCAAGACATATTGTAATACCTTCAGGAAAAGAAACAAAAATGTAAGTCTTTGGAATGAAATATTAACTTGAGCAATATTTTTGCACTGTTTTGCCAAAACATACACATTGTTTTTTGGAAATAGATGTTCAAAAGAATGTCATAGCCTTAGCGGTAAATGAATGCATCAGTTATCTGACCTAATTGTAAAGCAGCTGAAGAAAATGATAGATAAGTGAAATTTTGGCAGAGGATAATAGACAGTTTAGTGACATTGATTTGCATTCAGTCAACCCATTGGTGGCCTTTAAAATGCACAAAGTGATGTACAGTTTCGTTGTTAATACACTTGAATATTGTATCAAAGGTACCTTACGGGGATGGTTTGCAAAGTTTTCACCTGATAAAGGGACAATTCATGCTCTTAAAGTAACCTTATTTTTCAAGATGCTTTCCACAACTATCAGTACATTTTGTCTTACAGCGTCCCAGTGCAGTTATCCCACATTTGTAGTGTTCTCCTGGAAGTGCTACAAAATCACCATCTACAGCAGCAGTTCCTTCATTGGACGAAGGGCTGCTACCAGCCTGTAATTTCTTCAGTTTTATAATCAGATAGAAACCTGAGGGAGACAAATATAGGGAATAGGGTGGATGCTCTAGCAACTCATATTGCAGGTCTCTATTTCTCCATGCCAAAACCCTTTTGTGGGCAGGTGCATTGTCCTGGTTAAAATAATTTTTGTCTTAGCTTGTTTCTATTTTAATTAATGCTTACATTCAGTATGGTTAGAATTTGAGAATCCTATTCTGCAGTAATAGTTTTACGTTTTTTGTAGTAGTTAATCAACAAAATTCCTTTGGTATCTCAAAACACTGACTCCATAATCTTTCCTGATGAAGCCACCATCCTTGTCTTATATGAAGCTGAGAACCAGCTTCTGTCCACTGCTATGACTGCTCTTATATTCAGGTGTGTTGTGGTAAACCCATGATTCATCCACTATGTTGTATGGGAGCAAATAACCATTTGTTCTTCTTAAATTACACCAAGTATTTTTCAGACAGTGTTGTGCAAAACATTTTTTATTCATAATGAGGATATGTGGCACCCATTTGCTGCAAAGCCCTTTCATGTATAATTCCTGAAGTGAAATGGGAAGAACACGTTCGTTTGAAATTCCAAGAACATAAGCAGTTTCATGCATCTTTGTACGCCAGTCTTCCAAAATCATGTAATGCTCTGTTTAATGATTTCTGGTGTGGTTAGTTTTTGGACTTCCTTTGCATAGATCATCTTAAATGCATTCACACCCATGATTACAATCTGCTGCCCAATTCTTCTCAGTGAAGTCTGAAGGTGAAGGGTCACCATACCCATTTACAGTCAGCAATTGACTTCCTGTAGGTATTAAACCTTCCTTCACGAGGAATTTTGTTGCAGTATGATACTGAAATATCTCCATTTTGAAAGCAATGCACAGTGCCGGTATCAACTATTGCCTGGAATGACTTGTATTCTTACATAGGGCTTATACACATGGGTACCAACAGAAGAAAAAATTCTGAACGTAGTGCGTTGCTCTCCTGGTAAGGCCGAGAAATTTTCAGACCACCCCTGTATATACATAGAGTATAACAATGCACAGTTACAAAACCAAATATCTCCATGCTGTTAAAAGTGTAGCATATATATGTATATATACAATTTACATACAACTGATGTTTGTATATAATTTATGTACATTTACAATATACATACTATTTATATATACACACAATTTGAGAATTTCAATTGATATTTTAGGCTCATGCTTGGATCTTGCCATTATGTGTTAACCTTTTGTTCTATAAGATTTGCTAAGCAAAACATCTGTATTCAGTTGTTCAGTAAGCCTATGTTTATGTAGCTCTACAGCAGACATCAAATGCAAAATGGAAATTATTTGTCTTCAAAAGAACTAGAATGTATTGTGACTATGGGTTCGTAGAATTAAGAGTCCAATTTGCCGAAATTCAAAATGATCTTTATTTCCCTAGTAATACACTGTTCATTTCTCACGTAATAACAATACATCACATTTACAACACAATCTTCCAAGGTCGATGACCAAAACAAACAGCGTTCAGTTTACATCACATCTCTTTACAACAACATTCTCGGCTGTTCTCTGCTTACCTCTGGCGACTCACTCGTTTACAACACTTCACGGCTGTTTACTACTACAACACACTCTTGGCGAGCCGATGCCTCTTTAAATACCTCACTGATAGTTTCTAAACTATTCTAAAATAAATCAGAACCCGAATAGTCTCTATTAGTCAAGAAATCATCAGAAATTTCCATTTATATCATGTTTTCAGCAAACTTTTATCTGCGTGCTATCTTTATCTGCCGGCTCTTTGTTTCCACACTGCCCACCTATCAGTTCCTTGTGTAAACAAGCCGCGCGATCGTAGATAACGGGTTCGCGACATTGCTCCCTCCTCAAGGCTGGTCGTTCCGAACAGCACCATCGTAGTGGGCTGAACGATCCAGGTGTACCACCATTTTCCCTCGGGGCATCTTCTGGATGCGGTAGACCATGTCATTAATCCTCTTCACCACCCGATACGGTCCTTGTCATGCTTACCAGACCTTCGGGCATCGTGCATTGGTTCGGGTAGGGTGGTACAACCAGACCAGATTACTTTACTAGAACTCTGGGCTATTGGCTTGCCTGTCGTATCACGTCTTCATGCCGTCGATCGCCTTCTGAATGTTCTGACGAGCCATCTTATGCATGTCGTGGAGACAATCCTGCAGGTTCTCCACATAATCGGTTGCTGGCTATTTGGCGTCCGGGGGGCTTCCAAAACCCAGATCACAAGGGAGGCATAAATCTCGGCTGAACATTATGGTGGCTGGCGTCATTCCGGTGGTGTGTGTTGTCGAACGATAGGTCAGCGAGTAAAGTGGCACCTTGACATCCCAGTCTCGCTGATGGCTGACCACGACCTTCCTCAGGTACTCTTCTAAGATCTTCATTTAGCTTTCCACCATGCCATCTGACAGGGGATGTAGAGGTGTTGTTGCGGGTCTTGTTTAACCCCCATTCTTTCTAGTGCCTCCCTCATCAGGTTGGATTCAAAATTTGTGCCCTGGTCGCTGTGGAGCTCTAACAGCACCCCAAATCGGAAGAATACTTGCTCCACGAGGCAGTCTGTGATTGTCTCTGCTTCCTGGTTCGGGATGGCATACACCTCTGGCTACTTAGTGAAGTAGTCCACGACCACCATCAGGTAACTTGTTGCCTTGGTCGGATACTGGGCATCTCCAGCTATGTCGACGGTGGTCCTTTCGAATGGCGCTCCGACGTTGTACTGCTGCATGGGACCCCGGCTCTTAGTCCGGGGCCGCGACGGGCCGCGCACATAGGACATTGATGGCACAATCTCTCTGCATCTGCTCGGAGCCTCAGCCAGTGGTAGCGCTGCCGACGGTTGTCGATCGTCCGGTTTGCCCCGGGTGTCCTGAAGTACCGGCATGCATTTCCTCCAATACTTCCAGGACCTTACTTCGGTGAAGTACCAACTGTTGTTTTTGCGTCTTCCAATCAGGTGACTCCCATACCCGGAACAGCATGCCCTCTCTGATCTTCAGCGAGTCCCATTGGGCCCAGTACATCCTCTAGGCGGTGCTCCTTGGTGAGATGTCCTCCCACGTTGGTGTTGTCCCTGCCTCCACTTCTCTCATGAGTGTTCCCAAGTCTGCGTCCACCAGCTGCTCCCTCCTCAGGGCTGCGCTATCCCAGCCATCCGCAGGCACTGCCTTGACCACTCTGACAGCCGCAGCCTTCTCGATAGGCTCTTCGGGAAATGGCATTTGCGTTAACGTGGCTCTTCCCTCTACTATGTTCCGTACTCCTGCAGCCTCGGTCCCCAGCGTGCTCTCTGGACTTCTTGGTTTCTAAAGCTAAGTAGCCAGGTAAGGGCGGAGTGGTGAGTTCTCATGTGGAATGGCTCACCATACAGGTACTTGTGGAAGTGCTCCATTTGACGCAGTGGTTCTTTTCTCTCCTGGATAGTGTCTTCCTTTTGTAGGCTATAACCCGCTTATGGCCGTCCTGGATTTTCGATAGGACACTTCCAATGCAATGGTGGCTGGCGTTGGTGTCCACATTGAAGGTGCCGCCTGGTTGTGGAAATATCAGAATTTGAGCACTGTACAGGGTGTTCTTTTGGTGCTGGAAAGCGCCTTCGGCGTCATCCGTGCACACGTTAGGTCGGTGTTCCTCTGTCAGGGGAGTGTGGGTTTTGGCGATGTTGGAGAACCCCTTTATGAAGCGGCGGTAATAACGGCACAGCCCCAGAAAACTGCACAACACTCGTTATCCTTTAGGCGAGGCCAATCTCTCAGCCTGGGTCTTCTCCGGGTCTGTGGGCACTCCGGCTGGTGAGTTTATGTGGCCGAAGTAGTTACCTTCCTTGCGGAAGAGTTGATACTTCTTCACGTTCAGGTTCAAGTTGGTTGCCTACAGTCTCTGTAATTCCTTGCTCAGGTTGTCGAGATGGTCTTCGAACGTCTTGCCAACGATGATGCCCTCCAGGTATAGCAGGCATGCGTCATAAGTCAACCCTCTCATTACTGATTCCATGAGGCGTTGAAATATGGCTGGTAAGTTGCAGAGGCAAAATGGTATAACAGTGAGCTGCCAAAGCCCTGTCGAGAATGCAGTCTGCTTTTCTCTCGGGTCTAGAACCACCTGCCAGTAACCCCACTTCAGGTCCGGGGTCGAGAACCACTGCACCAGCTAGCGTGTCCAGAGTATATTCAATCCGGGGTAAGGGGAAACATTCCTTCAGTGTGACAGCGTTCAGCTTCCTCTAGTCCACGCAGAAGCGTAGTTCGCGGCTCCACTTCGTCACCGGGACTACGGGGGAACACCAAGGGCTGTCAAACTCTTCAATCACTCCCCTGGATGTCATGTCATCTAGCATATCACGTACCTCCGCTTGTTTTACCAGTGGAACGCGTCTTAGTGAATCCCTAATAGGCTGGGCGTCTCCGGTCTCAGTACGGTGAAGCACATTATCCGTGCGGCCGTTGTCACTGTTGCCTTGGCTGAAGATGCGCTGGTATCGCCTCAGCACTTTTCGAACATGCTCCAGTCGTTCTGCGGTCAGGTGGTCGGCCGCCCTCTCCAGTAAGCCTTCCAGCTGGGAACCAGGTGTTGCGCCAGCACCGGCTCCTGTATCCTGTCGACTGCGGTTACGCTGACCACGGCTCACGCGCTTGCAGCTCCATTCCGGCCTGGACGTCGTGATTGGTGTCTCCCAATTTGAGCAGCCTTACTCGCACCTGCTCTCAGTACGGCAATGCTGTCCTGGCTACACAGAGTCCTTGCATTGGCGTCTTCTGATCCAGCATCATGTTGTTCGTCCGCGCTGTCACCACCACCTCCACGCTTCTCGCGGCGATCACCATGTCTTTCCTCAAGAAGACCCTGCGGATCCCAAGGTACTCGTTGGGTTGCCGGAGTATCACCTCCTCTTCATTGAGCCGCAGGTGCTTCCTGCCGAAGTCTACCGGTGCCTCATGGCTCCTGAAGACATCCAATCCTAATATTACCTCCTCAGCCACCTTCGCGACGAACACTCACAGACCTATGGCACTCCTACACAAGGTCACCTTTAGCAGGGCCTCCTCCACAGTCAAGGTGTCACCCGACGCTGTCACAAGCTGGTATGCTCGGCTCGGCTTCCTCTTCGGCAAACCCTTGGCCATATCAGGTCTGATGATGGTCACGGTTGCCCCTGTGTCCACGAGTACGTGGCACCGATTCCCTCTCACTTAACAGTCCGCGATGAGGCTGCCGTCCCGAGGCCGGGAGACGGTGGTGATAGTGCCTACGTGCCCCTCTCCATGACGGCCCTTACTCGTTTTCCGGCTACTATTCCTGCTATGGGCATTCTCTCCAAGTGTCCCGGCTGTCCACACACCCAACAAAGGCCACTAGGTCTCCGCCGGCGTCCCTCGTTTGGTTTTCGGCCTCCATCATAGCGGATACCCCTTGTTCTGGAAGTCGGAGTAGCTTTTACCTTGGCCGCCTCCATCCTCAATGCTGCCGTTAACGCCTCGTGGATGGGTTTGTAATCGCTGATCAAAAGGCGCTGACGAATATCCCTGTCTCTTACATCGTCGACAAATGTGTAGGCAGCCTCTCGGGATACGAACTCTGGTGGGAGATCGATTAGGACTTTGCTGGCCAGCTGCTCAATTGCCAGGGCAAACTCCTGTAGTGTCTTCCCTGGGTCTGCAACCTTGATTTCAACCGGCTTCAGTACGCTGCGTCTAAGCGGTGGTTTCCAACGTGGTTCTCCAGGGCTTTCCAGATGTCATTGGGCGGCATCGCTATCTGGACCGCGTTCAGGACTTCTGCGGTCCGTCCCCGGAGGCATGATGATGAACGATGATAATGGATATAAGGGCGCTCAACTACGGCGGTTATCAGCGCCCTTTAAAAAACTAGTCATTTCAAAAGCCAGATAAGAAAATGTCTAAAAAATATACTAATGTAAATAAACCTATTAAAACTACACGTACATAGAAGGGAAAAAATCAAAACCTACTAAAAATTTTTTTGCGAAATGCTAAATTCTAAACTAGAAAAGAATCTAAAAATCTTCTCCACTACTGTGTTGTCGTCCGCTAGCATTTCTGCAAAGCTGTCCGGCAGCGGCAGAGACGTCCGAAGGTGTGCTAGGGAAAAACACTAGCAGCACGTGTCGTCATTGCAAAACGAACACAGGGGAGCAGGCCCCATTTTAAAAAGGGCACTATGAGTAACAAAGCAGTGCCCAATACGCAACCGACCAGTACTCACCTCCTCGCGACGAGATCACCGACAGGAGGTAACCCAAGGAATCGGAAGTTCTTTCACAGATCTAAGCTTATTATTGCGGAGAGCGGACCACTCATCTTGCCAGCTCCCCTTCAAAGCTCTCCGCAATACGGCCCTAAAGTCTTCCGATGTCACAGATGGTACTCGAACCCTGGGCTTCATGGTAGCCGTCTCGGCTGCCTAATCCGCCATTTCATTCCGCCGCAAGCCTACGTGACCAGGGATCCATGCACACACCACGCTAACGCCAGAAGCGTGTAAAACCTGGAGGGCATCCTGGATACGCTGCACAATAGGGTGATAGTTGAACAGCTGCCGTATGATTTGAAGTGCACTGAGAGAATCACTCAGGATTAAGCAGTTCCCCAACTTTCGTCGACGCTCGTGTAAAATGGCCCGGTATATTGCATAAAGCTCTGCCGTAAAAATGGAAGTGCTAGTGTGGAATCCGAATGGATATGGTTCGGTTCCACACACGTCAGCACAACCAACACCATTTGAGTTCTTAAAGCCATCAGTATAAATTATAAAATGGTCCTCATATCGCAACAAAAATCCTAAAAAACATGTACGGATACTAGACATAGACATGGTAGATTTGTCATATTTAGTCATGCCCAGATCAACGTGGGACGCTCTGCACAACCAAGGAGGGTATGTCCTCTCCCCCTAGGATACATCTTGGGCATTTCAGTATCAAGATGTCTAAGGAGTTCCCGGAAACGAAAACCAGGGTTTAATATTAGTGTTCCTATAACGCACGTCCATGAAGGTGTTAAAGAACGGCGTAAACGATGGATGTGTTGGCATGCAATCAAGTCCACAGCCATAATTTGCTAATAACATGTTGCGCCTGTACTGCAGCTGAGGTTCTGCAGACTCAGCATACAGGCTTATAACTCGGCTCGTTGGAAATGCCCCAGCTGCTATAATTATGCCACAATTATAGACTGTCTAATCTCTTCAGCACAGGTGTTCGTGCTGAGCCATAAACGATACTATCATTAATCTAATTTGGAACGGATGAGAGCGCAATAAAGTAGCAATAACACTGTGATCCGCTCCCCACGATTGTCCACTTAGTAGCCGCAAGATATTTAAAGATCGGTCACATCATGCTTCCAGTTGAGCGATATGCGACGACCAACTTAGTTTTCTATCAAATATCAATCCAAGGGACCTCGTCTCATCTCAAGCCGTTCTTTAAACTGCAACTTTTAAGGTTGTACTGGGTGGTCTGTAAACGGCGCTCTAAAATTAGTGTGCGCTAAGATTTGCAGTAGACGGCAAAGTCGCCTACAAACAGGCACGACGAGACCCCCGGAGGTACACATTTCGAGATAGAATTAATGGCAATAGCAAACACCGTAACACTTAGTACCGATCCCTGTGGTAAACCGTTCTCTTGAACAAAAATGTTCGAAAAAACCGAGCCAACCCTTACTCGGAATACGCGGTCTTTCAAGGATTCCTGATGGAAGAGTGGTAGGCGTCCACGTATATTCCAGGTGTGCAGAGTACGTAGCAACCCTTCCCGCCAGCAGGTCTCATAAGCCTTTTCGAGGTCAAAAAATATTCCGACTCTTTGGCAGTTTTTTAGAAATCCGTTCATAATCTGTCGACATGGACACAAGATGATCCATTCTTGGGCGGCGTCGTGAAAGCCGCATTTAGTAGGTTGTGCGTTTCCAGCCACCATACCAACTGCGCATTAATCATGTGTTCCATCACCTCGCATATGCAACTGGTGAGGGAAATAGAACGGTAGCTAGAAGGGAGGTGACGGTCCCTGCCAGCTTTCAAGGTAAGTATAATGGTAGCTCCTCGCCACTTGTCAGGAAATGTGGCATCAATCCAAATACGGTTAGAGACCTCAAGCAGGAATGCCTTACCTTCAGGTGAGAGATGTAACATTTGAACGTGGAATTGATCCGGTCCTGGTGCTGTCATTCGCGATTATGAAAGGGCGTGTTCTAACTGCTAAGGTGAAGAGGCGGTAATAATCTTTAAGGTGTCTGGAACTAAAAACGAAACCTTGGGATTCTACTGGATTCTTAATTAAGATGAACTCAGTATCACAATTATTTGAGCTAGACTCCTGAGCGAAAGCACAGCCGAAGGTGTTAGCCACGACAAACGGATCAACAACTGCAGTTGTTTTCATACCAGCTATTCGCAAGTGGGTTGATTTTCCTAACCTATCCCATACAACAGATGAAGGTGTACATCTGTTAAAACATGATACAAAGTTGTTCCATGGGGTCTTTTTGCTCTCCTTAATTATTTGCCTAGACTTTGCACGCGCTTTCTTGTACTCAATTGGGTTACATAGAGTAGGGTGTCGTTCGAATACGCTTAGAGCACGTCTGCGAGCACGAATAGCATTCCGACAGTCGTTGGTCCACCATGTGACAGGGAATCGACCGGGTTGAGTGGCCGAACGTGGAATAGATTGTTCTGCAGCGGAAAGAATTTTCTCTGTGAGATGATCAACTAAATAATTCACAGGATCGTGCTCGTTGTAATCTAAGACAGCGAACTGGGTGTAAAGGTTCCAAATGACCCGACCAAAGCGCCATCTAGGGATACGGGAGGGAGACACATATTGTCCTAAGAGACTAAGAAGACATGGGAAGTGGTCGCTGGAATGTAAATATGAGATGACAATGCTCTGTAATGAAACTGCTGACTGGGATGAACACATTGCCAAATCGATGTGCGAATAGGTGTTAAAGGCGTCTGCAAGGAACCTTGGCTCTCCGGCGATTAGGAGAGCAAAGTTATTGCTCTCCAAGAATTTTGCAATGAGGTTGCCTCTCGAACATGCCCGATTGGAGCCCCAAAGTGGGTGATGGGCATTAGTCTCCAACTATTAAAATGGTTTTGAAAGTTAAGAAACGAAATCTTCAAGGTCAATTAACGAGAGGTTATCTGATGGCGGTACATATACATTACAATTGTAAAATTCGATTGATGGCAGCTTAATCCTTACAGCTACGAATTGTATGTCAGATTGTTATTGTAACGGATCTACAAATATGTCATCCCTGAGGAGCATCATAGTGCCCCAGAGAGCAGGAATGCCCTCTTCGGTTTCAATATCACACCTCAGTTGTGTGTAGCGCCTGATTTTAAAGTTGTCTTGGGGTCGTTGCTTAGTCTCTTGTAAGCTTATCAACCAGGGGCTATGCTTACTGAGTTCCAGTAAGTTCTTACCGGAACTGAGTTCCAGTTCTGGTCGATGTGCTCTTAAACCTCATGTGTTCAAATGAAGGATAGCCATGGCGATAGTAATGGGATATGTCAAATAAGTACACACATTACGTAGGTTTTAGCGGTGGTCGGATCAATTTGCCCTTTTTCTTAGGTGTAGGGCTAGTTTCTGCAGGTTTATCCTGCCTCTCCTTTGCTGCCGATGCAGCAGCGTGGTCAGATATTTCGTGATCCATATCTTCTATGGAGAAAGACCGTTTTCCTTCTACAACTTTCGGTTCGAGAGGCTCGAAGCGACTGGAAATTCCGACCGACCTAGATGACTCGCCGGTCGGAGTCCTTCCCAGATGATAACTCTGACGATGATCTCGGAGATGCTCTTGGACTTCTTTTCTTGGAGTTTTCTGGAACAGGCCTTGCGTTTTCTTTCGTGAAGGCGGTTCTATCATACTGAGTCTTAAACTTTATCTCTGGTTCTTGGTACACAATGGGCAATTTCGTCCTGCTGCTAGACGTCGATGCTTTGTCAGGCGATTTCACTGGCTTGTTCGTATTTTCAGTAGTCTTGGGTTGTATTCTCGGACCTTTACATGGTGTTACTGATGCTCTTGGTTGCAATCTAGGCACCAGAACCTTCTCTGATATAGTTGCCCCGTTCATATTGGATGTTAGCTACCAGCCTCCCGTTTTGCTGATGGAGTAGCCGCCACAGAGCTGTAGGTACTGGAGGTAGTCAAAGAGGGCTTGTGGATACAAAGAAGCTTCCGACCTTCCGAAAAGGATACCTTTTCTTTAACTCGGATATCCTGAATATCTCGCTCTTCTAAATAACGAGGACATTCTCGTGAACTTGATGGATGTTCACCGCTACAATTAACGCATGCTGGAGGTGATGTTCATGTATTTTCATTAATGCCAACTCCACAACTGACACATGTAGGTACGCCTTTACAGAATGCACTAGTGTGACCGAACCGCTGACATTGGTAGCATTTCGACGTTTCATATTTATTTGGCGGTGTAGGTTTACCATAATAGTTGGTCTAAGTTGACCAACTGGGATGACAGGCCTACAAGGCGAGCTCACTGTCCCACTCATCCTGGAGTTCAGTACAATACCTAGTTCTAGCCGATTGATTAGTGGTGGGTTAGTCCCTAACCTCCCGTTTAGGCGAAGCAGAAGCCAAAATAGTGTATTAGAAATTCACACCCTTCCCGAATTCATTAGAAGACTGGAACGAGCTCAGATACGCATCCCCCAACCACCAGGACAAACCTTTCCACCAACACGGGTCTCCACGCACGGCCTACACGTGGGTGGGCCTGTTTACCGTCTCCCTTAACCACGAAGAGGAGCCCACACGAGGGACACTGTTGGATAGGGACTCCGGGAGCGACAAACCCGTACCTGCCGAAGAGGCCCCTGGGGGGTCCCTGGAGACTGGCTATTAGCTGTGCGGGCTCTTCCTTTGGTGACCGCTCGTTTTTGGCCACCGTGTCGCATTGACGGCGGAAGACTTCGAAAGTTGTCGCGCCGTCGTATTTAGGGGGTTTGACGCACGCAGATGTTGTGTGACGTCCCGGCGCGTCGACCTTAAATCCTTTAACCTCCTGCCGATGACGTCCTCCACCATGGCGTTAAGGGACTTCGTGTTGCTGTCGGCGTTTCCTTCCAGCATGTAAACGTGGCTCGCTAGGCCTTCGACGGGCTCGTCCACTTGACCCATTTGCTTGCTCAGCTCCGTGACGTCATCCCTCAAGCCGGTCAACTGGTCTTCAAACTTTGCGGCGACGGCCTCGTATGCCGCTTTCATCTCCGTGGTCAATTCGGTCACCCCGCTCAGGCTATCGTCCTTCGTTCTCATTTTTCTTCAGTTCTGTGGCCAGGTTGTTTGCCGATTTCTTCCTCGCTGTTAATTCGGCCTTCTTCGATCTTCTCGGTGATGATGTCGTTAGCCATCTTCATTTGTTTCAGCTCTGTAGCCAGGTTGTTATTTGCTGCTTCTGTTTTCGCAGCAAGGTTGTCATTTCCCGTCTTCATTTCTTTCAGTTCCGCTGCCAGGTTGTTTGCTGTATACGTCTTCGCGGCGAGGGCGTCATTTGCGTCTTCATTTCTTCCAGTTCTGGTGAATCTCTTCTAATGCAGCCTCCATATTGGTAATGTCTCACTCCTGACTCTAGTTGTGACTGTGGGTTCGTAGTATTAAAAGTTCAATTTGCCGAAATTCTAAATGTTCTTTATTTCCGTAGAAATACACTGTTCAACTCTCACGTAACAATATTACATCACACATACAACACAATCTTCCAAGGTCGATTACATTACAAAACAGCGTCCAGCTTAGAACATCAGGTCTCGTTACAACAACACACTCAGCTGTTTTCTGCTTACGTCTCGCGACTCAGCCTCGTTTTACAACACTTCACAGCTGCTTACTACTGTTTTGGCAGACCTTTATCTGCGTGCTATCTTTATCTGCCCGCTTTGTTTCCACGCTGCCCGCCTCTCAGTTCCTTTGTGTAAACAAGCCGCGCGATCGTAGATAACGTGTTCGCGACAGTATTTACTGAGCTATATAAGCATCAACACCATAGATAGAGTCAATATGAAAAATTCAATGACATAGCCGGGGCTTGAACCACAGATCTCCTAGCATCCGTCCAGTCGCTCTATCCCATTGAGCTACCACGTTTAACTTACCGTCACGACAGTAAATTCCCCATTTGACTCTTACATTTCCTCGGTACACCACTAGAGACTCTCGCATTCGAGATATGCCATTTGTGGCGACTTACTATCGTAAGTACTGGAGCCAAGGCTTCATCATTTAACTCTTGTTATTTTAGTTAATTGGTGGACAGTTATCAGTTGTTCACACTAGGTGTATGTAGGCTAAGGTTTTTGATAAATTCAATGCCATGGCCGGGAAATATACGAGTCGAATGGAGAATATAATGTCAAGGCAGCACGTCGACCATGGTAGCTCAATGGGCTAGAGTGACTGGACGGAAATCAGGAGATCCGTGGTGCAAATCCCGGCCATGGAATTAAATTTTTCAGGTTGACTATCATATTGCCTATATTCGGCTAGTGTGAAGAAGTGATTAATTTCCACGAATTAACTAAAACCAACAGATAATTTTATACTTTTATAATATTGTTCAAATCATAATAATTTTAAGCGCAGATGCAAACTATCACCTGTTTTAATAACATTAAAATTGTCAATTTTTCCTCTAAGATTGTTAAGAATGGTGTTATAAATTCTGATGGTTTTCTGATACACATATTTCTTGAGACAGTAGTGTTTTGCACTTGTGTGGTGGATTTTATAGTTTAGTGTTTATTTTGTAATTTGCCTTTTGTGTTATATATATGAGGCCTGAATGCATGTAAAAATGTTAGCACTGAGAATATATTCATGCACGGAAGACCTGGTATCTTAATTTTCTACGAAGATGTTTCCTAAAGGGTCTGCAATGGGTGTTAGAAATGATTCGTATAAGCATCTTTTGAGGAGGAATATTCGTTGACTTTATACTGAGCTGTACCAAAATGTTATTGCGTATGCCATGATGGAGTTAATATATTCATTGTATATTAATATAAGTGTGTCTATAGAACTTACATTTATCAGTTATGAGTTAGTATAACTGGCAGTGTAGAGATTAATAGGACCTTTAATTAATGAGGGTTTTCTAAGTTAGGTATCTGTTTACTGAACAGTCAGAAAGCTGATGTGAATTTGTTCTCATATCAGACCGTTAACCAAATTTCTAGTGGATTGCATTATCACTGAGTTATAAGTTAGCTTCTTTTGTTTTCTCTAAATTCACAGATAATGTGTTGGCTTAAACCAATGTGACATACAGTTCAAAACATAATTCATCTAAATTACACTCTTATGTAAATTTACACTGATCTCCATCACACTAGTGCCATCGTAAACAGTATATTACTTGCTATACTCTTTATATAAAATGGGAAGTCAAGAAAATAGTAAAAATAGTTTATAAATACTGAAGTTTCTACTAGTAATCGATAGCAGCGACAGTGTGTAACTTAAGTTGGTATGATGTTTCTGACAGGTACAACAGCACACACGTGTGACGTTTGCCTTGTTTGCAAACTTGGCATTTGGGAGAAATTCTTTAAATTTAAAGGAAGCAATGACAAAGGAATGTTGGAAGATGTCCTGGGTTGGCAATCACTTACCTCTATTTATTGCCACATTATTGAATCAAACTTTGGCCATGTATCTGACAGATACATGCGAGACTAACAAAGGGTTAATGGAAATTAGTTCCTTTACAACAGCCATGTGTAGCACGAAGTATGGAAAGATAGACTCAGACTAAAAAATTCAGTGCCATCGCTGCTAGACGGAACACCGTTCTTCCGGTTTCCATTCGCCTGCTCTTAACTACTGAGCTACCATGGCCGATATGCCAGTATGACATTAAATTCTACACTAATTCATATTTTTCCCGGTTCAAAGGGCTTTCCTTTATCACCCTGCTGATCGCAACAGTAATGTTCAGGAAACTGAAACCACTTGGATCGATTGAATAGAAAAATTTCAAACTTGAATCTTCCAGTTCTGCTAAAAGCAGTCCGAAACACATCACCTCCGTACATCCCCAGGGGCCTACTGCGGTCGGTACGGGAATTGGTGATCCTGGTGTCCCGAGCCAAACTGACACCCTCGATGTGGGTTCCTCTTTGTGGTGAGGGGTCAGACAAAACAACCATCCACGTGTAGATCGTACGTAGAGACCCTATCGGTGGAGAGATTTATCCTGGTGGTTGAGGAATGCGCATCTAAGCTCGCTCTATTCTCCTAAATTCGGGGAGGGTGCGCATTTTCCAATACACTACTTCGGTTTCTGCTTCGTTTAAACGGGAGGTTTGGGACTAACCGCCCCTAATCAATCGGCCAGGACTAGGTACTGTACCGAACTCCAGGGTGAGTGGGACAGTGAGCCCGCTATATTCCCTGTATAGCCCTGACATCCCAGCGGGATGAACCCTTGTTAGGCTCCGTAGTGGTTGGGGAGCAATGGAGGATGAAACGTATGCCATTTATTATGGTAAGTGAACATTGTAATAAAAATTATAAAAATGCAAATGATATAAATAAGAACAATGTAAAAGAAGCAGTTGAGTGTGATCCTCGGTACTTAGTAACTAAAAGAACAGGAAGGCAGGAATTTTTTAAGGTTAATCCTTTTTTAATTCACAAGGGTCTTGCCAACATAGCAGGTGCAGTAAAATCCTGTACGAAATCTAGGAATGGCACGCTGTTAGTGGAAGCAACTACAGCATCCCAAGCAGCTAAGATACAGAGAGCCAGCATGCTGGGCAGTTATCCTGTAAAAGTCGAGTTGCATAAGACCCTCAATTCCTCACGCGGTGTTGTAAACACTAGTGCGTTGGATGGTATGTCCAACAAAGATATTCAGGAAAACCTTCAGGAACAAGAAGTTACAGCAATCTATCGTGTTCAACGGAGGGACTGAGTGGAAATGGTCCCTACTCGTACCCTGTGCTTCTCCTTTGATCGGGTAGATGTCCCGCAAAGGATAAAGACTGGATATGAAGTAATAGAGGTAAGAACATGTGTACCTACCCCTCTGAGATGCTACCAATGTCAGCGGTTTGGTCACACTAGTGAATTCTGTAATTGTATACATACATGTGTCAGCTGTAGAGACGTCATGCATGAAAATGCGTGTACATGATCCCTGCATGCGTTAACTGTAGCGGTGAACATCCATCAGGTTCCCGAGAATGCCCGTTATACTGAAGAGCGGGCTATTTAGGAGATCCGGGTTAAAGAAAAGGTACGCTTTTCGGAGGCACGGAAACTTCTTCGTATCCACAAGCCCTTTTTAACTACCTCCCATACCTACAGTTCTGTGGCGGCTACTCCGTCACTAAAACGGGAAGCTGGTAACCCAACATGCGATATGAACGGTGCAACTATATCAGAGAAATTGCTAGTGCCTAGATCGCAACCAAATGCATCGCCAACAATACGTGTAGCTCCATCCACACCACCTAAGACTATTGCAAATAAGAACATCTCAGTTTAGTCGCCTGACAAACCATCTACGTCTAGCAACAGGACCAAATTGCCCGAAATGTACCAAACACTAGAAATAAATTTCAAGACTCAGTATCACATAAATGCCTTTCTGAAGGAAAGCGCAAAGCGTGCTCCCGAAAGGACCAAGGGAAAGAGAGGTCCAAGAGCATCTCCTCCGAGATCATCTTCGGACTCATCACCTGGGAAGGACTCAGACCGGCGACAGTCAGCTTCATCGGTCCTATTTTCTAATCTGTTGTAGCCTCTCGATACGAAAGTGGCAGAAGGAAAACGGTCCGCTTTCACAGAAGATATGGTGCAGGAAATACCTGACCACGTTGCTGCATCGGCAGCAAAGAAGAGGCAGGACTAACCTGCCGAAACCAGCCCAACACCCAAGAAAAAAGGGCAAATTGATACGACCACTGCTAAAACCTACGTAGTGTACGTATTTATTTAACATCATACATATCCCATTAATTTCGTCATAGCTGTCCTACAATAGAACATACGAGGTTTAAGAGCACATCGACAACAGCTGGAACTTTGTTCAATAAGCATAACCCCTTTTTGGAATGCTTACAAAAGACTAAGCTACAACCGCAAGGCAATTTTAAAATCAGACGTTACATGACACTGATGTGTGATATTGAAACAGAACAGGGCATTTCTGCTCACTGGTGCATTATGATGCTCCTCGGGGATTACATATTTGTAGATCCGTTACAGATACAATCTGACATCCAATCTGTAGCTTAAGGATTAAGCTGCCATCAGTCGCGTTTTGCATTTGCAATGTATATCTACCTCTGTCTGATGACCTCTCGTTACCCGACATTGAAGATCTGGTTTCCCAACTATCAGCACCATTTCTCATAGTGGGAGACTTAAATGCCCATCACTTCTCATAGCGGGAGACTTTAATGACCATCACCCAGTTTGGGGCTCATATCGGGCATGTTCGAGAAACAGCCTCATTGCAAAATTGTTGGAGAGCAATAACTTTGGACTCCTGAACACCGGAGAGCCGACGTTTCTTTCAGACACCTATAACACCTATTCGCACATCGATTTGGCAGTGTATTCATCCCAGTTAAGTTTCATTACGGTGGAATGTCATCTCTGATTTACATTCCAGTGACCACTTCCCATGTTTTCTTAGTCTCTTAGCACAAGATGTGGCTCCCTCGCGTATCCCTAGATGGCGCTTTGATCGTGCCAACTGGAACCTTTACACCCAGCTGGCTGCCTTTAATTGCAACGAGCACGATTCTGGGAATGATCTAGTTTATCATCTCACAGAGAAAATTCTTCCCTCTGCAGAAGGGTCTAGTCCAAACCCGTCTACTCATTCCGGTCGATTTCCCGTCCCACGGTGGACTAACGTCTGCTGGAATGCTATTCGTGCTCATAGACGTGCTCTAAGGGTATTCCAACAACAACCTATCCTAAGCAATCTAATTGAGTCAAAGAAAGCGCGTGTGGAATCTAGGCAAATAATTAAGCATAGCAAAAGAATCTCATGCAACAATTTTGTATCATCTTTTAACAGACATACACCTTCCTCTGTTGTATGGGATAAGTTAAGGCGCGTGGCCGCAAAATCGATCCGTTGTTGTTGATCCGTTTGCCGTGGCTAACACTTTCGGCTGTGCTCTCGCCTAAGTGTCTAGCTCATATAATTATGCTCCCGAGTTCATCTCAATTAAGACTCAGGTAGAATCTAAGACATCTTAGTTCCAGAAACCTTGAAGATTATAACCTTGGCAGAGTTAGAACACGCTCTTTCATCTTCGCGACTGACGGCACCAGAAGCGAACGGAATCCACTTTCAAATGCTACACCTATCACCTGAAGGTAAGGCATTCCTGCTCGAGGTCTATAACCATGTTTGGGATCATGCCAAGTTTCCTGACAAATGGCGAGAGGCTACCATTATACCTATCTTGAAAGCTGGCAAGGACCGTCACCTCCCTTCTAGCTACCGTCCTATTTCCCTCACCGGTTGTGTATGCAAGGTGATGGAACGAATGATAAACGGGCGGTTGGTATGGTGGATGGAAACGCACAACCTGCTGAGTAACATCCAGTGCGGTTTTCGACGACGCCGTTCAGGAATGGATTATCTTGTGTCCATGTCGACCCAGATTATGAACCGATTTCTTAAAAACTGTCAAACCGTTGGAATATTTTTGACCTTGAAAAGGCTTATGATACGTGTTGGAGGGCAGGGATATATGTGGACGCCTACCACTCTTCCTGAAGGAATTCTTGAAAGGCCGTGTATTCCGAGTAAGGGTTTACTCGCTGAGTTCGTATTATGAGTAAATTACTTTTGTTCTGAAAGTTAGCGGAAGGTTTCATCTGCATGCGTTTGCCGATGTGAGATAAACAAGAATGTTCGTACATTTCATTATTGCGAACGTGCTCGGAGGAGGGATGTAATATATTTCTGGCAACATGCAGCTCACACAGCACAGAGGTGTCGTTGCAGGGGGATCCTCCTCCTCAAAGGAGGGTCCTGCGACTATTGCCATACCGGGACTAGGTCTCTTACTAGTATTATGAGGGTTTATTAAGTAATAATGGTGGGTTGATAGTAGTTATTTAATTTAGGGTAATTGATAAATAGTCAGGGATAGAATGGTTGTTGAAGATGTAGTTTGATCAGCTGCTCAATACATCGCAGTGTACACCCAGGATTGAAGAGAAAGGGAATAGAGAATGGAAACTTATATGACAATATCTCTTCAATAAAATTGTTCCTACAGATTGGCAAGAGACAGCAAATGAAGTATTAAACGAGACCATTCCAACAGCGGAGAAATTATGGTGACATGGCCGTGCAACATGTAACATAAGCCAAATTTGTTCAGAAATAGACACCTTGGAACATAGGAGTGCCTCTGGTAAGCAGGTGCATCATATCTGGATGGTGCTATGAGACTTTATGGGAAAATGGTGCCCGCTGGGGTTTCCACCATGACTTCGAATGCTACAGCGACTGGAATTCAGTTTTAAAGACACGGCGCTCTACAGGTGTGCGATCTGGTTGGAAATGGGAACATTACACTGGATAACTGAGAAAAATGCTGTAAATGTGGCATTACCGAGGGAATGGTTTGAATTCCTGCGAAGGGAACCCTGGAAGCTAATCACGGCGGGCTTCAGTGAATCTATGGAGCCTTATGTCATCCGATTTGAGCTCCATTACACTGGTTCCGAGGTCAACTACCATCCCAACATCTAGACTGGCTGATTTCACAGAGCGCAGACAATCTTTAGCAAGGTCATTTTGCTCGCCACACGATTCTTAGAACTGTATTCCTTCAGATAGGCAATCCTCTGCAGTGACTATCCTCTTCAAATGGACGAAAGTGTAAAAAATAGACTGGCTATAGAAGCTCAATACTCTAGCCTCAAATATTTCAAACATATGTTGAAAATTGGCACCTTCTTAATCAATTTTATCATATTTCTGAGTGTTTTAATTGCAATCTTAACACTGTACTTTAAACTGTATTAGCTTCACTTCTGTTGCAAACAACAGTTGATTTTAGTTTCTATAATGACTTGAAATAAAATATGTAAAAAAAGGAGGTCCTAGAACAAGTCTTGGCCTCTTATATGTCTCTCCTGGGTCTAAGGCGTATTCTCCAAGTCCTCGGATGAAGCTGTTGAAACTGGTTGGTAATTTTGAATAGAAAGAGCGAGACAGTTGTAGGATGTAATCGAAAAGTTTTTGAAAGGATAGATCTAAATGGATATTATGATTTGGGATATGCCATTCGGCTGCTACTGCAGTCGGAAGGAGGCTGTTTTGAAGGACTTGGAGTTTGGAGAGGTGGGTTTTGGCTGCTGCACCCCAGATTTGGCAGGCGTATGTCATTGCCAGCCTTAATACCTGCTTGTAGAGCAGAAGCTTATTGCGGAGAGCCATTGGTGACTTGCGATTATATAGTGGATATAACATGGCCATCCTTTTGCTAACTTTGTTAGGCACCGTTGTTAAATGATCCCTCCATGTGAGGCGCATGTCTAAAAGCACACCCAAGTATGGTGCCTTGTTGACTATGGTATTTCTGTACCACCTATACTTATGTTCGGTGCCTCCTGCAGTTCTCGTCTGGTGAAAGTGAATGCTTGAGATTTTGTGGCATTTAACTTTAACCGCCAGGTCGCAAACCAGGCGTACAACATGTTAGCAGATGTCTGTACTCTTTGCAATTTCTTGCCGTTTTGACACAGTTGTTATAGCGGTAGCGTCGGCTAACAGGTACAGGTTGCAGCATCTTAGGGTTGAAGGGTATTTATCAACGCCAGAAAAAGCATGGGCCCAAGGACACTACCTTGTGGTACACCTGTATTTATGGCATAGGGGTGGGACAGGATGTCGTCCTTGATGACAACAAAGGATCAGTTTTGTAGGTAATGACGTATGAAGTGTACAAGGTAAGATGCGATTTTGTATTGGATGAGGCAATGTAGAATGCATTCGTGCCAGGCAGAGTCGAAGGCTCGGGAGATGTCAAGAAAGAGAGCTGCGGTGTAGTGCCGGTTCTTAAAGCCTTTAACCACTTCATCTACCAGGCGAAGGAGCTGGTGAGTAGTAGAGTGTTGTCTCCGAAAACCAAACTGCTCAGGACGTAGCACCTGATGTTCATCCAGAATGCACTGGAGAGGCTGCTGTACCACTTCAAACAGCTTGCTGATAGCAAAATGGAGACTAATAGGCCAGTGACTGTTTAGATCTCTTGGATTTTTCCCTGGCTTAGGTAATGTTATAATTCTTGCGTGTTTCCATGCCGTTGGGAAATAGGTCAGTAGCAGCAAACTGTTGAAGAGGTGCACTAGTAAATGAATCCTAGATTATGGTAGTGCTCTGAAGGTAGCATAAGGAAGTTTATCAACTCCAGCCGCTTTGTAGGGACGAACGGAAATGATGATGTTTTGAGCCTCAACAAAGGAAGTTAAGCTAACCTCCGGGACCTTGTGAGGAACACTAAGATATCGGCGTACTGCAGTTGATATTTCTTCCGAAAGTTCTTTATCTATGGACTCTGCTGGATGGAAGTTGGAGGCTAAATGTTCCGCCATAATTTAAACCTTCTCTCTAGCAAACGAAGCTACACTTTCTCTATCGATCAATGGTGGATCTGTCTGTCCCGTGACAGGTCATATCTGGGATCCCCCCAGGGACCTATTTCGGTAGGTACGGGTTTGCTGCACCCGGGGTCCCGAGCCATCAGTCTCCCTCGGTTGGGCTCCTCTTCGTGGTTGAGGGAGACGGTCAACAGGCCCACCCACGTGTAAACCGTGCGTGGAGTCCGGTGTCGGTGGAAAAGTTTGTCCTGGTGGTTGAGGGATGCGTATCTGAGCTCGTAAGAGTGTTCTTCTGAATTCGGGGAGGGTGCGCATTTCTAATACACTACTTTGGCTTCTGCTTTGCCTAAACTGGAAGTTAGGGACTAACCCACACCTAATCAATCGCCCACGACTAGGTATTGTAACGAACTCCAGGGTGAGTGGGACGGCGAGCTCGCTATATCCCCGGCCGCCCCGTGGCTCAGTGGTTAGACCGCCTGGCTCTCACCAAGGCGGCCCGGGTTCGATCCCAGGCGACCGAAAAGTGAGGTTTGTCGCGCACAAAACGGTGCTGTGGTGAGTTTTCTCCAGGATCTCCGGTTTCCCCCGCCATCTCATTCCACCGGTGCTCCATCGTCATCTCATATATCATCAGTGTCATCGCCTGCGGTGCAGTATGTAGTAAAAGCGGGCGTTAAACACTACACATTTCATTTCATTTCGCTATATCCCTTGTGTAGCCCTGTCATCCCAGTGGGATGACCCCATCGTTGGGCTCCGTTGTTGGGTGGGGAGCACTGGGGTATGAATCCTAATCCAGTTATTATGGTGAACTTCAATCATAACAAAAATCTTAACAAAAGTGGAAAGGAAGTAGTCGAGTCTTGTGGTCCTCGCTACTTAGTTATTTATAGAACTGAGGAAGGCCGGAAGTTTAGTACCGTGATCCCGTTTGTTATTCAGAAGGGCTTAAATAGTATTGCCGGTTCTGTGAAGGCATGTACTAGATCTCGCAATGGCACACTCCTGGTCGAAGCAGTTTCTGCGACACAGGCCGCTAAAATATTGAAAGCAAATATGTTTGCGAGCTATCCGGTGCGCGTTGAATTGCACAGGCTCTGAACTCCTCGCATGGTGTTGTAAACACCAGCGCATTGGATGGTATGTCCAATGAGGAGATTCAGGAAAACTTGGCGGACAAGGTGTGACAAGTGTATATCGAGTTCACCGTAAAGAACGAGGTGAACTGCTGCCCACTCATACCCTGTTTCTTACCTCTGATCGGGTAGAACTCCCGAAAAGGATTAAGGTGGGGTATGAAGCCATCGTAGTGAGGCAGTATATACCAAATCCACTGAGGTGTTATAAATGCAAGCGCTTTGGCCACACAAGTGATTCATATAATGGAGTTGCCACTTACATTGACTGCGGGAAAGTCAAGCATGACAATGCACGCACTTCACACGCAAAGTGTAACAGCAGTGGTAATCACTCAGCAAACTCCAGAGAATGTCCCCGTTTTATGTAGGTGAAGGCAATCCAAGAGATCCGGGTAACAGAGAGGGTTTCCTTCGTGGAAGCCCGGAAACTCTTGCGTCAGCCTTCTATACCTACGAACGTTACTTATAGTGAAGTTGCAGCTAAGCCCGTACCTAGACGCGAAATCGCAACATAAACCAGCGAGATAAACGGGGAAGTAATAACTGAAAGATCAATTACACCAAGGCCACAACCAAAGCAATAAACACCAGCACGAACAACAGCGTGTGCCCCGACCAAGTCCAGTCCTAATAAGAAGGATTCAGCCAAGTCACCGCCGAAAGCATCCACTTCAAGTACATGTGAACCGGTAGTATGTATCGCCAAGGAAATTTAAGACCTCTTATGACAGAACGGATTTCCTCAAGAAACATAGTAAGACCAGTGAAAGGAGAGCTACCCAGCTCAACAGTCCGTGAACATCTCCGTCCCAACATCTGAGGACTCATCTGGAGAGGACGCCGATCGGCGACTTTCATCTTCGCCGGTCGCAGTTTCCGATCCTGTTGAGAGACTGGATTCGAAGGCACCAGTGCGTAAGTTGTCCTCTTGCATTGACGATGTGGAACGGGGGATCCTATCCTCACTGCCCAAACGACAGTGAGGAAAGGGCAGGAAAAACCTGCTGAAACCTCTAGCCCTGCCCCAAAGAAACGCAACAAATTGGTCCGACCACCCCTGGACAGGTAGCTCTTGCCATGGCAAGTTTTTTATTGAAAGTAGTATTTTTATGGCTTTTAGTATTTTATGGGAAATTATAGCTTTTGTATTGTTTATTATCATTTATTTATTTGTACCCATTTGGGCTTACTTATAACTTAGTCATTTTCTTTTGATATGTTTTTTTAAATTTGGGCTAATCAATATCTGGCTATTGCCATGATTCACTTTCTGTAAGGGCGCTGATGACCAAGCAGTTGAACGCCCTTATATCCATATCGCCATCATCATCATCATCATCATCATCATCATCATCATCATCATCATCATCATCATTATACCTGGGATGGAAGCTTTCAAGTGGCTGGAAAGGTCCGTTTCCTGCACCAGGAATACCTGCACTTTATTTATTGCGAGGAAGTTTGCAGCTTCCTTTACCTTATGCCGCAACCCGTTAGCGTTCCAGGATATATTTTCAGATCTTGGATGTTGGTTAGGAACTTAATGTTGTCCGCCATATTGTCCAAGGAAGGTAAATACAGTGTGAACCAAGATAGTGAATGGAGGTATCTTGACAGGTCGCTCGGCTGGTGCATCAGCCAAGGCTCTTGCAAAATCAGTTTGCAACTCTACTGGAATTCTATCCATAAGCTTCAGAAACTGATCGTCAGGGATAGAAGTGCATAGCGGTGATAGTGTTGTGATTTGGAAGCCTGGGGTTGATGGACAGGCAGTCGTTGTTGGGCCAGATGTCGTGTCCCAGAAGACAATGAGGGTTAATACTGTGGGATTGATACAGTCTTAGAAATGGCACCAGTTGCAGAACTGCTTGCTACTTTCCTTTGTCGTAATGGCGGACTTTGCTTCCTCTGAGATTCTGAGGATTCCTTAGATGTAGCAACGGTAGGAATTTCGTTTTCAGATGTAACATTTTCAGCAGGCTGGGCTGTGTTTTCAACGATGTTTTGGGTGGTAGCAGCGTAGCCAGCATATGGTATCTTCACTGGTGGTGGTAGTCCTGGGTAACGAGTACCCTTAAAGGCTTTTTTGGGTAGACCCATAGGGTTTGGTACCTTAGGTGCAGCATCAAGTCTTGATCTCTGATCATTTTGTTGAGGTGCATTTCCACCCTGGGTTCTTGCCAAACTGGGCAATTAGCGTAACTGCTGGAGTGGTCTCCACCGCAATTATAGCAGGTAGCCTTGGATCCAGTAATCCCAAGACGTTTGCAATCTCCCTCTTGTGACCTGACTCAATAAAATAAGAGCATGCAGGTTCCAGCCTACTACCAGCTGCACCGTGCATAAATTGTTGGCAATTTGTGCACTGT
Organism: Mantis religiosa; assembly: GCA_030765055.1. Taxonomy (NCBI): domain Eukaryota; kingdom Metazoa; phylum Arthropoda; class Insecta; order Mantodea; family Mantidae; genus Mantis; species Mantis religiosa. The sequence continues at coordinate 77,736,543 of CM060960.1, read as the reverse complement.
AAAGGTCTTGCTGGAGGACGATAGGATTCCACGCGTATCACTGCCTTAAACTTTCTCGTGTCCTTGTAAATTCCGCGGTAGTTTCTCTCTTTTCTTAAGACAACAGGATAGTGAGAGAATGGTTAATGGTTAGCCCTGCGGTTTGAACGCAGTTGCCCAACTCTCTCCACCGGCTAGTTCTTGTTTTTGAGTTGAGCAAGGACTTCCTCTTCCGATATCTATATAGGTACGTCTTTTAACCTGATGTACGGCAATTTCTCCTCTGGGAGCAGGGTGGTTAAGTACTGTATTTTCTTATTATCCAGCAACTTGTGGAGGGCTCTATGATCATCGGGGGTATCCGGGATGAAGGCAACTAATCCATTCATATTCCGGATAGAGTACTTAATGTTGGGTTGAGTTGTGTTGATGGAGGCTATGATATCTCGTGCATTACCGGAGCCCTTAGGTAAATAGGGGTAGCCTTTGCAGAACGGGCAGCAGGAGCACTTGGAGCAGTTGGTGTGGCGTTTGATGTGGATGGAGCTTCCATTACTGATGGGACTGGAGTTTTTGTCAGACTTGTTGGAGCTGTCTGATCTGGACATCTCCGTTTGGTGTTGTGCGCTTGTGTTACACCACCATCTGGCACCGCTGGTAACCATTGGAATTCGTTTGAGACGGGTAAGGGTTCTAGGGGAAGGGAATGTTTGTGAGTCTTACCTCTTGCGTTGCTAGGGACCACTTCCCAATTGTGATTGGTTGCTCTCAATTTCTCATTCTACAGTAGGTATCTGGAAATAATTTCCACCCTAGCGCAATGCGCTGAGTAATGTTGGAAGGCATTAGCAGCTAATTCCAGATTAGCAGCTGCTAAATTATGAAACAGCTGCTGATCAGGGTTCTCTCGTCTATGAGAGACAAAGGCATTCGGGGGGCAACTATTAATACTTGGTGCATGAAATCGCGAAGATCACCTCCTTTGACGTAGTACTGGAGGCATTTAAAATCCTGGTTCGCCTCTAAGTTATCGTTGTTGGTCACCTGGGCGTCCGTAACTTTAGCAAAGGCTTCGGTTTCCATCATGATGTATTGGACCAATCACAGGATTCAATACAACAGCCAATGGGGTGTGAGCAACGTGCAAAAATGCAGAAAGGTGACAGCAAGGCAAGCCTTATTGCCTTACTAGATAAGAGGAAAGAATAATTAGTAGTAGATAGAGCTAGTACTTGGCGCTACCAGAAGGCCTACCCTTCAGGGCGACCAGAAACCAGTCCCAGGATTGTTGGCTTCGGCCTTGGTATTCTACCCAATTACTGTGCTGTGTGCGATGGCTCATTCTTGGGGGCTCGCAGGGTTGATGTTGTCCTTGCAGAGCAGCAATAAGCTTGGGTCGGCAATTTTGCGACGTTGAACGCTGGTAGGCAAGAGCCAAGCCCGGAAAAGGGCTGCTTTGGCCTTGCTATGGTGCTGTCTCGTGGGTGTCCACTCTTCGATGTCTCGAGGAGAAGTGAACATGCAGGTCTTTGTTTTAGTATTTTCTTTTTTTCCCCCTCCGAGTATTGGTAGTGTATTGCGGTAGTCAGGGTAGGAGAATGGACGAGGCTTATTGGGATTTCGCTAAGCCCTCCCGTTAGTGCAGAAATTACCTTTCTTCGACGGGCGAAAAGGACGTGGCGTTTTCGGCCTGCTGCAATGACGAAGGAGTCTGAGAGCAGCCCGGGAGTTAGCGGGGTTTTGTGCAAGGAGTTGGGTTAGATATATCTTTATTGGTTGATTGAGGAATTGCCTGTGCGTATCAGGCGTAAATATTCCTTGCCATTAAGGCTAGCATTGGGGTTTTCGGCGAAGTACTGGGTAGTTCTGGCTGCACCGAGGTCGGCTGTGGCAGCTGTAGCATGGCTGGTGTGTGTGCGTGCGTGCTTGCCCGCGTGCGGGGGTGCGTGTGTGCGCGTGGGTGCATGTGCGTGTGTGTGTGTAGGAGTCAGTCCGATTGGCTGTGAGATGCGTTGTAAACGGGCGTTGGTTGATTGCAGTAGTGTTGGGATGGCCTCGGTTGCAGAGTGGTGTATTTTGTTGATCTTAGCTTCCAGAGTTACGTGGCTCTCTTCCATTTGAGCCAGTTTCCTTGTGATGGAGGTGAGGGCTTCGTTTTGTTGTAGTTGCTGGATAAGCTGCTCAAGCTGATCCAGGCGGTCCGTGATGGATGAAGTACCGGTGGTGTGAAGTTCAGTGTTCCTCTGGAGCTGGTCCGTTTTGTTGCATTGGTGTGTGGAGACTGTAGTGGTTGTGTCTTCCAGTGCAGAAAGCCTGGGTGCGAAGCTCGAGACTTCGGGTGCAGGGTGTGAAGTTTGCTCTTTGTGTCGGAATTGGTGGCAGAGAAGGTCGTCTCCATGGCAGTCAGCTGGGTTCTAGTGCCGCGGTGATGGTTGAGACTGACGCCGATGCGTCTTCCATATACAATGAACAATGGCGGCGTATAGTATATTAACGCGAAGCAAGATGCAGAAAAAATTAGAACATTTAAGTTTCAATATAAATATGGTTGAAAAGAAGAATGACAACGTGCAAAAGAAGTGCAAGGAAAGATGTGAAAATGAAGGTAACATTAAAATCGCCACAGAAATCCTGAAAACAAAATATAACAAAAACCAAACTGGACCGCCAAAACAAAGCCTAAAAACACGTGACGAGGATACAATAACATCGCTTCAGCTGGTGATAGATATCCTAAACAAAGATCTAAAAAGAGCAAGAGAATAAATTGCCTCCTTAAAACTAGAAAAGGAAGGTGAAAAAGAACAAATAAGGCTATAAAAAATGGAAAATGAAGGGCTAAAGAGTCAAATAGGGAACTTGATGAAATTGCGGGACATAACCTCAAACGGTATCATCTTGAAAAACAGTTTTGAACTATTAGATCAACTAGAGTAAGAAAAATCTTCCCAAAACGAGGAATCAAGCAAAGGAACTTCCTGGAAAAATTCGTGGTATAAATGGAGCAACAAACAAACACCACAACAGAACACATAGGATAAAGAGAGAAGCAAGAAGGAAGAGAAGAGAGAAGAAAGAAAAAGTATACTAGTGTGTGGTGACTCAAGGATAAAAAACGTAGTGTTAAGCAGAAATGATACAACAGTGAAAGTGTTTAGGGGTGTGAAAGCTGAATACATGACAAGCCTACTTGACAATGAAGAAAGCAAGGACAAAATAAAGACATTAGTGCTACATGTAGGCACAAATGACATCTACAAGTCCTGGGGACCAGATGATGTTATGGGTGAAGTGTATAATGTGATAAGACATGCAAAAAAAGTGCTTCCCATCTGTAACTATAGTTGTAAATGGTATAGTAAGAAGAAGAGATGTAGGCAAGAGATACATAGATGACATAAATGAGGGAATACGTTGGGCTTGTGATGCCCTCAAAGCAGATTTGTAGATGTAAATAAATTTTTGGATGATAGTTGTCTATGAAGGGATGGCCTTCATTTAAATAAGGGATCTCTTATATTAGGAAAAGTAATACAAGATACTTTAAACATAATATTCTTATGCAAGGGAAACTGAAAATGGTTTTAGGTGATGACAAAAGAGACCCCTTAAGAAAAATTGAAGAAAGAAAATCTTTTGACAAAACAGGGAAACAAAACCCCGAAAATGTTATTGTAGAATGTAATTTTCACAACAGTGTAAAGATAAACAAAGGACGATTAAAACAAAAGGACAGTAATATAAAAATATTACATAAAAATTGTCAGTATACAAGTAATAAATGAACGTCTATAGAACTAAGTAGATCACTTAAAATATTTCATCAAAATTTTCAATGTTTAAGGAATAAAAGGGCCAATTTAGAAACATTGCTGCATGACCACAGGGATTTAGATGTAATCTGTATCTCTGAGCACTGGTTAAATGAAAACGAATTGAATTTTTCACAATACCTAATTTTACTTTAATAACTGAATTCTGTAGGAAAACTATAAAGCATGGAGGTACATGTATATATGTAAATTCCAATATAGTGGCTAAACCTTGCACATATTTCCCAGATTTAAATATTGAAGGAAAATTTGAATCTTGCACAGTAGAATTAACACATTTTAATTTATTAATTACTTGTATATATAGGCCCCCTAACAGTAGCCTTGACCTGCTTATTGACTGCTTGGAAATAATAAATCAAACAGCATTAAACAAAGGAAAGAAACATGTAATCATAGGTGATCTAAATGTAAACTTTCTAGATAGAGCAACAAAACCAGAGCTAATGTGCATGCTAAATTCTTTTGGAATGGAGCCAGTAGTATTTGTGCCCACTAGAGTAACACCACATTGTCAAACAGCACTAGACCAAATTATTATAAACAAAAACCTATGGGAATAGAGCTTGCAGGTAATTGAAACAGGATTTTCAGACCACTTAGCCCAGATTATAAGTATTAAAAGCAAAATCAGATGTAGGTTACCAAACAAAAAGCTCGGCTATAAGTACATAAGGACGATCAAAGAAAATAACTTAGATTATTTAAATTACTTACTACAAAAACAGTCATGGGATCTAGTATACCAATACCACTCAGTAGATGATGCATATAATGAGTTTTTTAATACTTTCAATTATTGCTTTCAAACAGCATTACCAAAAACAAGAGTGCCAATTTGGCAACCAAAACACAGATGGATAACACCTGGTATTATAAATTCAACTCACAGAGTGAAATTTTTAGTAGAATCATAAAAGCTGGAAATGTGTCTGAACAATTCAAAACCTACTATAAAAAATACAAACATATATATATACCAAGGTGTTGGTTGAAGCAAAAAAACTGCATAATCAAGGTTTATACATGAATCACAAAATAAATCAAAAGCCATGTGGACCTTAATTAAACGAGAAATTAAACAAGATAAGAATATCCCTGAGAATATACACCATAGACACAAGGGAACTAAAATAAGTCACCCAAAACAAGTAGCCAATCTGTTTAATAACTATTACACAAATATAGTTACAAATAGTTTGCATGATAGCCTGATGAAAGATTTCCCACAGCCAAAGCCAAATAGATATACAAAACAATGCCATAGTATGTATTTAACCCCAGTCACAGAGAGGGAGCTGGAAAGCATAATCAAGGGTTTGAAATGTAATTCATCTTGTGGTGTTGATGAAATTCCAGACAGTGTTATAAAGAACTGCTACCAGCTCCTTCGCCTTGTGTACGAAGCATTATGCATTATGTTGCAGCCCTATTCTTCGACATTTCCCGATCCTTCGATTCTGTCTGGCATGAAGGCCTCCTACATTGTCTCATTGATTTCAACATCCCATCCTACCTTACACAGTTAATACACCACTACCTTCAAAACCAATCCTTTGTAGTCGTGAAGGATGATATCCTGTCCCAGCCCTATGCCATAAATGCAGGAGTACTTCAGGGTAATCTCTTTGGGCCCCTGCTTCTTCTCACTTATATAAACACCCCTCTAACCCTAAGAGGCTGCAATCTCTTATCTATTTGCCATGACAACTGTGTCAAAATGACCTGTTATCGCAGTGCAATGGGCTGAGCTATTTGCTAATATGCTGTATGCCTGGTTTGCGACCTGGTAGTTAAAACTAAATGCCACTAAGTCCCAAGCAGTCACTTTTACATGGGGAAATCTACTGGACGTACCCAACCTATGTCTAGCAGGTGCATATATACCCTGGTCAATGCAAACAACCTACCTTGGTGTTATTCTGGACATGCGCCTTACCTGGAAGGAACACAGAACAACTGCGACTAATCAAGTCAGCAGAAGGATGGCTATGTTGTATCCTTTATCCAACCGTAAGTCACCACTGGCACTTCGAAACAAACTACAACTATACAAACAGGTACTAAGGCCAGTATTTACCTACGTCTGCCAAGTCTGGGGTGCTGCAACCAAAACCCATCTCTCCAAACTCAAAACTCAAAACCATTACTGTTGGACTGCAGTTGCAGCCAATTGGTATATCCTTAACAACATCCATTTATATCGAGATTTAACTGTATTGGAACACCACAGTGAAGCGAAAAATTATTAATTTTTATATGAGTCGTATTTATTACACATCTGCTTCACTTTCGTACCTATTTTGAGGACATGTTTTGCAAATCATCGTTTGCATCTACGGCTCTTATGCGACTAAAGCTTGATCCAGTGGTGTGGGTAATTCTGGGGTTGCTGCTGCCATCTGTTTATTTAGTGATGAACTTAAATGTGGGATTCTCTTCTGGCGGGATTTCAAAGTTCATAAGTTGGTTTTTATGTTTTTCTATGTATATCCTCTCCCATGACGAGCTCACTATGCTTTTGTATGTATTGTAGTAATTCTGTGCTATCTTCAATTTCATGATTTTCAGACCAGATAAGTCCGCAATAGCAGCTCATTAAGCGAACTTCTCTGTCAGCATCTGTATCACTGTATATCTCAGCATCTGTATGATACATGCTAGGTGGATTCGGTGAGACAAAGACAGATATATCTGCCATCTGTCACACCCTCACTGTGGAACTGGCAATGCCAACACAGTATGATAATCATCTGTATTGTATGTTCATACTTTTTTTGTAGCTACTCTAGTTGGATTTGTGTTGGATTGGATTAGGTTATGGAGTTGTCTTGGCACCGAAAGGTGTGGTTTATAGCACCTATGCCCCAAGTGGGGAATCTGAGGGAGGAAGGATGAGGCTAGAGGAGACAGAGGGCAGCCAATCCAAGGAGTCATGACATTGCAGAAGGCTGGGTCCCCATTGTTTATTAGTTTGAAACTCCCGCAACATGCCACCACAACCGGCATCTCACCTGCAGTGACCCAGAAATGGCTTACCAAGCAACCCCAAATCCTGGAAACCATTCTACTGCAGGAGCAAGTGTTTACCAGATGGATATCATCCTGTCATGCAGCACCAAGACACCCGTCACCAAAAAGTCCAGCTGGTGAGAATTTATGTTAAATAATAATGGAGATGAAATGGAGGGACAGGAATTTTGGGGGATGTACGTAACCTACCAATATTCACCTAGCTAACCAAGAAATAAAACCATGAACTATTTCAAGATAATTTGATATTAAATTATACGACTTGTTGTGTAAAATATACTGTAAACTTGTTTATAATGTCCCTGTACATTTTAATCAAGTTAATAACATTGAAAAAAACAATACGCAATACAAATGTATGAAATGTTAACATTGCTCCAAAATCACCTTATGAATCTCCAGTATTAGTGTCAAAATGTGACACAAGCACAAAATTACTATTTAGTTTACAATTCTTGTAGACACTTTGCACACCGCTGTAGAATGATTATTGCAATTCTTTTTTGACACATGCTGCAACTCTTCCTTGTATATCTATCCTTGCTTCTTACACAAGTAGCACCTCCCTAACCTGTTGTAAAGGTGTGTGACTTATGTTCTAAGAAAGACTTCAGTTCCAACAAGAATCTTAGCACGCTTTCTTAGTGAGACTGAATATAGTTTTCAGTTCTGCTGTTCTTGCTATTTGAGGCATTAGGAGCTCCCAGGAAATTGTATCAAGAAACTAACATTGTTTGATTTTCTTATACTTCTGATTCACAGAAAAAATACACATGGCATTGATCGCATTGATGTTGAGTAAGTCAAAGATAATGACCATATGCCAACGTCTTGTGTTAGGAGCAAAGTCATAGTTGGCACAAAGTTGGTCTAGTATATCAAATCCAAGTTTTGAAATTGCTGTTCTATTTCACTTATATAAATTTTATAACATTGGTATCCAGAAAAGGTTCTAAAGCCTCAAGTTTAGATGCAACAAAGTTAGGGTGGCCTTTGGTCCGGAAGATGTAAAACGATATTGTGCAAACGTGTCCTATCATTTTGAGGGGGTTGTTCCTTTATTCATTTAAACTTATCTTTAGCTAAATAATAATGATAATTTCCTGGTTCACCATCCGTTGCTTCAACTTGATTCATTTTCATTACTGGCTTCCGCTGTATCTGAGCAATGCACATCTGGGGTAACACAAATCTTTTCTCCTTCATCATTGTCGTCAAGTTCATTGTCACTTTCACTCCTTTCATTTAGAGGCTCATTAAGGCACTGTGCAGATAGCAAATCATCCTCAGGAACATCCACATGACAAACCTTTCTTTTAGTGGCTATTTTAAGATTAGTGGTCCTGCAGGGTACATATGTAGTCCAGCGGTGCACAACTGAGTTTAATTGCAAATAACAAAAAAACTGTCTTGCTGAAATAAACTAGACAGTGGACTGTTTAGAACACAGAGCATCAAGAAGCTGTCAAAACCCCCACCATCATAAAAGCAGAAGGAGATACGCACATGCAGAAACAATATGGCTGTGCAACATATGCAGCCTACGCGACTACTCAAAGGTTTGTGTCACAAAACTTTAAGTGTCATGCTTTTGTTAATGTGGACAACAAGCTTACACAAACATGTATTTCATTCATATTACTTTATATAGAACTTATTTTATAACACTTTTGCTGGATTAAGTGTTCTAATATGTATATAACAAAACAATGAATTGCTTATAAGCATGTGTTTACATCCTTGGTCGTTTTCTTCCTCAAGCATTCCATCTTTCCTGAAGCTTGATTTGAGTTTCAAACGGTTAGTTGATTATCATTATCAGCAGTAAATGGAGAGGTCACTCTGCAATTGAGATTGTCATGAAATTAAGATATGATGAACATTTAAAATGAGACTTGGCCTTTTTATCTTCTAATTTGGATTTGTTGATATTTCTGTAAGCAAACTAGAAACTTCTGTTGACTTATTAAGTAGCTAAGTTAAGTATACTGACACTATCTGAAGTGCAAAAAGTAGAAGTCGCAACAAAAAATGTGAAGCGTTGTTTGAGAGCTATAGGGGCTACGTTAAAGCAGTTCCAAATTTGGAAGGCTAATGCATAACTTGATAATTTTTGTTAGTCATATTCTTCTCTTCCAGTAGTAGCAGTAGTAGTAGTAGTGGTAGTGGTAGTGGTAGTGGTAGTGGTAGTGGTAGTGGAAGTGGTAGTGGTAGTGGTAGTGGTAGTGGTAGTGGAAGTGGTAGTGGTAGTGGTAGTAGTAGTAGTAGTTTTATTCATCCGTTAAGTCAATACAATGACATTGGATACGTCAATACAAATATTTAGAACAATAGAAATAATATAAGTATAAAAATAAAAAATAAGTTGCATCAAGTGTAATTAATAAGATCTAAGCATGAACTTATAAATATATTTAGTTGCATGGCTCTACAACTACACGGCATTTAAAATGCATCACAAATATATACAATTATATGGCCAGCTACAGTGTATCTAGAAATTCACTTATATCATAATATGAATCACTTAATAAAATTTCTTTCAACAATAGTTTGAAACACCTCATGGATTTTATGTTTTTCAGATTGGCTGGTAGTTTATTATACAGAGTGACTGCTGAATATCTAAATCCTTTGGAATAAAGTGTAGTTCTATGTGTTATTGTTCTTAAGTCTGTTTTACCTCTGGTGTTATGATAAAGTATTTGATTATTTGTGGTGAAATTTTCAAGGTTTTGTTTTGTATAACATAGCAAACAGTATATATACAGACTGGGCAGAGTCAAGATTTTCAGCTCCTTAAAGAAGTTCCTGCAGGAGTCATATTTTTTTCCTGACATTAGGCATCTAACAATCCTTTTTTGTACTTTAAAAACCAAGTGACTGTCTGTACTATCCCCCCAAAACATAATGCCATACCTCATTAGACTTTCTGCATATGCAAAATATAAGGTTCTCATGTCACTTGCATACAACTCATTTTTTATTACTTTTTATTACTGTTGGAAGGTTAACAGTGTGTAATGTAAAATGTTCATGTTCCAAATATAAGACTTAACTGAATGATAATAGCCAAGTCAATGAAAAGGACATACTATGAAATAAATTTATTATGGAGTGCAGCTTCAAAAAGTGTATTTCTGAAGTCTCTCTGCCAATTGATGAGCTCCAATATTCTTTGTTGTATAAGCTAGAAAATTTCTGTTTTGTGCCATTTTTTTTTTAAGTTGTGAAGCTTTCATTTATACTTTTAGATTCATTTGCACATACAAAATAAACATTTCCGTTTTTAGGATGTGATATCCTGGGCATTAATCATAATAGTTTCTCCTATCTTGCAGGATTGTGTGCAACCCAGTGATGTTCTGTCATACATTCAAAAAAGTTGAAAATGCTTAAAAATCAAGGCAAAAGCATAAAGATTAAAACACTGGCATAGAATCCCATACCAATGATATGATGATACATTTTGTGCTTTTTCTCCAAAATCCAGAATAATATTTTACACTGGTATTTTGATTCAATTTATCAATGATGAACTGGATGTTTTATACCTCACCAGCAGTAGTCTGTATTTCAGCTTTTATATATGCTGCCAGTAGCTTCATGAGATACGCTATTAGAGTAGATTGAAATTTTGAGTTGTTTTCATTGTTCTTTTTTTTAAAAGCATATACTGCTTTTTTTATTTGTTCCATTTAACTCTAATGGTCATATCAGCGGTCGTTTTCCTTTGAAACATTTCGAAGGTGTTAACTCGTATTCGTTGGGTTTTAATCATTAGATCACCCACACATTCACACTCTCATTCATACTTCCAGGCTCTAGGGCAGATGAGGAACTATCTTGGTCGGAGAAAAATCCCCACCCCTACGGCCGGGAATCAAATCTGGGACCCCTAGAACAGCAGGCAGGTGCTCGGCCAATTGACATATACTGTTTTTCATTGTCTTTTACATGATTTTTTTAAGCTTAGGTTTTCTGTAATCTGACCAAGAAAAGTGTATTTTAATCACTTACTGAGGAAGAATTACACTTTGAACAACTTAAGAGAAATCTGCTTTTAAATTTGAATTGTTCCTCTCCAGGTATAATCACTTTTTTCACCCTAAATCCTTATTTGCTACTTGAATCAAGATATGTACATATGTACATTTGCTTTGAGTTGACTGCAGAAACTAGAGAATCAATTGGTTCACTGTAGCTTGTAGTTCGGGAGGCACTTTCGTTAAGGTTGTACATTGAAAATCTATTTTTATAAACACACAATAAACTTAAAACTTTAATTTGAAAATGGTATCATAGGGGTTCATTGCAATTTGCTAAGACCTGACCTCAGGTAAAAACATTTGGAATTAAGTAGCTTTACCTTCTCCTCCCCAAAAACTTCTACTAAAAAAAAGCAATAAAGATGAATAAGAAAAAAGGAAACAATGACAAGAGGAATGGTATCAGATTACCGGGAATGAGGACATAATTCACTGTATGTAGTATTATTAAGTGGAGATGGTGACATGCTTGTAGTGTGAATTCTGTATAAGCCCATACTGCAGGAGGTAATCTCTAGTCTACTAATATATGTGTGGGTGTTGTGTGTAAACTATTTAATTTGTCTTCTTCTTAGGCATGTCTAACAGTGCTATTTTTTTATTGCAGGAAACATTTTCTGAGCTGAATGAGGATCTGTTATCACAGTTACCAAGGTACTATTGAAACACTCTTAAAATTGTCTGATTCAGATGTCTGTAGGTAAACTTATGGACAGAACCCTCAGTCATGCCAAAAATTCACAAAACAATTCAAGACATGAAACCTGTCACTAGTATCATAAGTGCCCCCACATATCATTTGGTGAAATGGTTACTAAATAAATTCAGTAGTATCCCAAAATTCGAGAGTGCAAATTTAAAAATACTCTTAAATTTGGTGGAAAAAATCAAGGCTATAAATTTTAACAAAAAAGGACAGACTGGTTTCATTTGATTTCACATCCTTATTTCCAAGCATACAAACACAAAAATTACAGAATCTATTAAAAATGGTTAGCTACAATAGAAAAGCAAGCAATAGAGGTAGAAGAATACATTTCACTAACAATAATATGCAATGAACAAAATTTCTTCATCTTTATGGAAAACACTACAAGCAGAAATCAGGGTGATCTGTGGACAACCCACTTTCACTCTTTTTGGCAAACTTACGTATGAGTGCATTTGAAACACAAATTAAAAAAAGAACTTCCCATGGATCTTCGAACTTTGGTATAGCTATTTTGATGACATCTTTGCAGTAGTGCTTAATAAGCATTTAGATGATGCATTAAAATGACTCAATCTGCAAGAAAGGACTATCAAATTCACAATATCAATGGAAATCAATGAACAACTCTCTTTCTTGGATCTAAATATCATCAAGAATAACACAAAAATATAATTTGGAACTTACAGAAAACCAATACATTCAGAATATTACATAAAACATAATAGATACAACCCAATTATACATAAGCATGCAATAGTAAACAGTCTTACACACAGACTAGTCAACATACTCGTAAATAAAGCACAATACTTCTAAGAACAAAACCCATATTACACATAGGAGAAGAAAATGGATACAACCAAAGTCTGGTGTTTAAGAAAATTAGAAAAGCTAAAGTAAAGAAAATCCTTAGGGAAGCAGCCACACTTACAAAATAAAAAGAAAGCAACAGACTGTTCAGTTCATTCATATATCACCCCAAAATATTTAATACATTTAAAAGACCTTTAACCCCTTCACTGCAGATGTCGGAACTGTTACGACAGCGTGATTCACTGTTCTCCTTGCAAATGATGGAGCATTGCCGACACACAGCAGTTGACGTCAGTAAACAGAAATGAAAGTCACTAAATGTAGCATTCTCTAAGCAGTGTTGGTCTGCCATCTATTGGGGTTGTATTGGTTCAGGTTTTAACTCTTTCTCTGCTGTGTGCTGCTGTCTATCATTTAAAATCTAAAGCCCTGCGTAGTATATTTCTCCTAGTCATTTGCAAGTGGTGCAAGCCGGTCACGTTACTGTGGCTGTACAAAATCATGGCTTCCTCCAGCAAGCAGTCACATGTCGTGCAGGATGCAGACTTATTAGCAGAGAGTGAAGCAGTATCATGTGATTTGTCAGATTGTGAGTTTGATAACAGTGAAAGTTGTAACAATGATAATATTATAAATAGTGAGAGTGATGACAGTGATGTAGAATCAGAACACATGCAACATGCTAAAAGAAGACGTTCGGATTCTTCCTTTCAGTGGCAACAGGGTCCATTCAGGCCTGATGAACAAAATTCAGGTATGCAAGCAGATTCGAATTAAAGTTTTACAGTTGCTAATATTTTCAAGTTATTCTTTCCATTGCATTTTATGTATCATATTGCAAATGAGAGCAATAAGTATTTCATGTTCTTGTGTGAAAAATTGCCACTGAGCCCTCATTCTGAACTACAAACTTGGACAGATGCTTCTCCTGAAGAACTACAAGTTTTCTTTGCCATGACAATGATTATGACCAGAGTAAAGAAGCAAACAATAGCAGAATATAAGACAAAAGTTCCCCTTTTTGCTACTCCGCAATTTGCAGACTGCATGTCCAGGGATTGGTATCTTTTACTTCTAAGACTTTTACACTTCAATGACAATAAGACACAAGATGAAGGAGACAGATCACACAAATTAAGACCTGTTATTGAGCATTTTAGATGTATTTTTGAGTTTGATTTACGAGTCACTATGTTTACTATGTTTGAATGGTATAGAAAATTCTTCTCTCATCTGTTAGACATGACACTTCTATATGCACATTCACTATATAATTTCAGAACCGGTAAGACTGTTACACTCGCTGACTTTCAACTTACTCTAATTACTGAACTTTCACAAGAATTTCATACACCAAGACTAACAAGTAAACTTGGGAGGCCTTTATCTGGTGACCAACCCACAAGACTGACAGAACAACATTTTATCTTACTAATACCATCGACCAAAAATATAAAAATGCCTGCCAGAAGATGTCGTGTATGCTCCAACACCACTATTGGCCACAAAAAAACAAGAGTCCAAGTATGTGTGCCAAATGCAATGTGAGCTTATGTTTGCACCCCTGTTTTGCCATTTACCATACACAAATCAGATTTTGAATGTAGAGGTGGTAATTTATACCTCTATATATATATAATAGCCAAATCTGCTTCATACTCGCAGAAAGGATACTATTACATTATTAAAATTTGGATACCCCTGTATTGTTAGTAAATTTCTGTTCATCAATATTGTGGTAAAGTGTCGTTTTAAAAGTTAGGACTTCAAAATTCAGATCATCATTAGCAGCTTTTTATTAATGTTTCTATTGTGGCTGTTGGACAACCTTTTGTAAAGTCTGTTGCATGTGGTATCATTTCCCTGTTTTGAAACTTTTTTTTTAATTGTGCTATTTGGCATTCATCTATAACAACTTTGGTGAGTGTTTCTCAATATTATAAGTTAATTCTGCATGGTATTTTAAAGAATATACTAATTAATGTTTATCCAAAATAATTCAGCAAGGAGGGTCTATGAGCTTGTTAATACTTCAGCAGTGAAAGGGTTAAGGAACAAAATATAATCTTGGCACCTACTAATGGATACTCAAATTTAAAATTGCTAACTTCAAAAACAAATGATGAAATCCCATCAGTTAACATATCCAGAAAATACCAAATAGGTTGTGAACATTGATCCAAATCCAAAATTATTAAAAGGAGTGATAAACCAAAATAAACTGATAACATGCAACAACATATTCATGTGGAAAAATAAGGACCGCATAATGAACTTAAGAATCCCACCAGAAGATAATTTGACAAACAATTATCTGCCATGGCCGATTTATCAATTTGTTTATATTTAATGTTACTAAAATGTTCTTTCTTTCTGGTTTCCAAACTACGTTTCGTCTTTCCAATATAAACCTGATCACAATCTATGCAATTAAATTGATAAATACCAGATTTTTTATTATTAGGAATTTTATCTTTTTTGAAAATTAGAAGTTATACCAAATTCTTTAATAAATTTTTGAAAATGTTTATTAACCCAAGGAGGGTATGTGAATTTTGTAAATTTATAATCATCTTTTATTTTTTAAGAGTGGAAATATCATTAATACTTTTTTGATATTTAAATTTTTCAATCTTCTTTTGTATAAAATCTTTATTAAAACCATTAATTAAAGCAGTATTAATAATATGTTTATATTCTTTATTAAATTCTTGTTTATTCAGGGGTACATTTATTATTTGGGAGGGCTGTTGAGCCTTTGGTAACAAAACCAACAGTAGTCGGGTGAAAATGATGATTTATTGTGGAGCTTTAGTGAAATGGTACATTAAGCAGGATAAACACTTGGCTCCAGTCAGTCTACTAGTTGCTGAAGAAGATATTGCCACGTGGGTGGGTGTTACAGCGACGTGCAGTAAGACCGTACAGTCATACCTGCGTTGACAACTGTCGATGGACTGCCGTGCACTACGGCATACTGTTTCCAGAAGAACTCTCTCCTAGGTTCCCAACATCGGGGTTTATATCTGCTGATAGAAAGATCGCAAACAATGTCTACGTGACTCCTTTCACTATTATTTATTTTCTTAAAGGCCACCAAACTGGAGTTTGTACTTCCTTGTAAACGGATCACATGTTCGTCACCCGTATACTCATAGTTTGTTTGCTGGTCCACACAGTAATCATTTGTTTGTTCTATAAACATCCTTTCTGTTCCCTAATTTTACAAATACCACTTCGACTGACTCGCCTATTGAAATACAATGTTTTTCTTACTATTTTTATTTCACTTATTTCATGATTAAATAATAGTAACATTTTTTATGTTAAATAAACTATCAATACATAATATATTTCACATACAGAACAATATACGTTTCACATATACAGCACATTTGGTTTGACATTGACCTTAACCAGGGACTAGGAATGGACAGGTTGGATTCAGTGCAGTTTTGCAGTTTGTGGAAAAATTCCTAGCCACAGGCATGCCAGAAACTACGCCTAAAACGTCTTTACTTATATTTTTCCAATCTTTAGTTCCTTTTGGGATATTTTAATTTCTAAAGTCGCTTTTTAGACAGTTTATTGGTCCTCAACCTCCTAGCCCTACTGATTACACAGAAACAGATCTAGAGCCTTTGCTTCCATGACTAACTCCATCACAGTTAATAATATTTTAATAAAAAATATTTCAGGGAATATAAATCACTATATTGTTCTTAATTTGGTTTAAAATATTTCAGGTTACATTCACAAGGATCTTTTGAAAAAAGAGACATCTCCACTTCCCTCACACATTCAGAACTAAGAGGGCGCTGTCAAATAGAACAGATTCCTTCACATTTGAAATCAGCGAAGTTTGCAGTCACATCATATGAATGTGGCACATCTGAGAAGGCTTTCAAAACCAAGTCTGAACCAAGGCCTTACAAGTGTGACAGATGTGAGAAGTCGTTTAAACAGAAGTTTAAATTAAGGCAACATATTCTGATACATTCAGACACAAGAACATACAAGTGTGACAAATGTGAGAAGTCTTTTAAAAAGAAGTTTAACTTATACCAACATATTCTGATACATTCAGACACAAGACCATACAAGTGTGTCAAATGTGGGAAGTCTTTTAAACGCAAGTCTGGCTTTAACCAACATATCCTGTTACATTCAGATACAAGACCATACAAGTGTAACAAATGTGAGAAGTCTTTTACACAGAAGTGTTGGTTAGAACGACATATCGTGTTACATTCTGATACAAGACCATACAAGTGTAACAAATGTGAGAGTTCTTTTATACGGAAGTGTGACTTAAACCAGCATGTTCGTTTACATTCACATACAAGACCATACAAGTGTGACAAATGTGAGAAGTCCTTTATACGGAAGTGTCACTTAAACCAACATGTTCGTTTACATTCGGATACAAGACCATACAAGTGTGACAAATGTGAGAAGTCTTTTAAACACAAGTCTGGCTTTAACCAACATATCCTGTTACATTCAGATACAAGACCATACAAGTGTGACAAATGTGAGAAGTCTTATAAACAGATGTCTGGCTTATACCGACATATTCCGTTACATTCGGATACAAACCCATACAAGTGTGACAAATGTGAGAAGTCTTTTAAACGCAAGTCTGGCTTTAACCAACATATCCTGTTACATTCAGATACAAGACCATACAAGTGTAACAAATGTGAGAAGTCTTTTACACAGAAGTGTTGGTTAGAACGACATATCGTGTTACATTCTGATACAAGACCATACAAGTGTGAAAAATGTGAGAAGTCTTTTAAACACATGTCTGGCTTTAACCAACATATCCTGTTACATTCAGATATAAGACGATTCAAGTGTGACAAATGTGAGAAATCTTTTAAACGGAAGTCTCACTTATACAAACATATTCTGTTACATTCTGATAAAAGATCATACAAATATGACTAATTTGAGATATCTGTTATACAGAAGCCTGGCTTAACAAAACATTTACAATAATAATCACATCGTTAGATCATACAAGTGCGACACATGTGTTTAGTTTTACAAGTGCAAGTCTGAGTTAAAAAGACATATTATAATACATTCAGGAAAAGAAACAAAAATGTCAATCTTTGGAATGATATATTAACTTGACCAATATATTTTTACACTGTTTTGCCAAAACATACAAATTGTTTTTTTGGGGAATAGATGTTCAAAAGAATGTCATGTCCTTAGCGGTAACTGAATGCATCAGTTGTCAGACCTAACTGTAAAGCAGCTGGAGAAAGTGGTAGATAAGTTAAATTTGGGCAGAGCATAATAGAAAATTTAGTGAGAGTGATTTGCATTCAGGGCCAATTGCTGGCCATTAAACATGCAGAAAGAGATGTACAGTTTCATTGTTAGTACACTTGAATATTGTATCAAAGGTACCTTACGGGGATGGTTTGCAAAGTTTTCACCTGATAAAGGGACAATTCATGCCCTTAAAGTAGCTTTACTTTTCAAGATAATTTCCACAGCTATCAGTAGATTTTGTCTTACAGTGTTCCAATGTTCTCCTGGAAGTGCTACAAAGTCACCATCTACAGCGGCAGTTCCATCATTGGATGAAAAGCTGCCACAAGCATGTAATTTCTTTATTTTTTTAATCAGATAGAAACCTGAGGGAGACAAATATAGGGAATAGGGTGGATGCTCCAGGAATACATAGTGCAGGTATCTTTTTCTCCATTCCAAAACCCTTTTGTGTATAAATGAAATGTGTAGTGTTTAACACCCGCTTTTACTACATACGGCACCGCAAGCAATGACATTGATGATACATGAGATGAAGATGGAGCAACGGTGGAATGAGATGGCGGGGGAAACCGGAGTTACCGGAGAAAAACCGCCCCAACGCCGTGTTGCCCAACATAAATGTCACTTTGCGGTCGCCTGGGATCGAACCCGGGCCGCCTTGGTGAGAGCCAAGCGCTCTAACCACTGAGCCACGGCGTGGCCAAAACCCTTTTTTGTGGGCAGGTGCATTGTCCTAGTTAAAACAATTATTTTTTTCTTACCTTGTTTGTATTTTAATTAATTCTTGCATTCAGTTTGGTTAGAAGGTGAGAGTACTGTCCTTCAGTAATGGTTTTACATTTTTTGTAGTAGTCAATCAACAAAATTCCTTTAGTATCTCGAAACACGGACTCCTTAATCTTTCCTTGACGAAGCCACCATCCTTTCGTTATATGAAGCTGAGAACCAGCTTATCTCCACTGCTATGGCTGCTCTTAGATTAAGGCGTGTTGTGGTAAACCCATGATTCATCCACTATGACGTATGGGAACAAATAACTATTTGTTCTTAAAGTGCACATTTGTTATAATATGTGGCACCCATCGGTGGCAAAGCCCTTTCATGTATAATTCCTGATGCGAAATGGGAACACCTTCATTTGAAATTCCAAGAATATTAGCAGTTTCATGCATCTTTGTACGCCAGTCTTCCAAAATCATGTGATGGTGTTTTTAATGATTTTTTGTGTGGTTAGTTTTTTGATCGTCCTTTGCATGGATCATCTTAGATGCATTCTCACCCAAGTTTATAATCTGCCGCCCAATTCTTCTCAGTGAAGTCTGAATGTGAAGGGTCACCATACCCATTTACAATCAGAAAATTACTTCCAATTTGCCGAAAATCTAAGTGTTCTTTATTTCCGTCGAAATACACTGTTCAATTCTCACCTAACAATGCATCACATATACAACACAATCCTCCAAGGTCGATGACCTTAACAAACAGCGTTCAGTTAACATCAGCTCTCGTTACAACAACGCTCTCGGCTGTTCCCTGCTAACCTCTCGCGACTCACTCGTTTTAAAGCACGTCACAGCTGTTTACTACTACAACACACTCTTGGCGAGCCGTCGCCTCCTTAAATACCTCACTGATAGTTTCTAGACTATTCTAAAATGAATAGTATCTATCAGTCAAGAAGTCACCAGAAATTTCCATTTATGTCAGTTTTCGGAACCTTCATCTGCGTGCTATCTTTATCTGCCGGCTCTTTGTTTCCACACTGCCTGCCTATCAGTTCCTTTGTGTAAGCAAGCCGCGCGATCGTAGATAACGGGTTCATGACATTGCTCCATCCTCAAGGCTAGTCGTTCCGAACAGCACCATCTTTGTTGGCCGGGCGATCCAGCTGTACCACCATTTTCCCTCTGGGCATCTTCTGGATGCGGTAGACCACGTCATTAATCCTCTTCACCACCCGGTACGGTCCTTGCCATGGTTGCCGGACCTTCGGGCATCGTCCATTGGTCCGGGTAGGGTGGTACAACCAGACCAGATCACCTTACTAGAAACTTTGACTATTGGCTTGCCTGTTGTGTCAGGTCTTCATGCAGTCGCTCGCCTTCTGAAAGTTCTGGCGAGCCATCTTAGGCATGTCGTGGAGACGATCCACCAGGTTCTCCACACAATCTCCACATAATCGGTTGCTGGCTATTTTGCGTCAGGGGGCTTCCAAAACCCAGATCACAAGGGAGGAATAACTCTCGGCTTCCAAGGTACTCGTTGGGTTGCCGGAGTATCATCTCTTCTCCATTGATCCGCAGGTGCTTCCTGCCGAAGTCTGCCGTTGCCTCGTGGCTGCTAAGGACATCCAATCCTAGTATCACCTCCTCAGCCACCTTCGCGACGAACACCCACAGACCTACGGCACTCCTACTCAAGGTCACCTTTAGCAGGGCCTCCTCCACAGTCAAGTGTCACATGATGCTGTCACAGGCTGGTATGGCCGGCTTGGCTTCCTCTTCGGCAAACCGTTGGCCACGTCAGGTCTGATGATGTTCACCGTTACCCCTGTATCTACGAGTACGCGGCACGGATTCCCTCTCACCCAACCGTCCGCGATGAGGCTGTCGTCCATACGCTGGCTGACGGCGCGCAGTGTCGCTCGAGGGGATGGTGGTGATGGCGCCAACGTGCCCCTCTCCACGACGGCCCTTACTCGTTTTCCGGCTGCTCTTCCTAGTGTGGGCAGTATCTCTCCATGTGTTCTGGATGTCCACACCCCCAACACAGGCCACTAGGTCTCCGGCGGCGTCCCTCGATTGGTCTTCGGTCTCCATCATAGCGGATACCCCTTGTTCTGGAAGTCGGGTTAGCTGTCACCTTGGCCGCCTCCACCATATATGCTGCCGTTAGCGCCTCGTGGATAGGATCGCCTACGGTGCCGTATGTAGTAAAAGCTGGCGTTATACAGTACACATTTCATTTCATTTTCTCGTGGAAGGGTTTGTAATTGCCGAGCATTAGGCACTGACGAATCTCCGTGTCTCGTACCTCGTTGAAAAATGTGTAGGCAGCCTCTCGGGATACGAACTCTAGTGGGAGATCGATTAGGGCTTTGCTGGCCAGCTGCTCAATTGCCAGGGCAAACGCCTCTAGTGTCTCTCCTGGCTGCTACAACCTTGATTTCAGCTGGCTTCGGTACGCTGCGGCTACGCGGTGATTTCCAAAGTGGTTCTCCAGGGCTTCCCAGATGTCATTGGGTGGCGCCGCTGTCTGGATTACGTTCAGGACTTCTGCGGCCCGTCCCTGGAGACATGATGAAGATGATGATGTTGATGTTGGATATAAGGGCGCTCAACTATGGCGGTCATAAGCGCCCTTTAAAACAACTAGTCATTGCAAAAGCCAGATATAACAATTTCTAAAAGCTATACTAATGTAAATAAACCTATTATATCTACACGTACATAGAAGGGAAAAAATCAAAACCTACTAAAAATTTTATTCGCTACATCCTAAAGTCTAAACTAGAAAATAATCTTAAAATCGTCTCCACTACTGTGTTATCGTCCGCTAGCATTTCTGCAAAGCTGTCCGGCAGCTGTAGAGGCGTCCGAAGGTGTGCTAGGGAAAAACACTAGCAGTAGGTGTACAGATAACGCTTCATTGCAAAACGTACACAATGGAGCAGGTTCCTTTTTAAAAATAAAACTGTAAAAAGGCAGTGCCCAATACGCAGCCGAGCCAAACTAAGCTCGCGACGAGATAACCGACAAGATGTAACCCAGGGAATCGGAAGTTCTTTCACTGATCTAAGTTCATTATTGCGGAGAGCGACCACTCTTCCTGCCAGCAGGTTTGCACAGCCCTCCGCAATACGGCCCTAAAATCTTCCGATGTCACAGACGGTACTCGAACCCTGGGCTTCATGGTAGCCGTCTTGGCTGCCGAATCCGCCATTTCATTCCCCCGCAAGCCTACGTGACCGGGGATCCATGCACACACCCAGATAGCACGTCCATGAAGATGTTCAAGAACGGCGTAAACGATGGATGTATGGGCATGCAACTAAATTCAGAGCCATAATTTGCTAATGTGTTGCGACTGTACTGCAGAGGAGGTTCTGCAGACTCAGTATACAGGCTTATAACTCGGCTCGTTGGAAATGCCCCAACTGCTATAATTATGCCAGAATTATGGACTGTGTCTACTCTCTTCAGCACAGATGGTCGTGCTGAGCCATAAACGATACTACCATAATCTAATTTGGAATCGATGAGTGCGCGATAAAGTCGCAATAACACTGTACCATCCGCTCCCCACGATCGGTCACATCGTGCTTCCAGTTGTGCTATGTGCGACGACCAACTAAGTTCTCTATCAAATATCAATCCAAGGAAAGTCGTCTCATTTGCAAAAGGTAGTAGGTCAGCGCCTAGCCAGAGCCTTGGAGGTAGTCGACTCTGCTGATGCCAGAAATTAACACAGATTGTTTTCTCAGCGGATAATCGGAAGCCGTTTTTTAAACTCCAGCTCTTATGATTGTCCATGGTGGTCTCTAAACGGCGCTCCAAAACCGCTGTGCGCTAAGATGTGCAGTAGACGGCAAAGTCGTCTACAAATAGGCATGACTGGACCCCCGGAGGTTACACATTTCCAGATAGAATTAATCGCAATAGCAGACAACGTAACACTTAGTACCGATCCCTGTGGTATACCATTCTCTTGAACAAAGCGATTCGAAAAAACCGAGCCAACCCTTACTCGGAATACGCGTTCTTTCAAGAATTCATGAAGGAGGGGTGGTAGGCGTCCACGTATCTTTCAGGTGTGCAGAGTACGGAGTAACCCTGCCCGCCAACACGTATAAGCTTTTTCGAGGTGAAAAATATTCCGACTGTTTGGCAGTTGTGTCGATATGGACACAAGATGATCCATTCTTGAACGGCGTCGAAAACCGCAATCAGCAGGTTGTGCGTTTCCAGCCACCATTCAGCCCGCACATTTATCATGCGTTCCATCACCTTGCATACGCAACTGGTGATGGAAATTGGACGGTAGATAGAAGGGAGGTGACGGTTCTTGACAGCTTTCAAGATAGGTATAGTGGTAGCTCCTCGCCACTTGTCAGGAAACGTGGCATCAATCCAAACACGGCTATAGACCTCAAGTAGGAATGCTTTACCTTCAGTCGAGAGATGTTGTAACATTTGAATGTGGATTCCGTCCGGTCCTGGTGCTGTCAGTCGCGATGATGAAAGGGCTTGTTCTAACTCAGCCATGATGAAGAGGTGGTTATAATCTTCAAGGTTTCTGGAACTAAACACGCAACCTTGAGATTCTACCTCAGTCTTAATTGAGATAAACTCAGGAGAAAATTACTTAAGCTAGACACCTCAGCGAAAGCACAGCCGAAGGTGTTAGCCACGTCAAACGGATCAACAACAGCTCCTGCAGGTGTTTTCAGACCAGCGATTGCCAAGTGGCTTGATTTTCCGGCCACGCGCCTTAACCTATCCCGTACAACAGATGAAGGTGTACATCTGTTAAAAGATTATGCAAAGTTGTGCCATGAGGTCTTTTTGCTATCATTATTTGCCTAGACTTTGCACGCGCTTTCTTGTACTCAATTGGATTAATTAGAGTAGGGTGTCATGGAATACCCCTAGAGCAAGTCTACGAGCACGAATGGCATTCCGACAAACGTTGGTCCACCTTGGGACAGGAAATCGACCGGGTTGGGTAGCTGAACGTGGAATAAACTGTTCTGCAGCGGAAAGAATTTTCTGTGTGAGATGATTACCTGAATCACTCACAGAATCGTGCTCGTTGTAATCAAAGACAGCCAACTGGGTGTTAAGGTTCCAGTTGACACGACCAAAGCGCCATCTAGGGATATGGGAGGGAGACACATCTTCTGCTAAGAGACTAAGAAGACATGGGGAGTGGTCGCTGTAATGTAAATCAGAGATGACATTCCACTGTAATGAAACTGCTACCTGGGATGAACACACTGTCAAATCGATGTGCGATTAGGGGATAAAGGCGTCTGGAAGGAACGTTGGCTCTGCGGTGTTTAGGAGAACCAAGTTGTTGCTCTCCTGGAATTTTGCAATGAGGTTGCCTCTCGAACATGCCCGATTTGAGCCCCAAAGTGGGTGGTGGGCATTAAAGTCTTCCATTATTAAAAATGGTGTTGAAAGTTTGGAAACGAGATGTTCAAGGTCAATTAACGAGCGGTCATCTGATGGCAGTACATATACATTACAAATGCAAAATTCGATTGATGGCAGCTTAATCCCTACAGCTACAGATTGTATGTCAGATTGTAGCTGTAACGGATCTACAAATTTGTCTCCCTGAGGAGCATCATAGTGCCTCCGTGAGCAGGAATGCCCTCTGCTGTTTCAATATCACACCTCAGTGGTGTGTAGAGTCTGATTTTAAACTTGTCGTGTGGTCGTAGCTTAGTCTCTTATAAGCATGCCAACAAGGGGTTATGCTTACTGAGCCAAAGTTCCAATTCTGGTCGATGTGCTCTTAAACCTCGTATGTTCCATTGGAGGATAGCCATGGCGAAGTTAATGGGATATATCAAATAAGTACACACATTACGTAGGTTTTAGCGGTGGTCTGATCAATTTGCCCTTTTTCTTAGGTGTAGGGCTAGTTTCTGCAGGTTTACCCTGCCTCTTATTTGCTGCAGATGCAGCAGCGTGGTCAGATATTTCGTGCTCCATATCTTCTATGGAAGAGGACCGTTTTCCTTCTACAACTTTCAGTTCGAGCGTCTCGAAGCGATTGGAAATTCCGACCGACGTAGATGACTCGCCTGTCCGAGTTTTCTCCAGATGTTGACTCCCACGATGATCTCTTAGTTGCTCTTGGGCTTCTTTTCTTGGAAATTTCTGGAGCAGGCTTTGCGTTTTCTTTTAGGAAGGCAGTTCTATCATACTCAGTTTTGAACATTACCTCTGTTGCATGATACACAATAGCCAATTTCGTCCTGTTGCTAGACGTCGATGCTTTGTCAGGCGACTTCACTGGCTTGTTCGTATTTTCAGTAGTCTTAGGTGGTGTTCTCGGAGCTGTACATTGTGTTACTGATGCTTTTGGTTGCAATCTAGGAACTAGAACTTTCTCTGATATAGTTACCCCGTTCATATCGGATGTTTGGGTATGAGCCTCCCGTTTTGGTGAAGGTGTAGCCGCCACTGAGCGGTAGGTACGGGAGGTAGTCAAAGAGGACTTGTGAATAGAAAGAAAGTTCCGGACTTTCGAAAAAGATACCTTTTCTTTAACCCGGATCTCCTGAATAGCCCACTCTTCAATATAAAGAGGGCATTCTCGTCAATTTGATGGATGTTCACCGCTACAATTAACGCATGCTGGAGGTGATGTTCATGCATTTTTATGCATGCCATCTCCACAGCTGACACATGTATGTGCGCCTTTATAGAATGCACTAGTGTGATTGAACTGCTGACATTGGTAGCATCTCAGAGGGTTAGGTGTATACGGTCTAACCTCTATCACTTCATATCTTACCTGATCCTTTGAGGGAGAGCTACCCGATCAAAGGTCAAGAGCAGGGTACGAGTAGCAAACAATTCCCCTAGCTCTCTCCGTTGGACACGATAGCCTGCTGTTAAGCCTGGTTCCTGAAGGTTCTCCTGAATATCCTTGATGGACATTGCATCCAACGCGCTAGTGTTTACGACACCGCGCGAGGAACTCAGGGTTCTATGCATCTCCAATTTTCTGGAAAACTGCCCAGCATTTTGCTTTCAGTATCTTAGCTGCCTGGGATGCTGTAGTTGTTTCCACCAGCAGTGTGCCATTTCTAGATTTTGTACATGAGTTAACACAAACAGCTATTTTGTCAAGACCTTTCTGTATCATAAACGGATTAACTGTTGAAAAAGTTCTACCTTCCTCTGTCCTTTTGATAACTAAGTAGCGAGGACCACACTCAACTACTTATTTAAAAGTGTTCTCAAACATGTCCCTTCCACGTTTCATATTTTTTGGGGTGTAGGTATATTATAATAGTTGGTCTAAGTTTCATCCTCCAGTTCTGCCCACCCACCACGGAGCCCAACAAGGGGTCATCACACTGGAATGACAGGGCTACACTGGGGATATAGCGAGCTCGCCGTCCCACTCACCCTGGAGTTCGGTACAATATCTAGTCCTGGCTGATTGATTAGGGGTGGGTTAGGCCCCAACCTCCCGTTTAGGTGAAGCAGAAGCCAAAGTGGTGTATTAGAAATGCGCACCCTCCACAAATTCAGAAGAACACTGGTATGAGCTCAGACACGGATCCCTCAACCACCAGGACAAACCTTTCCACCGGCACAGGTCTCCACGCACGGCATACACGTGGGTGGGCCTGTTGATCGTCTCCCGCAGCCACAAAGCGGAGCCCAATCGAGGGACACGTTTGCTCGGGACCCCGGGTGCGCCAAACCCGTACCTACCGACGTAGGCCCCCGAGGGGTCCCTGGAGACTGGCTATTGGCTGTGTGGTATCTTCCCCTGGTGACCACTCGTTTTTCGCCACCGTGTTGAATTGACGGCGGAAGACTTCGAAGGATATCGCG
The DNA here is from genome assembly GCA_030765055.1 of Mantis religiosa. Taxonomy (NCBI): domain Eukaryota; kingdom Metazoa; phylum Arthropoda; class Insecta; order Mantodea; family Mantidae; genus Mantis; species Mantis religiosa. The sequence continues at coordinate 77,710,247 of CM060960.1, read as the reverse complement.
TCCTCGTATTTAGGGAGCTTGACGCGTGAGATGTTGTGTCGTAACCCGGCGCGTCGACCTTTAAATCCTGTAACCTCCTGCCGGTGATGTCCACCATGGCGTTAAGGAACTTCGTGCTTCCTGCGGCGTTTCCCTGCAGCATGTTAACGCGGCTCGCCAGGTCTTCGACGCGCTCGTCCACTTGACCCATCGGCTTGCCCAGCTCCGTAACGTCATCCCTCACGCCGGTCAACCGCTCTTCAAACTTTGCGGCGAGGGCCTCGTATGCCGCTTTCATCTCCGTGTTCAATTCGGACATCTTCTCGGTCAGGCTATCGTCCGTGGTTCTCATTTTCTTCAGTTCCGCGGCCAGGTTGTTTGGGGATCTCTTCCTCGCTATTAAAACGGCCTCCTTCGATCTTCTCGGTGATGTCGTTAGCCGTCTTTATTCGTTTCAGCTCTGTGGCCAGGTTGATATTTGCCGATTCTGTTTTCGCAACAAGGTTGTCATTCGCCGTCTTCATTTCTTCCATTTTCTATAGAGTCTTTTCTGATGCAGCCTCCATGGTGGTAATGCCTCACTCCTGACACCAGTTGTGACTTTGTGGATTCCTAGAATTAAAAGTTCAATTTGCCGAAGTCCTAAATGTTCTTTATTTCCGTAGAAATACAAAGTTCAACTCTCACGTAACAACATTGCATCACATATACAACACAATCTTCCAAGGTCGATTACAATAAAAACAGCGGTCAGTTTACAACATCAGCTCTCGTTACAACAATACACTCAGCTGTTTTCTGCTTACATCTCGCGACTCACCCTCGTTTTACAACACTTCACAGCGGCTTACTACTACAACACACTCTTAGCGAGTCGTCGCCTCGTTAAATACATCTCTGATAATTTCTAGACTATTCTAAAATAAACCAGAACCCGAATATTCTCTATCAGCCCAGAAGTCAGCAGAAATTGCCATTTACCTTAGTTTGTTTGTTTTGGTGGACTTTTATCTGCGTGCTATCTTTATCTGCCCGCTCTTTTTTCCCACGCTGCCCACCTCTCAGTTCCTTTGTTTAAACAAGCTGCGCGATTGTAGATAATGGGTTCGCGACAGTATTTACTGAGCTATATAAACATCAACACGATAGATAGGGTCAACATAAAAAAGTCAATGTCATAGCCGGGACTTGAACCACAGATCTCCTGGCTTCCGTCCAGTGGCTCTATCCCATTGAGCTACCATGGTTAACTTGCCGTCACGACATTAAATTCGCCATTTGACTCTTACATTTCCTCGGTACATCACTAGGGACTCTCGCATACGAGATATGCCATTTGTGGCGACTTACTATCGTAAGTACTGGAGTCCAGGCTTCATCATTTAACTCTTGTAATTTTAATTAATTTATGGTCATTAATCAGTTCCTCACACTAGCCGTATATAGGCTAAGTTGTTTGATAGATTCAACATGAGATGTTTAATGGCATGGCCGGAAAATATGCGAGTCGAATGGAGAATTTAATCTCAAGGCAGCATGTCGACCATGGTAGCTCAATGGTAAGAGTGACTGGACGGAAATCAGGAGAAACGTGGTTCATATCCCGGCCATGGAATTGAATTTTTCGTGTTGACTCTCTGTCAAAAACTTAAGCCTATATTCGGCTAGTGTGAAGAAGTGATTAATTTCCATCAATTAACTAAATTCAGCAAGATATAAAATTATTTTTATAATATTGTTCAGATCAAAATAATTTTAAGCGCAGATGCCAACTATCACTAGTTTTAATACCATTAACATTGTCAATTTTTCCTTTAAGATTGTTAAGAAGGGTGTAATAAGTTCTGATGGTTTTCTGCCTTTTGTGTTATATATAAGGCCCGAATGCATGTAAAAATGTTAACACTGAGAATATATTCATGCACGGAAGACCTGGTATCTTAATTTTCTATGAAGATGTCTCCTAAGGTGTCTGCTATGGGTGTTAGAAATGATTCGTATAAGCATCTTTTGAGGAGGAATGTTTGTTGACTTTATACTGAGCTGTACCAAAATGTTATTCCATATGCCATGATAGAGTTAATATATTCATTGTGTATTAATATAAGTGTGTCTATAGAACTTACATTTACCAGTTATCAGATAGTATAACTGGCAGTGGAGTTTAATAAGAACTTTAATTAAAGAGGGTTTTCCAAGCTAAGTATCTGTTTACAGAAGAGCCAGAAAGCTGATGTGGATTTGTTCTCATATCAGACCATTAACAAAATTTCTAGTGGATTGCATGATCTTTGAGTTATAAGTTAGCTTCTTTTGTTTTCTCTAAACTCATAATTTGTTGGCTTAAGCCAATGTGACGTACAGTTCAAAACATAATTCATCTAAATTACACACTCATGTAACTTTACACTGATCTCCATCACACTAGTGTCATCCCAAACAGTATTTTACTTGCCGTATTCTTTATATAAAGTGAGAAGCCAAGAAAATAGTGAAGTCTCTAATAGTAATCGATAGCAGCGACAGTGTGTAACTTAAGTTGGTATGATGTATCTGACAGGTACAACACCACACACTTGCGACTTTTGCCTTGTTTGCAAACTTGGCATTTGGGAGAAATTCTTGAAGCTTAAACAAAGCAATAACAAAGGAATGATGACAGATGTTCTGGGTTGGCAATCACTTACCTCTATTTATTGCCATAATATTGGAAAAAACTTTGGCCACGTATCTGACAGATACATGCGAGACTAACAAAGGCTTAATGGAAATTAATTGTTCCTTTAGAATAGCCGAGTGTAGCACGAAGTATGGAAATATAGAGTCAGACTAAAAAATTCAGTGCCATAGCTGGTATACGAACTACCGTTCTTCCGGTCTCCATTTGCCTGTTCTTAACTACTGAGCTACCATGGCCGATATGCCAATATGACATTAAATTCTACACTGAGTCATATTTTTCCCAGTACAAAAGGCTAGGATTTTGTGCTTTCCTTTCATTCCTGCTGATTACTAAAGTAATGTTCACGAAACTGAAACCACTTGGATCGAGTGAATAGAAGAGTTTCAAACTTGAATCTTCCAGTTCTGCTAAAAGCAGTCTGAAGCACATCACCGCGATACATCCCCAGGGGCCAACTGCGGTAGGTACGGGAAGTGGCGATCCCGAGCCAAACTGACAACCTCCATGTGGGTTCCTCTTAGTGGTGAGGGGTCGGAGAAAACAACCACCCATGTGTAGGCCGTACGTGGTGACCCGTTCGGTGGAAAGGTTTATCCTGGTGGTTGAGGGATGCGCTTCTGAGCTCGTTCCAGTGTTATAAATTCGGGGAGGGTGCGCATTTCCAATACACTCCTTCGGTTTCTGCTTCGTTTAAACGGGAGGTTAGGGACTAACCGCCCCTAATCCATCGGCCAGGACTAGCTACTGTACTGAACTCCACGGTGAGTGGGACAGCAAGCCCGCTATATCCCCTGTGTAGCTCTGTCATCCCAGTGGGATGAACCCCTGTTGGGCTCCGTAGTGGTTGGGGAGCACTGGGGGATGAAACGTATTACATCTATTAGGGTAAGTGAACATTTTAATAAAAATTATGAAACTGCAAATGATATAACTAACAACAATGTGAAAGAAGTAGTTGAGTGTGGTCCTCGCTACTTAGTAAATAAAAGAACAGGAAGTGAGGAATTTTTCAAGGTCAATCCGTTTTTAATTCAGAAGGGTCTTGCCAGCATAGCTTGTGCAGTAAAATCCTGTACAAATTCTTGGAATGGCACGCTGTTAGTGGAAGCAACTACAGCATCCCAGGCAGCTAAGATACAGAGAGCCAGCATGCTGGGCAGTTATCCTGTAAAAGTCGAGTTACATAGGACCCTCAATTCCTCATGCGGTGTTGTAAACACTAGTGCGTTGGATGGTATGTCCAACGAGGATATTCAGGAAAACATTCAGGAACAAGGCGTTACAGCAGTCTATCGTGTACAACGGAGGGAGTGAGTGAAAATTTTCCCTAATCGTACCTTGTGCCTGCCATTTGATCGGGTAGATGTCCCTCAAAGGATGAAGACTGGATATGAAGTAATAGAGGTAAGAACATATGTACCTACGCCTCTGAGATGCTACGAATGTCAGCGGATCGGTCACACTAGTGAATTCTGTAAAGGTGTACCCACATGTGTCAGCTGTAGAGACGCCATACATTAAAATGCATGTGCATCATCTCCAGCATGCGTTAAGTGTAGCTGTGAACATCCATCAAGTACACGAGAATGCCCCCGTTATATTGAAGAGCGAGCTGTTCAGGAGATCCGGGTTAAAGAAAAGGTACCCTTTTTTGGAAGCCCGGAAACTTCGTATCCACAAGCCCTCTTTAACTACCTCCCGTACCTACAGCTCTGTGGCGGCTACTCCGTCAGTAAAACGGGAATCTGATGCCCCAACATGCGACATCAGAGAAAGTTCTAGTGCCTAGATTGCAAACACAAGCATCGCCAACAATACTTGTAGCTCCGTCCACACCACCTAAGACTACTGCAAATAAGAACATCTCAGTTTAGTCACCTGCAAACCATCTACGTCTAGCAAGAGGACCAAATTGTCCGTAACGTACCAAGCACTAGAACTGAGAGAATTGACAGAATTGCCTTTCTAAAGGAAAGCGCAAACCTTGCTCCCGAAAGAACTAAGGGAGAGAGAGGTCCAAGAGCATCTCAGAGATCATCTTCGGATTCATCATCTGGGTAGGACTCAGACCGACGACAGTCATCTTCGTCGGTCCTATTTTCTAATCGGTTGGAACCTCTCGATCCCAAAGTTTCGGAAGGAAGGCGTTCATCTTTCACAGAAGATATGGAGGAGGAAATACCTGACCACGTTGCTACATTGGCTGCAAAGAGGAGGCAGGATAAACCTGCCAAAACCAGCCCAACACCCAAAAAAGGCAAATTGATCCGACCACCGCCAAATTCTACGCAATGTACGTATTTATTTGACATCATATCCCATTAATTTCGCCATAGCTATCCTATAATGGAACATATGTGGTTGAAGAGCACATCGAGCAGAGCTCGAACTTTGCTCAATAAGCATAAGCCCTTGTTGGTATCCTCACAAGAGACTAAGCTACGACCGCAAGGCAATTTTAAAATCAGACGCTACATACTACTGAGGTGTCATATTGAAACAGAAGAGGGCATTTCTGCTCACGGGTGCACTATCATGCCCCTCAGGGATTACATATTTATAGATCCGGCACATATACAATGTGACATCCAACCTGTAGCTTAAGGATTAAGCATCCATCAGTCGAATTTTGCATTTGCAATGTATATCTACCGCCATCAGATGACCTCTCGGTACCTGACATGAAAATCTGGTTTCCTAACTATCAGCACAATGTACACAGATGTACACCTTCATCTGTTGTATGGGATAGGCTAAAGCGCGTAGCCGGAAAATCAACCCACTTGCCAATCGTTGTTGCTGATCCGTTTGTCGTGGCTAACACCTTCGGCTGTGCTTTCGCCTAAGTGTCTAGCTCAAATAATTATGCTCCCGAGTTCATCTCAATCAAGACTCAAGTAGAATCTTAGAAATCTTAGTTCCAGAAACCTTGAAAATTATAACAGCCTCTTCACCTTGGCAGAGTTAGAACACGCTGTTTCATCTTCGCGACTGACTGCACCAGGACCGAACGGAATCCACGTTCAAATGTAACATCTCTCACCTGAAGGTAAGGCATTCCTGCTCAAGGTCTATAACCGTGTTTGGGTTGAAGCCAAGTTTCCTGACAAATGGCGAGAACCTACCATTATACCTATCTTGAAAGCTGGCAAGAACCATCACTTCCCTTCTAGCTACCGTCCTATTTCCCTCAGCAGTTGTGTATGCAAGGTGATGGAACGAATGATAAATGGGCGGTTGGTATGGTGGCTGGAAACGCACAACCTATTGAGTAACATCCAGTGCGGTTTTCGACAACGCCGTTCAAGAATGGATCATCTTGTGTCCATGCCGACACAGATTATGAACGGATTTATTAAAAACTGTCAAACCATTGGAACATTTTTTGACCTTGAAAAGGCTTATGATACGTGTTGGAGGGCAGGAATATATGTGGACGCCTACCACTATTCCTTAAGGAAATCTTGAAAGCCGCGTATTCCGAGTAAGGGTTGGCTCGGTGAGTTCGTATTATGAGTAAATTACTTTCGTTGTGAAAATTAGCGGAAGGTTGCATCTGCATGGGTTTGCCGATGTGAGATAAACAAGAATGTTCGTACATTTCATCATTGAGAAAGTTCTCGGAGAGGGGATGTAATATATTTCTGGCAACATGTAGCTCACACAGCACAGAAGTGTCGTTGCAGGGGTGTCCGCATCCAAGGAGGTTTCTTCGACTACTGCCATTCCGGGACTAGGTCCCTTGCTGGCATTTTGGGGGTTTATTAAGTAAGGATGGTGGGTTGATGTTGATTATTTAATTTAGCGTAGATGATAAATAGTCAGGGATAGAATGGTTATTGAAAATATAGTTTGGATATTAAGGAGGTCCTAGAACAAGTCTTGGCCTCTTATATGTCTCTCCTGGGTGTAGGTCGTATTTTCCAGGTCCTCGAATGAGGCTGTTGAAACTGGTTGGTAATTTTGAATAGAAAGAGTGGGACAGTTGTAGGATGTAATCGAAAAGTTTTGGAAAGGATAGATCTAAATGGATATTATGATTTGGGATATACAATTCGGCTGCTACTGCATTCGGAGGGAAGCGGTTTTGAAGAATTTGTAGTTTGCAGAGGTGGGTTTTGGCTGCTGCACTCCAGATTTGGCAGGCGTATGTCATTGCCGGCCTTAATACCTACTTGCAGAGCAGAAGCTTATTGCGGAGAGCCATTGGCGACTTGCGATTATATAGCGGATATAGCATGGCTATCCTTTTGCTAACTTTGTTAGCCACCGTTGTTAAATAATCTTTGCATGTGAGGCGCTTATCTAAAAGCACACCTAAAAATGTTGCCTGTGTTGACCATGGTATTTCTGTACCACCTATACTTAGGTTGGGTACTTCCTGCAGCCCTCGTCTGGTGAAAGTGATTGCGTGAGATTTTGTGGCATTTAACTTTAACCGCCAGGTCGCAAATCAGGCGTACAACATTATAGCAAATGTCTGTACTCTTTGCACAGCAAATTCATGCCGTTTTGGTGCAGTTATAGCGGTATCGTCGGCGAACAGGTACAGGTTGCAGCCTCTTAGGGTTGGAAGGGTGTTTATGTACGCCAGAAAAAGCAGGGGCCCAAGGACACTACCTTGTGGTACACCTGTATTTATGGTATAGGGGTGGGACATGATGTCTTCTTCATGACAACAAGGGATAAGTTTTGTAGGTAATGATGTATGAGGTGTACAAGGTAAGATGGGATTTTGTATTGGATGAGGCGATGTAGGAGGCCTTCGTGCCAGACAGAGTCGAGAGCTCGGGAGATGTCAAGAAAGAGAGCTGCGATATAGTGCCTGTTGTTAAAGCCTTTAACCACTTCATCCACTAGACGAAGGAGCTGGTCGAGTGTTGTCTCCGAAAACCAAACTGCTCAGGACGTAGCACCTGAGGTTCATCCAGAATGCATTGGAGACGCTGCTGTACCACCTTCTCAAATAGCTGGCTGATAGACGACAGGAAACTAATAGGCCTATGACTGTTCAGATCTCATGGATTTTTCCCTGGCTTAGGTAATGTTATAATTCTTGCATGTTCCCATGCCGTTGGGAAATAGGCTAGTAGCAGCAAACTGTTGAAGAGGTGCACTAGTAAATGAATCCAAGATTGTGGTAGTGCTTTGAAGGTAGCATAAGGAAGTTTATCAACTCCAGCCGCTTTGTAGGGACGAACGGAATTGATGTTTTGAACCTGAACAAAGGAAGTTAAGCTAACCTTCGAGATCTTGTGAGGAACACTAAGATATCAGCGTACGGCAGTTGATATTTCTTCCGAAAGTTCTTCATCTATGGACTCTGCTGGATGGAACTTGGAGGCTAAATGTTCCGCCATAATTTAAGCCTTCTTTCTAGCAGACGAAGCTACACTTTCTCTATCGATCAATGGTGGATCTGATAAAGGGATCTTAAGGAGTGCCTTGGTCACTCTCCAGAGGGAGGTGTCCTCTTGATCTAAAGTGCACAGCTTTCTTTCCCACTCTTCATTACAGTGATCAGCTATCTCAAGCTTGACCAAGTGTTGAAGGCGGTTCCATTCACGCTTGTGCTGGGGATCGTGTGTTAGCTGATATCGGCGTCTAGCTTTATTTTTATCAGCAATTTGGCGGCTTAATGGGGGTGGTAGAGGTTTCTGACCACAAAAATTGGCACGTCTAGGGGGAGTAGCTTGTGCCATGGCTGAGGTCACAGTAGTGGTGATAGTGGCGGTCAGCTGATCTGCCTCTTCAGTGGAGTTGCAAGGAGATAACTCGGCATTCCGCTCTGCCATTATTGTAGTGTACTTGATCCAATTTTTGCAGCGTGGAGTTAGTGGGTGCCTTAGCAGTTGCACGGGCTTGATAGAGAAAGAGAAGAGGTTAGTGATCGGAGGAAATTTCAGGGATAGATAAAATTTAAGGTTGACCGCGAATATTTTGAACAATGGCAATATGCAACCAATCTGGTGGATGGCGGTTCCCAAATGTGATTGTAGGTGATGTAGGAGCAGGTATAGTAAGGTTGTGGCGTTCTAAATAGCGCTCAAGAACAGAACCACTGGGATTGCACATTGTAGAGTTCCACAACGTGCTTTTGGCGTTGTAATCACCCATAGATATTGTGGGAGAGCCTGCAGAGTGTAGTGTTTAACGCCCGCTTTTACTACATACGGAACGCAGGCGATGGCACTGATGATATATGAGATGAAGATGGAGCAGTGGTGGAATGATATGCCGGAGAAAACCTGCCCAAGCGCCGTGTTGTCCACCATAAATCTCACTTTGCGGTCGCCTGGGATCGAACCCGGGCCGCCTTGGTGAGAGCCAAGTGGTCTAACCACTGAGCCGCGGAGCGGCCTTGAGCCTGCAGAGAAAATCATATCCTATTCACACGTTGAAAGGCCTGGTAGGTGGTATATATACTGAATAGATGTTTAGAGGTCCTCTCCTGGTTGGCATTTGGATCCCTGTGGCATTGAACACACCAGTGTTTGGCAGATGTAGCCGGTGGTGTTGTAAAGTGCGGCTAATGTATATTGCTGTGCCACCATATCCGTCAGCCCGGCCTATCCTGTGACAGGTCATACCTGGGATGGAAGCTTTCAAGTGGCTGGAAAGGTGCGTTTCCTGCACCAGAAATACCTGCACTTTATTTATTGCGAGGAAGTTTGCAGTTTCCTTTAGCTTATGCCGTAACCCGTTAGCGTTCCAGGAACATATTCTCAGACTCTGGATGTTGGTTAGGAACTTAATGTTGTCCGCCATATTGTCCAAGGAAGGTAAATACAGTGTGAACCAGTTAGTGGATGGAGGTATCTTGACAGGTCGCTGGGCTAGTGCATCAGCCAAGGATATTACAAAATCAGTTTGCAACTCTACTGGAATTCTATCCATATGCTTCAGAAACTGATCGTCAGGGAGAGAAGTGCATAGCGGTGGTGGTGTTGTGATTTTTGGATGCCTGAGGTTGATGGACAGGCAGTCGTTGTTGGGCCAGATGTCGTGTCCCAGAAGACAATGAGGGTTAATACTGTGGGATTGACACAGTCTTAGAAATGGCACCAGTTGCAGAATTGCTTACTACTTTCCTTTGTCGTAATGGCGGATTTTGCTTCCTCTGAGATTCTGAGGATTCCTCAGATGTATCAACGGTAGGATTTTCCATTTCAGATGTAATATTTACAGCAGGCTGGGCTGTGTTTTCAACGATGTTTTGGGTGGCAGCAGCGTAGCCAGCATATGGTATCTTCACTGGTGGTGCTAGTCCTGGGTAACGAGTACCCTTAAAGGCTTCTTTAGGTAGACCCATAGGGTTCGGTACCTTGGGTGCAGCATCAAGTCTTGATCTCTGATCATTTTTGTTGAGGTGCATTTCCACCCTGGCTTCTTGCCAAATTTGGCACTTGGCGTACCTGCTGGCGTGGTCTCCACCGCAATTACAGCAGGTGGCCTTGGATCCAGTAATCCCAAGACGTTTGCAATCTGCCCTCTTGTTACCTGACTCACCGCAATAAGAGCATGCAGGTTCCAGCCTACAACCAGCTGCACTGTGCATAAATTGTTGGCAATTTGTGCACTGTAAAGGTCTTTTTGTAGGACGATAGAATTCCACGCGTATCACTGCGTTAAAGATTCTCGTCTCCTTGTAAATTCCGTGGTAGTTTCTCTCATTTCTTAAGGCAACAGGACAGTGAGAGAATGGTTCGTGGTTAACACTGAGGTTTGAACGCAGTTGCCCAACTCTCTCCACCGGATAGTTCTTGTTTTTGATTTGAGCAAGGACTTCCTCTTCCGATATGTATAGGCACGTCTTTTAACGTGATGTACGATAATTTCTCCTCTGGGAGCAGGGTGGTTAAGTACTGTATTTTCTTACGATTCAGCAACTTGTGGAGGGCTCTATGATCATCGGGGGTATCCGGGATGAAGGCAACTGATCCATTCATATTCCGGGTAGAATACTTAATGTTGGGTTGAGCTGTGCTGTTGGAGGCTATGATATCTCGTGCATTACCGGAGCCCTTAGGTAAATAGGGGTAGCCTTTGCAGAACGGGCAGCAGGAGCACTTGGAGCAGTTGGTGTGGCGTTTGATGTGGATGGAGATTCCATTACTGATGGGACTGGAGGTTTTGTCAGACTTGTGGGAGCTGTCTGATCTGGACATCTCCTTTTGGTGTTTTGCGCTTGTGTTAAACCATCATCTGGCACCGCTGGTAACCATTGGAATTTGTTTCAGACGGGTAAGGGTTCTGGAGGAAGGGAATGTTTGTGAGTCTTACCTCTTGCGTTGCTAGGGACCACTTCCCAATTGTGATTGGTTGCTTTCAATGTCTCATTCTACAGTAGGTATCTGGAAATGATTTCCACCCTAGCGCAATGCGCTGAGTAATGTTGGAAGGCATTTGCAGCTAATTCCAGATTAGCAGCTGCTAAATTATGAAGCAGCTGCTGATCAGCAGCTTCCAAAAGTCTTAGCCTGGCCCTCTTTTCCAGGTGCAGGGTTCTCTCGTCTATGAGAGACAAAGGCATTTGGGGTGCAACAATTAATACTTGCTGCATGAAATCGGGAAGATCACCTCCTTTGACGTAGTACTGGAGGCATTTAAGATCCTGGTTCGCCTCTAAGTTATCGTTGTTGGTCACCTGGGCGTCCGTAACTTTAGCAAAGGCTTCGGTTTCCATCATGATGTATTGGACCATTCACAGGATTCAATACAGCAGCCAATGGGGTGTGACCAACGTGCAAAAATCAAGAAAGGTGACAGCAAGGCAAGCCTTATTGCCTTACTAGATAAGAGGAAAGAAGAATTAGTAGTAAATACAGCTAGTACTTGGCGCTACCAGAAGGCCTACCCTTCAGGGCGCCTACGAACCAGTCCCAGGACTACTGCCTTCGGCTTTGGTATTCTACCCAATTACTGTGCTGTGTGCCTTGGCTTATTCTTGGAAGCTCGCAGGCTTGATGTTGTACCTGCAGAGCAGCAGTAAGCTTGGGTTGGCAATTTCGCGACTTTGAACGCTGGTAGGCAAGAGCCAAGCCCTGAAAAGGGCTGCTTTGGCCTGGCTATGGTGCTGTCTCATCGGTGTTCACCCTTCGATGTCTCGAGAAGTGAACATGCAGGTCTTTGTTTTAGTATTTTCTTTCTTTCCTCTCCGAGTATTGGTAGTGTATTGCGGTAGTCAGGGTAGGAGAATGGACGAGGCTTATTGCGATTTCGCTAAGCCCTCCCGTTAGTGCGGAAATTACCTTTCTTCGACGGGCGAAAAGGGCGTGGCGTTTTCGGCCTGCTGCAATGACGAAGGAGCCTGAGAGCAGCCCGGGAGTTAGCAGGGTTTAGTGCAAGGAGTTGGGTTAGATATGTCTTTATTAGTTGATTGAGGGATTGCCTGTGCGTATCAGGCGTAAATATTCCTTGCCATTAAGGCTAGCATTGGGGTTTTCGGCGAAGTACTGTGTAGTTCTGGCTGCACCGAGGTCGGCTGTAGCAGCTGTAGCATGGCTGGTGTGTGTGTGCGTGCGTGCTTGCGCGCGTGCGGGGGTGCGTGTGTGCGCGTAGGCGCATGTGCGCCTGTGCGCGTGTGGGCTTGTGTGTGTGTGCGTGCGTGTGCGTGTGTGTGTGTGTTGCTTGGGTGAGTAGGAGTCAGTCCGATTGTTCAGTGTTCCTCTGGAGCTGGTCTGTTTTGTTGCATTGGTGTGTGGAGACTGACATGGTTGTGTCTTCCAGTGCAGAAAGCCTGGGTGCGAAGCTCGAGACTTCGGGTGCAGGGTGTGAAGTTTGCTCTTTGTGTCGGAGTTGGTGGCAGAGAAGGTCGTCTCCATGGCAGTCAGCTGGGTTCTAGTGCCGCGGTGATGGTTGAGACTGACGCCGATGCGTCTTCTATATACGAGGGCTATCCAGAAAGTAGATTACGTTTTGGAATAAAAAGTAAACAAAGCATAGGAAACAAATTTTATTATATACAGATGAAAGCCACACTCAAATACTACTTTTCGACATAGTCACCATTCAAATTAAGGCATTTATCGTAGCGATGTACGAACTTGGAAATTCCTTCGTCGAAAAATTCGGCCGCCTGCGCCTTCAACCACTTCGTTACCTTTTCTTGCAGCTGTGCGTCGTCATCAAAACGCTGCATAGCCAGCCACCTCTTCATTGCTGGGAATAGGTGGAAGTCGCTCGGTGCCAGGTCGGGACTGCACGGCGGATGAGGAAACAACTCCCACTTAAAAGATTCAAGAACTTCACGAGTGACATTTGCCGTGTGGGGCCGGGCGTTGTCGTGAATCAACAAGATCTTAGAGCTCAACATTCCTCTGCGCTTGTTTTGAATGGCTCTTCTGAGTTTTTGGAGAGTTTGGCAATACCTTTGAGAGTTTATTGTAGTGCCTCTTTCCAGGAAGTCCACCAAAATCACACCTTTTCTGTCCCAAAAAACAGTCGCCATCATCTTCCTTGCCGACATTGTTTGCATGCATTTCTTGGGTTTTTGGGGAGAACTTGTGTGCCCCACTGCATTGATTGCAATTTCGTTTCACAGTTCACGTGTTTCACCCATGTTTCGTTACCAGTAACGATGCGATCGAGTAAAGAGTCATCATCCTTATGGTAAACGTCCAAAAAGTTCAACGCTGCAGCCATTCGCTGATTTTTGTGGTCCTCTGTCAAGATTTTTGGAATCCATCTTGCACAAAACTTGTGGTAACCAAGATTTTCGCTGATGATTTCGTGCAACAAACTTCGCGAAATTTGTGGAAAACTCAAAGAAAGTTCCGTTATTGTGAACCTTCGATTTTCACGGACTTTAGCATCGACTTTTTCGACAAGTTCGGCAGTCACTATGCTGGGTCTCCCACTTCGATCTTCGTCGTGAACATTGGTTCGGCCATTTTTAAATCTGATGACCCACTGACGCACTCCACCTTCAGTGATAGTCCCCATACACTTCACAAAGCTGCCGATAGATTTCTATCGGTTTACAGTTTTTTGCAGTCAGAAACCTTATTACTGCACGCACCTCGCAGCTCGCGGGATTTTCAATTAACGCAGACATTTCAAACCGTCACAGTATCTGAACGGAGCACAGCACAAACCTCTCACTAGCACGGCTAAATGCCAACTGAGCTGCGCAACGCTCTGACCCCAAGATGGCCGCGCTAGCCCCGCCCCTAGCGGAAACAGACGAAAACGTAATCTACTTTCTGGATAGCCCTCGTATAATGAACAATGGCGGCGTATAGTATATTAACGCGAAGCAAGATGCAGAAAAAATTAGAAAATTCAGGTTTCAATATAAATATGGTTGAAAAGAAGAATGACAACGTGCAAAAGAAGTGCAAGGAAAGATGTGAAAATGAAGGTAACATTAAAATCGCCACAGAAATCCGGAAAACAAAATATAACAAAAACCAAGCTGGACCGCAAAAACAAAGCCTAAAAACGTGACGAGGATACAATAAGATCGCTTCAGCTGGTGATAGATATCCTAAACAAAGATCTAAAAAGAGCAAGAGAAGAAATTGCTTCCTTAAAACTAGAAAAGGAAGGTGAAAAAGAACAAATAAGGCTGTTAAAAGTGGAAAATGAAGGGCTAAAGAGTCAAATAGGGAACTTGATGAAATCGCGGGACATAACCTCAAACGGTACCATCTTGAAAAACAGTTTTGAACTATTAGATCAACTAGAGTAAGAAAAATCTTCCCAAAACGAGGAATCAAGCAAAGAAACTTCCTGGAAAAATTCGCGGTATAAATGGAGCAACAAACAAACACCACAACAGAAGATACAGGATAAAGAGAGAAGCAAAAAGGAAGAGAAGAGAGAAGAAAGAAAAAGTATACTAGTGTGTGGTGACTCAATGATAAAAAACGTAGTGTTAAGCAGAAATGATACAACAGTGAAAGTGTTTAGGGGTGTGAAAGCTGAATACATGACAAACCTACTTGATAAAGAAGAAAGCAAGGACAAAATAAACACATTAGTGCTACATGTACGCACAAATGTCATCTGCAAGTCCTGGGGACCAGATGATGTCATGGGTGAAGTGTATAGTGTGATAAGACATGCAAAAAAGTGCTTCCCATCTGCAACTGTAGTTGTAAATGGTATAGTAAGAAGAAGAGATGTAGGCAAGAGATACATAGATGACATAAATGAGGGAATACGTTGGGCTTGTAATGCCCTGAAAGCAGTTTTTTAAATGTAAATAAATTTTTGGATGATAGTTGTCTAGGAAGGGATGGCCTTCATTTAAATAGGAAGGGATCTCTTATATTAGGAAAAGTAATACAAGATACTTTAAACATAATATTCTCATGCAAGGGAAACTGAAAATGGTTTTAGGTGATGACAAAAGAGACCCCTTAAGAAAAATTGAAGAAAGAAAATCTTTTGACAAAACAGGGAAACAAAACCCTGAAAATGTTACTGTGGAATGTAATTTTCACAACAGTGTAGAGATAAACAAAGGTGGATTAAAACAAAAGGACAGTAATATAAAAATATTACATCAAAATTGTCAGTATACAAGAAATAAACGAACGTCTATAGAACTAAGTAGATCACTTAAAATATTTCATCAAAATTTTCAATGTTTAAGGAATAAAAAAGCCAATTTAGAAACATTGCTGCATGACCACAGGGATTAAATGTAATCTGTATCTCTCAGCACTGGTTAAATGAAAACGAAATTGAATTTTTCACAATACCTAATTTTACTTTAATAACTGAATTCTGTAGGAAAACTATAAAGCATGGAGGTACATGTATATATGTAAATTCCAATATAGTGGCTAAACCTTGCACGTATTTCCCAGATTTAAATATTGAAGGAAAATTTGAGTCTTGCACAGTAGAATTAACACATTTTAATTTATTAATTACGTGTATATATAGGCCCCCTAACAGTAGCCTTGACCTGCTTATTGACTGCTTGGAAATCATAAATCAAACAGCATTAAACACAGGAAAGAAACATGTAATCATAGGTGATGTAAATGTAAACTTTCTAGATAGCACACCAAAACCAGAGCTAATGTGCTTGCTAAATTCTTTTGGAATGGAGCCAGTAGTATTTGTGCCCACTAGAGTAACACCACATTGTCAAACAGCACTAGACCAAATTATTATAAACAAAAACCTATGGGAATATAGCTTGCAGGTAATTGAAACAGGATTTTCAGACCACTTAGCCCAGATTATAAGTATTAAAAACAAAATCAGATGTAGGTTACCAAACAAAAAGCTCGGCTATAAATACATAAGGATGATCAAAGAAAATAATTAAGATTATTTAAATTACTTACTACAAAAACAGTCATGGGATGTAGTATACCAATACAACTCAGTAGATGATGCATATAATGAGTTTTTTAATACTTTCAATTATTGCTTTCAAACAGCATTACCAAAAACAAGAGTACCAATTCGGCAACGAAAAAACAGATGGATAACACCTGGTATTATAAATTCAAGTCACAGAATGAAATTTCTTAGTAGAATCATTAAAGCTGGAAATGTGTCGGGACAATTCAAAACCTACTATAAAAAAATACAGACATATATATACCAAGGTATTGGTTGAAGCAAAAAACTGCATAATGCAAGGTTTATACGTGAATCACAAAATAAATCAAAAGCCATGTGGACCTTAATTAAACGAGAAATTAAACAAGAAAAGAATATGCCTGAGAATCTATACCTTAGACACAAGGAAACTAACATAAGTCACCCAAAACAAGTAGCCAATCTGTTTAATAACTATTACACAAATATAGTTCAAAATAGTTCGCATGATAGCCTGAAGAAAGAATTCCCACAGCCAAATAGATATCGAAAACAATGCCATAGTATGTATTTAACCCCAGTCACAGAAATGGAGCTGGAAAGCATAATCAAGGGTTTGAAATGTAAATCATCTTGTGGTTTTGGTGAAATTCCTGACAGTGTTATAAAGAACAGCTACCAAAATTTAATAAAACCCCTATGTTACATAATAAACCTCTCACTATCAACGGATGAATTTCCAGAAAAATTGAAGGTGGCTAAGGTGAAACCTCTCTTTAAGAAGGGGGAAGAATTTGATGTAGGTAACTATAGACCTGTATCACTACTATCCGTTTTTTCAAAATTAATAAAAAAAGTAATGTACGTCAGACTTACATCATTCCTCGATAAACACAGTATAATAACAAACAAACAACATGGATTTCATAAAGACAAGTCAATAAACACAGCAATAGCAGATTTTGTTAAACGTATATATGAATCTATGGATAAAAATGAAGAAAATATTGGTATATTTTTAGATTTGTCAAAGGCATTCAACTTAGTAGACCACAAAATTTTATTGGAAAAACTAGCTGTTATCGGTATACGTGGAACAGTGAACAAGTGATTTAAAGAATATTTAACATCCTGACAACAGATGGTAGAAATCACTTATACACATGTAAATACAAATAAAATTACAACATATTTATCATCTATGGCAGTAATAAAATATGGTGTCCGTCAAAGTTCAGTTGTTGGACCTGTTTTATTTCTGATATATATAAATGATCTAGAGTGTTCCTTAAAAAATAGTTATCCAATATTATTTACTGATGATACAAACTTATATATTTCTGGTTACAACTTGAGATCCTTAAAATTTAAGATAAAACAGACAATGTCTGAATTGCTAAACTGGTTCAACATTAATAGATTATTAATAAATACAGAAAAAACAACAGCAATAGCTTTTCATCATAAACAATATACACTTGCCAGTTATCCCTTTATAGAATTCCAGGGCAAATATATCTCATACACAGATAGTACAAAATTTCTAGGGGTATGGGTGGATAATAATTTAAAGTGGTCGGCTCACATTCAAAAACAATCTCAAAAACTGAATAAAATAACTTATGCCATGACAGTCATTTCAAAAATCATGAACTTGAAATCGGTCATATCTTTATATCATGCACATTTTCAATCTGTTCTTAGCTTTGTAATATTATTTTGGGGTAATTCAACAGGAGCAAAATCTATTTTTAAAATGCAAAAACGGGCAATTAGGATAATACTACATGTTAATAAAAGAACCAGTTGTAGGCCACTATTTCAGGAATTAAATATATTGCCCCTCCCCTGTATTTACATATATGAAACATTATGCTATATAAAAAATAATCTCAGCATGTACACAACAAACTCACAGATACATACATTCTCATGATACCAGAAGAAAAGATAACCTTCATGTAATCACACATAGCACTAGTTCTTTTGAAAAAAGTTTTGTATATACTGGCCTCCAGCTTTATAATAAATTACCCAATTATCTGAAGCAAATACCTGCACTGCATCGATTTAGAATTTGTCTCAAAAAACTTATTTCACTCCATTGTTTTTTAGCATAAAAGAATATTATGATTACTTTGACAGTTAATTTTGTTAATGTTAATGATGTTAATGTTTTATAGTATAGGTGAATTATTTGAATATGTTAACTACAAGTGAACTATTATTACTATTATTATTATTATTATTATTATTATTATTATTATTATTATTATTATTATTATTATTATTATTATTATTATTATTATTATTATTATTATTATTATTATTATTATTATTATTATGATGATGATGATGATGATGATGATGATGATGATGATGATGATGATGATGATGATGATGATGATGATGATGATGATGATGATGATGATGATGATGATGATGATGATGATGATGATGATGATGATGATGATGATGATGATGATGATGATGATGATGATGATGATGATGATGATGATGATGATGATGATGATGATGATGATGATGATGATGATGATGATCATCATCATCATCATCATTCTACTTTTAAGGACTATCATATAATACAATGCTATTAAGATATTTATTTTAACCAAATATTATTAGTTCAAATATCTACATAATGTATTAACTTACCCCTGTATTACCGTTAGTAATATAACAGATTAATACAATATCGCCAATGCAGCTACCTCCGCAAGGTTTATTTACCCACAAAATCAAATGACTGCTTTGATAATCATATGTCGTCGCTTATGTAGTAATTGTTTACGGCACATTGACATATTAGCGTTATATACGCTGGACAAATGAACGTTAAAGTATTTATGCCCGAGATGTACTTTGAAAGATGTTGACTGACTACTTTGCCAATATCGTGGCACAGTATTTTAATGATTTGGGCTGTGTAGGTACTACTGTACAAAAAAAGCAAATTAATTATATTCGATTTTAAGAGACATCCTATCGAACTTCAGCTATATAGACAATGGTCTAGCCCAGTGTGTAAAATGGAATAAGATTTAAGGTTTAATCCTTGATGGCAGGATAACTTGGAACAACCACATTGAAAAACTAGAAAGTAAATTAAGTTCACGACTTTTTGTGTTGCCATATTTAGCCAATTTTCTCTCAGTAGATACTAGTAAGTTAGTGTATTTTGCATTTATATATTCAAATGTTTCTTATGGCATCGAGCTGTGGCAACACACTTCTAAATTAAACTTTAACAGAATTTTTCTCCTACAGAAAAGAGCCATTAAATACCTGGCAAAAAGATCATATTCGAGCTCATGCAGGTCCTATTTAAAAAAAAAAAAAAAAAAGAATAATAATAATAAACATACTTTCTCTTCCCTACACATTTTTTTTGCAAACAATATTTTTGTACCTAACAGGAATACAACTTCCACTAATTCCAATATTCGCACATATGAAACAATGAGAAAGAATAACTAATGGTTAAAGGTCACAGACTAATACTGTGTCAGCTGCTAATTTGAAATCTAAAGTGACTAAACTCTTGTAAAGCAACGCCAACTATAGTTAAATGAATATTTTGATGATAACTGCAATTATTTTGAATGGATTATGTTTTGTATGTATGTATATGTGTGTGTGTTTGTGTGTGGGACAGAGGGAAGATGAATGACAATTTTTGACAATATTTGTAAAACAATATATAATGTCTGTATTATGTTATAGTGAAAAATAAATTGATTGATTGAATAGCTGAAAAGATTGCAAAGGCCACTTCTGCTATATGTGAATTTTAACATATACAGCAATAAAATTCCTGCTACATTAAAGTAATGTTGTCTTTATTAAACCATTACAACTTTATGTAGCGATGGGAATGAGATCACGCAAACTACTGTTTATGTTATGCAAGTTGGAATTCTAAAGCTTCTGACTGTAATGACTACAGTAAAGGTAACCTAATAAAAAATTAATGCATTTTGTAGGTCAAAGAAAACAGGGTAGTTTACCACAATGTTATGGTAATACAGTTTGTTGTACACAGAAAATTAGTAATGTATGAAAATTCACTGGAAGGAAAATGTAGCAACATACAGAAGGAAAAAGCACCACTAAAAGAGATGTAGGTATACATTTTAAATTAATTTACCAACAATTATGTACAAACAAATAGCACTTTATATATTTAAAAAGAGAACAAAGAAGCTATGTTAATGCCTTTATTTGATAAGAATTTCAAATCTCTATACTACATATATTATTTTCAGCACAATTGTTCAAAAGGATAGTCAGAGGAACATTTGAAATCTGTGATTGATTCATATGACTTTTCAGAATTATTATGTGACTGTGCATTTCTGCATGTAAAGGATGACTCATTTATTGGGTTGATCACTTTTTACCTATACTGAATATTGAGGTCTTCATCCAAATTTATAAATATGACACCATGTGTAACAGTTTCATATCAGTACTTTGATATGTGCAACTCCTTAAACTGTTGAAGGTATATTACACTTAAAGTTGTTAACATTACAGAAATTATGTGTTAATATTATCCATACAGTGTCAAGAACCTGTTGGGAACAGATGGAGCACATTGTCACATACATATATGCAGTGTTAATGTCACATTACATGCCATATTACTTTTCTAAAGTCATTTGTCTCAATTGTGTAGCGATACAATGAGGTGCTTTCCACATGAGGCTTTATTGCTATATTGCAGAAGATCTAAATGTTATGTGAAACACATGTGTTAAGCCTAGAATCTGTTATATCTATATTTTAATAATAAGCAGAATATTAGAAATGAAAGTAAAAGTGTCAGATAATAACGATGATGTTGATGTCATACTGATACTTGCATATTTTTCTATCATGCACAATTGTACTCAATTCATGAAGCTTTTTCGACATCAACTTCAGACAATCAGGTTTTTTAACATAGTTATTCTTAACAGATATGTCATTTGGTATAGTGTGCATTATGATATCATGTTCATAGTGATTATTACATTAAACAAAATAGAACAAATTGGATTTATGAAATCTAAGGTTTATAATAGCTATTAAAACTAACCTTCTTTGTCACTGATTGACATACACAGTGATGAATAAGGTTGAAAGAAATTAATGCTTCAAAATAGCTATCATTGTGAGATAAAGGAAAAGTTCATAAACGTTCATATCCAAATAACTCGTCCAAAGATGTTAATTTGAGCCTCTCAGGTTACTATCACACATAGATGGAGCCCATTATAAGCAAAGCAAACCTATCAAGAGAAAGGTAATGAAAAATCTGCAAAATCACAACCACAAGTTTGGTATCTCTTAAAATTCACATATTCGAACTAGATTGGCACAATTAAGCAATTAAGACACAAAGTAGATAAGTTGTATAGCATTACCCAAAAACAGTTTCTGGCATATTTAATTAGATTCCCTTTGAATAATAAAAAAATATGTCAATATATATAATAAGCCATTTAATCCACCAAAAGTGTTATAAAATAATAAGCTCTTTAAAAAATACTGTGGATGAAATACACATTTATGTAAGTTTGTTGTACACATGTTATTACCAAAAGCATGACAGTAAAATTTAGTGACATCATGCAAGGTGATATTACATGTTTACAAGGATAATAAGCAATTGTTTAAGCATTTTTGTCTCTGATATAGGGAAAGCTATTTTTGCACTAATTTCAACTGCAAATTACTTTCCTTACATAGACTACTATATATGAGTCAGGCATTTTAAATTTAAAGTTACTAACAAAACCAATCAAACAGCATGGCTTAGTTGGTTTTGTCTGTGGCGCACACTTGGGAGGCCCATGTTCATATCCTGTTGCCGAAGCACCTAAACCATGGGCAATTTGGGGGTACTTTCCCGGGTCACCAGGTGAATGCTGGATAAATTATTTACATTTTCGGAATTTCCTCTCTCTCAATTTCATCTTCATTATCATGTCACATCATCTCCCACCTGCTGGTCTTCTTCAGGGTAGAAGTGTGGCGGGTATCTCGGCGCTCAATGGCAGGAGGATATCTTTTGGGTAAACACTTGCTCTTGCGGTAGGACGCATTTCCAGGATCTGGGCCGATTTGGTAAGGCATTTCCAGGTCACTACAGGGGGGATGCTGGTTGTACGGGGCTCCTGGGGCAGATTCCAACTAATAAACATTACAGACCCTGCCTTCTGCAATGACATGACTCCTTAGTTCGGACGCCCTCTGACTCCTCTAGCCCCATCCTTCTTTCTTCAGATTCCCCACTTGAGGCATAGATACAATAAACCACAGCTTTCGGTGCCAAGACAGCTCCATGGCATAATCCAATTAAACACTAAACCAACTAGAGTAGCTACAAAATAAGAATGAACATGGGTTGAGCAAATGCAGTTATCATGCTGTTTTGGCATTACAAGTTCCACAGCAAGTGGGCGACAGAGATGCAAGATATATCTACCTTATTTTATTTTAATTTTAATTCAAACCTTTCATTGTAAGAAATCTAGTCTCATTATCGCAGTTTTATCGCTGCTATCACTAGGTATCACCTTATTTCTCTTCCCTCAAATAATGAAATCCTTTATCTTACTGCTTAAAATGGTTTTACTTATTTTAATTCAAAGTCTATAAATTTATTCTCATTATTCCTCAATTACAGTTCCTTCCAAAATAGTATATGGCCAAATACTTTGTCCTATTGCCAATTCCCACAGTTTTCTTGTTTCTTCTTAATACTTCAATTAATAGGCACTTGTTCTTTTGCAATCAGCTGTATCTAAATAAAACACAAATCTTTGACATTCAATCTCCTGCTTCTCTGTCAGGCTCACAACGCACATTTAGTTTACAGAGTTGCAATTCATCACCTATTGTTTTACTTTTAAGCTTTTACATTTCTTTATTATTTCTTATAAGTAATGCAGTCAGTGTAGCTCTAGATCGTGTGTTGCTATAGTCTGATGTTTACTAGAAGGTAGGTACATGGCAGCCATAAACTTCTTGACATATAATTAGTTAGTTAGTAAGTTTTTATTCATCCTTTTGATCATATTGCATGATATAGGACACGTCAAGTACTTATAACTAAAAAGTATACAATATACATATATACAACACAAGTTTGGAATGAAAATTCAACTGTATGTACAGAATAATAATAATGATGATATTGATATTGATAGTTTATTGATCCAGTTTATCAGATGTACATTGATTTTGGACACGTAATTTCTATACAAATTATTTAACAATATGACATTTGTATGCTAGTACCAAATTCTTACATATATAATTTACAATTCATCTAGGCTGTATATACATTTATTGAACAAATATTGTTTTAATTTACTTTTAAATTTTGGTTTTGAGCTATTCGTCAAAATTTTTATCTCACTAGGTAGTTTATTATACAGTTTGATCCCTCTGATATTAATGTCCTTTTCAGTGACACACCTGTTAATATTATATATGTGATAGTTATCACCATTTCTTGTACTATAGTCCTGAATTTGGTTGTTTCGTACTAATGTAAGTCTATCGGTTAAGAATAATATAGTTCTGTATATATACAGAGAATAGACTGTGAACATATTTTCAGTTTTAAATGTTTCTCTGCATGATTCCCTTCCTTTTAGGCTATAAATCAATCTAATACATTTCTTCTGTAGAATTAGTAACATGTCCATGTGACATTTTGCAGCTGTACCCCATAATTCGATCCCGTAGTTAAAGTAAGGATATATACATCCAAAATAAATCATCTGCAGAAGTCTAGTGCCTTGTAACTTTGAAAATACCTAAGCAAGTATATAGGTTTACTAATTTTATTACATATATAATCTATATGTTTAGCCATGTTTATCAACAATTATTCCAAGAAATCTATATGATTTTACTTCTTCAATGGTAGTGGTGTTTATTTGCAATTCTGTATTGGAGGTAGTTTTTCTTGATGTATTGGGCCACATTACTTTAGTTTTTAGCATGTTACATTTTAAATTTACGGATTCAAAGTATTTGATTAGGGTATTAGCAGTGTGATTTAAATTTTTGTTTAGAGCTTCCAACGTCTTGTTCCAGCATATGGCAGTTGTGTCATCTGCGTAAGTTATTATAGCTGTATTTTGTGGACAAATAATATCATTAAGATATATAATGAAAAGCAGGGGCCCTAGTACTGTTCCCTGAGGTACTCCATATTTTACTGTTTCTATTTTTGATTGAATTTTGTTTACATTTTTTCCCGTTTTATGATTTACTTCTGTATATTGCTTCCGGCCAGTTAGGTAACTGGAAAACAATTCTAGAGGTAGTCCCCTTATCCCATAATTTCTTAGTTTGTGTAATAAGATGCTATGGTCAACACAGTCAAATGCTTTAGTCAGGTCGAAAAATAGTGAGCTTACCTTATCATTAGATTCTAACATACTTGTTATTTCATGTATATACTGTATGACTGCAGAGACTGTGGAACAACCTTTTCTAAACCCATGTTGAAAATCTTGTAGTACATTATATTTATCTAAATACTTAATTAATCTTTCTAATAAAATTCTTTCAAAAAGCTTAGCTATTTCAGATGTTAAGGTGATCGGCCTGTAGTTACTGACATCCTGTTCATCCCCTTTTTTAAATATTGGTTTGACTAATCCTAGTTTCAAAATTTCAGGAAATTGGCCGACTTCAATGGAGTAGTTAATCAGGTGTGTTAAAGGTTTTGAAATAGCTGTTTTACATTGTTTTAAAATAACTGGACTAATATCATCCCATCCACTACTTGCTTTTTTAGGTAGTTTGTTTATGTTGGTGATTTCGTTTTCTGTTGTTGGTTCAAGGAATATTGATGATTTGATGCCGATGTTGTTGTTTGCATATACATTAGGAGACAGTCTATTATGTGAAGCTACGTTTATAAAAAATTCATTAAATTTCTGACATATGATTGTTGGGTCTAGTATTAATTTCCCATCTATGTTTAGGCTTATGTTTTGATGCAGCTTTTTGTTTTCCCTACACTCATTAATTAGGTTCCAAGTTGTTCTGCTAGGGTTATTTGACTGATTTATTTGTTCTCTATAAGTGGCTATCCTTGGATTTAGAAGACTGTTTATATACTCCTGTTTCACATCTTTGTATTTACTTTTATAATGGCCTGAGAGAGTGCTTTTATATAGGGCATGCATGTTTTTCATTTTTGGGGGGGGGGGGATTTAACTACTTCAAAGGGCAGTTTAACTCTTTTCTTCCTGGCTTTATTTACTCTAACTTTTTTGACTGGACATGTAGCTTCAAAATGAATCCTAAACTTATTATAAAATTCATTCCATTTATCATTAACATTAGTTTTTTCAAAAACGTTTTCCCAATTTTAAGCAGTTAGGATATTTACAAGATTATTTATATTTTCTTCAGTTAGGCTTCTGCGGACCATGATTTCTTCAGTGATTCTATCACAACATGCAATATCAAAGTGTACCAGCTGAGCATAATGATCAGAAATATGAACATTTACTACATTAGTTGATATTTCTTGTATATTAGATGCTATTTGGTCGATAATAGATGAGCTGTTAGTCGTTACTCTTGTTGGTTCCTTAATTAAATCTCTTATGTTGTATGAATTAAATACTTCTTTTAACGCTATGTAGATGGTATCAGAGAGATCTAAATTTATATTAAAGTCCCCAGCTAAGATAATTTTTGTACATTTTTTTAACAAATTTACTTAACATAACTTCCAAATGTGAAATAAAATCTTTGGCAGAACCTGAAGGACACCTATATATTCCAAAATTAACACATTTCCCTTATCTGTCCTTACCTTGATCCCTGTTACTTGGTTTTTAAGTAATTAATATATTTTTTTAATAGGAATTAAAATATTATAAGGTGAAATATTTATAACTCTATACAATAGTTTTCTAAATTAAGTTTGGTGGCACGTATGTTATTTTTTGTAAAAATTACAACTCCACCCCCTTTGTGCATTGATCTGCTGTATCTATTAGCAAGTTTATAGTTGTCAATGTCATAAATTTCATCACTACTGAGCCCATGTTTCGTTATTACACAGATATCTGCATTTGTATCCTTAAATATCATTGGCAACAGCTTGGAATGGAGATACTGAATATTCAGGTGTAGGATACTGAATAATCACTAAAGTTGCCGTATTGTCCAGTAAATGACAATGTCTGAAATCCTTCTGTTGGTATCACTGATTGTAACGGTAAACTAGCATCCACCGCATTCGAAATTAGTTTCCCTTTTTTGCGTAGGATATCACCTCATTAAGCATATTTCCAAACGCAAATGAACCTCTACGATTCAAATGAACTCCATCCCAGCCAAAGTGTCGGTTATGATGATGATAATAATGATAATGTGACCTTGTGGGTTCGTGAAATAATAAAACGAGGAAACGAAACACAAAAGCTACACTTTATTTTCCTAGCAAATACATTCGTCACCATTACAGTTTGCTACTGTCCGGCCGCTGTATGTTCGGCTCTGACATTTCTCGAGAGGGGGAAGCAGGCTGTTGCCAGTTCTTTAGCGGGAATTTCAAGCAGAGGAACAATGTGTATTTTAAATATTTCAGTACTTGCATATTACACGAACCAGGAGCCATATTATTATAATAGCGATAATAATAGGACTTACGAACACTAAACATCGGAATTCACGCACGAAAAATATACCGAAAAAAGTTCACCAGCGCAAGCCGCTATTAGGCCACGTGGCTCAAACAAATTGAAGCTGGCAACACGGTGTTGAGTTCGGGAGCCACGCCTACCAGCGACAACGCTGATTGGCGCTAGCAGACAGTTTTAGCTTCCTGACCACGACACCGGATGTACAGACTCCCAGTATCACCAACAGAAGCAGTTGGTGTGCGTGAAAGGTGTGAACGAAATATTTGAATAGAGTGATGTTGTAAAGAATATCTTGCATGATAATGAAATTAAAAGTTGTATTTCAATGTTTTGAAGCTAATATAGTCTTATACTCTCATTATAAAGATAATTCTGACGATATGTTTTCAATTACTCATTATTATATGTTGGTACTAGTAACCTTCCCCCTCCACCTCCTGCAGCCACTAAATGTCAGAGCCGAACATACAGCGGCCGGACAGTAGCTAACCTTAACTGTTTATTTTACCTACTCTACATTCAACTGTCTGTCGCTACCGGTAACGATTGGTTCCGAAGTTTTCCGAATCTCCACCGGCTTCGGCTTCGGCTTCGCGAGTCTACCGCCAGGGCGACACTGCTCCCTCCTCAAGGCTGGTCGTCCCGAACAACGCCTTCGTAGCGGGCCAGGCGATCCAGGTGTACCACCAACATCTTTCCTCGGGGCACCTTCTGGATGCGGTAGACCACGTCGTTAATCCTCTTCACCACACGGTACGGTCCTTGCCATGACTGCTGAAGCTTCGGGCAGCGTCCCTTGGTCCGGGTCGGGCGGTACAACCAGAACAGGTCACCTTGCTGGAACCCTTGGCTGGTGGCTTGCCTGTCGTCTCGGGTTTTCATGCGGTCGCTCGCCTTCTGGATGTTCTGGCGAGCCATTTCGTGCATGTCGTGGAGGTGGTCCACTAAGTTCTCCACATCCCTCAAGAGTGGCCCCAAGTCTGCGTCCGCCAGCTGCTCCCTCCTCAGGCCTGCGCTATCCCAGCCATCCGCAGGCACTGCCGTGACTACTCGAACTGCTGCGGCACGCTCCTTCCCCTCCACTCTTGTGCATTGGCCGCACTCTTCTGGACAGGGTCTTCGGGACATAGCGTCCGCGTTACCGTGACTCTTCCCTCTGCAATGTTCCGAGGTGAAGCCGTACTCATGCTGCCTCTGAACCCCACCTGCTGTGTGGCCTTCCGGTCGCGCCGTCACTATCACTTCGCTCCTCGCGGGGACAACCACGTCTTCGCTCAAGACGACCCTGCAAATTCCAAGGCACTCTTCTGGTTGACGGAGTATAACCTCTTCTCCGTTGAGCCTCAGGACCTTCCTGCCGACGTCGACCGTCGCCTCGTGGCTCCTGAGGGCATCCAGTCCCAGAATCACCTCCTCAGCCACCTTCGCGACGAACACCCACAGACGCACGGCACTCCGTCCCAAGTTCAGCTCCAGCAGGGCCCCCTTCTGCACAGGCATGGTGTCGCCCGATGCCGTCACAAGCTCGTATGGTCGGCTCGGTTTCCTCGTCGGCAAACCCTTCGCCACGTCAGGTCTGATGATGGTCACGGCCGCCCCGGTGTCCACCAGCACGCGGCACCGCTTTCCTCTTACCCAATCGTCCGCGATGAGGCTATCATCCATACGCCGGCTGACGGCGCGCAGTGTCACTCGAGGGGATGGTGGTGATGGCGCCGACGATCCCCTCTCCACGACGGGCCTTACTCGTTCTTCCGGCTGCTCTTCCTGATGTGGGCAGTCTCTCTGCAGGTGCCCGGGCTGTCCACACCCCCAACACAGGCCACTAGGTGTTCGCCGGCGTCCCTCAGCTGGTCTTCCGTCTCCGACGTAGCGGACACTCCTCGTTCTCGACGTCGGGATAGATGTTACTTTGGCCGCCTCCATCCTTAATGCCGCTGTCAGCGCCTCGTGGATGGTTTTATAATCGCCGAGCATTAGGCGCTGACGAATCTCCGTGTCCCGTACCCCGTCGACAAAATTCTAGGCGGCTTCCCGGGATACGAACTCCAGTGGCAGGTCAACCAAGGCCTTGCTAGCCAGCTGCTCGATCGCTATGGCTAACTCCTGCAGCGTCTCCCCCGTCTGCTGTGACCTTGCCTTTAGTTGGCTGCGGTACGCTGCGGCTAAGCGGTGGTTCCCGAAACGATTCTCCAGAGCCTCCCAGATGTCCTTGGGCGCCGCTGTTGTCTGCACCGCGTTTAGGACTTCCGCGGCCCGTCCCTGGAGGCTGGCTATTAACTGTTTGGTCTCTTCCTCCGATGACCATCTGTTGTGCCTGGCCACTGTGTCGAACTTGCGGCGGAAGACTTCAAATGTTGACGCGCCGTCATACTTGGGAGGTTTGACGCGCGCAGTTGTTGTGTCGCGTCCCGGCGCGTCGGCCTTCAAGTCCTTCGGCTTCCTGCCGACGACGTCCTCCACCATGGCGTTCAGCGACTTGACGCTGCTGTCGGCCTTTGCCTCCAGGTTGTTTACGCGGTTCGCGAGGTCTTCGACGTCTTCAACCATGGCGTTCAGGGACTTGGCGTTATTGTCGGCCTTTTCCTCTACATCATTGAAGCGGTTTGCCAGGTCCTCGACGCGCTCGTCCACTTGGCCCATCCGCTTGCCGAGCTCCGTCACGTCATCCCTCACGCCGGCCAACTGTTCCTCAAATTTGGCGGCGAGGACCTCGTTCGCCTCCTTCATTTCCGTGGCCAGACTGTCGTTCGCTGCCTTCATTTCTGTGGTCAATTCGGTCTTTATTTCTTTCAACTCTGCGGCCAGGTTATTTGCCGCTTCTGTTTTTGTTATTAACTCGTTCATCTTCGCGGCCAAGTTGTTTTTTTGCCGCTTCCGACTTCGCTGTTAATTCGTTCATCTTCTGCAAAAGCATTTCCAATGTCGATTTCATGGCCATAATGATCGGTGAGGTAGTTATCCCGCTTCCTGACACCAGTTGTGACTTTGTGGGTTCGTGAAATAATAAAACGAGGTTACGAAACACAGAAACTACACTTTATTTTCCTAGCAAATACATTCGTCACCATTACAGTTTGCTAGCTAACCTTAACTGTTTATTTTACCTACTCTATATTCAACTGTCTGTCGCTACCCGTAACGATTGGTTCCGAAGTTTTCCGAATCTCCACCGGCTTCGCCTTCGGCTTCGGCTTCGCGAGTCTACCGCCAGGGCGACAATAATGATAATGATAACGATGATAATGATAATGATGATAATGATGATAATGATGATGATAATGATAATTATGATGATAATGTTGATGATGATAATAATAATAATGATAATAATAACGATAATAATAATGATAATGATAATGATGATAATGATAATGATAATGATAATGATAATGATAATGATAGTGATAGTGATAGTGATAGTGATAGTGATAGTGATAGTGATAGTGATAGTGATAGTGATAGTGATAGTGATAGTGATAGTGATAGTGATAGTGATAGTGATAGTGATAGTGATAGTGATAGTGATAGTGATAGTGATAGTGATAGTGATAGTGATAATGATAATGATAATGATAATGATAATGATAATGATAATAATAATGATAATAATAATAATAATAATAATAATAATAATAATAATAATAATAATAATAATAATAATAATAATAATAATAATAATAATAATAATAATAATAATAATAATAATAATAATAATAATAATAATAATAATAATAATAGTTCACTTGTAGTTAACATATTCAAATAATTCACCTATACTATAAAACAGTAACATCATTAACCTTAACAAATTAATTGTCAAAGTAATCATAATATTCTTTTATGCTATAAAACAATGGAGTGAAATAAGTTTTTTGAGACAAATTCTAAATTGATGCAGTGCAGGTATTTGCTTCAGATAATTGGGTAAATTATTATAAAGCTGGAGGCCAGTATATATAAAACTTTTTTCAAAAGAACTAGTGCTATGTGTGATTACATGCAGGTTATCTTTTCTTCTGGTATCATGAGAATGTATCTGTGAGTTTGTTTTGTACATACTGAGATTATTTTTTATATAGCATAATGTTTCATATATGTAAATACAGGGGAGGGGCAATATATTTAATTCCTGAAATAGTGGCCTACAACTGGTTCTTTTATTAACATGTAGTATTATCCTAATTGACCGTTTTTGCATTTTAAAAATAGATTTTGCTCCTGTTGAATTACCCCAAAATAATATTCCAAAGCTAAGAACAGATTGAAAATATGCATGATATAAAGATATGACCGATTTCAAGTTCATGATTTTTGAAATGACTGTCATGGCATAAGTTATTTTACTCAGTTTTTGAGATAGTTTTTGAATGTGAGCCAACCACTTTAAATTATTATCCACCCATACCCCCAGAAATTTTGTACTATCTGTGTATGAGATATATTTGCCCTGGAAATCTATAAAAGGATGACTGGCAAGTGTAATTTGTTTATGATGAAAAGCTATTGCTTTTGTTTTTACTGTATTTATTAATAATCTATTAATGTTGAACCAGTTTAGCAATTCAGACATTGTCTGTTCTATCTTAAATTTTAAGGATCTCAAGTTATAACCAGAAATATATAAGTTTATGTCATCAGCAAATAATGTTGGATAACTATTTTTTAACGAACACTCTAGATCATTTATATATACCAGAAATAAAACAGGTCCAACAATTGAACCTTGGGGGACACCATATTTTATTACTGCCATAGATGATAAATATGTTGTAATTTCATTTGTATTTAAATGTGTATAAGTGATTTCTACCATCTGTTGTTGGGATGTTAAATATTCTTTAAACCACTTGTTCACTGTTCCACGTATACCGATAACAGCTAGTTTTTCCAATAAAATTGTGTGGTCTACTAAGTCGAATGCCTTTGACAAATCTAAAAATATACCACTATTTTCTTATTTTTTATCCATAGATTCATATATGTTTAACAAAATCTGCTATTGCTGTGTTTATTGACTTGTCTTTACGAAATCCATGTTGTTTGTTTATTATACTGTGTTTATCGAGGAATGATGTAAGTCTGACGTACATTACTTTTTCTATTAATTTTGAAAAAACGGATAGTGGTGATACAGGTCTATAGTTACCTACATCAAATTCTTCCCCCTTCTTAAAGAGAGATTTCACCTTAGCCACCTTCAATTTTTCTGGAAATTCATCCGTTGATAGTGAGAGGTTTATTATGTAAACTAGGGGTTTTATTAAATTTTGGTAGCAGTTCTTTATAACACTGTCAGGAATTTCATCAATACCACAAGATGATTTACATTTCAAACCCTTGATTATGCTTTCCAGCTCCATTTCTGTGACTGGGGTTAAATAAATACTATGGCACTGTTTTGGATATCTATTTGGCTGTGGGAAATCTTTCTTCAGGCTATCATGCGAACTATTTTGAACTATATTTGTGTAATAGTTATTAAACAAATTGGCTACTTGTTTTGGGTCACTTATTTTAGTTCCCTTGTGTCTAAGGTGTATATTCTCAGGGATATTCTTGTTTAATTTCTCGTTTAATTAAGGTCCATATGGCTTTTGACTTATTTTGTGATTCATGTATAAACCTTGCATTATGCAGTTTTTTTGCTTCAACCAATACCTTGGTATATATATGTTTGTATTTTTTATAGTAGGTTTTGAATTGTTCCGACACATTTCCAGCTTTTATAATTCTACTAAGAAATTTCATTCTGTGACTTGAATTTGTAATACCAGGTGTTATCCATCTGTTTTTGGGTTGCCGAATTGGCACTCTTGTTTTTGGTAATGCTGTTTGAAAGCAATAATTGAAAGTATTAAAAAACTCATTATATGCATCATCTACTGAGTGGTATTGGTATACTAGATCCCATGACTGTTTTTGTAGTAAGTAATTTAAATAATCTAAGTTATTTTCTTTGATCATCCTTATGTATTTATAGCCGAGCCTTTTGTTTGGTAACCTACATCTGATTTTGCTTTTAATATTTATAACCTGGGCTAAGTGGTCTGAAAATCCTGTTTCAATTACCTGCAAGCTATATTCCCATAGGTTTTTGTTTATAATAATTTGGTCGAGTGCTGTTTGACAATGTGGTGTTACTCTAGTGGGCACAAATACTACTGGCTCCATTCCAAAAGAATTTAGCATGCACATTAGCTCTGGTTTTGGTGTGCTATCTAGAAAGTTTACATTTAGATCACCTATGATTACATGTTTTTTTCCTTTGTTTAATGCTGTTTGATTTATTATTTCCAAGCAGTCAATAAGCAGGTCAAGGCTACTGTTAGGGGGCCTATATATACAAGTAATTAATAAATTAAAATGTGTTAATTCTACTGTGCAAGACTCAAAGTTTCCTTCAATATTTAAATCTGGGAAATATGTGCAAGGTTTGGCCACTATATTGGAATTTAAATATATACATGTACCTCCATGTTTATAGTTTTCCTACAGAATTCAGTTATTAAAGTAAAATTAGGTATTGTGAAAAATTCAATTTTGTTTTCATTTAACCAGTACTCAGAGATACAGATTACACCTAAATCCCTGTGGTCATGCAGCAATGTTTCTAAATTGGCTTTTTTATTCCTTAAACATTGAAAATTTTGATGAAATATTTTAAGTGATCTACTTAGTTCTATGGAGGTCCGTTTATTAATTGTATACTGACAATTTTGATGTAATATTTTTATATTACTGTCCTTTTGTTTTAATCCACCTTTGTTTATCTTTACACTGTTGTGAAAATTACATTCTACAATAACATTTTCAGGGTTTTGTTTCCCTGTTTTGTCAAAAGATTTTCTTTCTTCAATTTTTCTTAAGGGGTCTCTTTTGTCATCACCTAAAACCATTTTCAGTTTCCCTTGCATGAGAATATTATGTTTAAAGTATCTTGTATTGCTTTTCCCAATATAAGAGATCCCTTCCTATTTAAATGAAGGCCATCCCTTCCTAGACAACTATCATCCAAAAATTTATTTACATCTACAAAAACTGCTTTGAGGGCATCACAAGCCCAACGTATTCCCTCATTTATGTCATCTATGTATCTCTTGCCTACACCTCTTCTTCTTACTATACCATTTACAACTACAGTTGCAGATGGGAAGCACTTTTTTACATGTCTTATCACACTATACACTTCACCCATGACATCATCTGGTCCCCAGGACTTGTAGATGTCATTTGTGCCTACATGTAGCACTAATGTGTTTATTTTGTCCTTGCTTTATTCTTTGTCAAGTAGGTTTGTCATGTATTCAGCTTTCACACCCCTAAACACTTTCACTGTTGTATCATTTCTGCTTAACACTACGCTTTTTATCATTGAGTCACCACACTCTAGTATACTTTTTCTTTCTTCTCTCCTCTCTTCCTTCTTGCTTCTCTCTTTATCCTGTATCTTCTGTTGTGGTGCTTGTTTGTTGCTCCATTTATACAGCGAATTTTTCCAGGAAGTATCTTTGCTTGATTCCTCGTTTTGGGAAGATTTTTCTTACTCTAGTTGATCGAATAGTTCAAAACTGCTTTTCAAGATGATACCGTTTTAGGTTATGTCCCGCGATTTCATCAAATTCCGTATTTGGATCTTTAGCCCTTCATTTTCCATTTTTAATAGCCTTATTTGTTCTTTTTCACCTTCCTTTAATAGTTTTAAGGAGGCAATTTCTTCTCTTGCTTTTTTAGATCTTTGTTTAGGATATCTATCACCAGCTGAAGCGATGTTATTGTATCCTCGTCACGTGTTTTTAGGCTTTGTTTTGGCGGTCCAGTTTGGTTTTTGTTATATTTTGTTTTCAGGATTTCTGTGGCGATTTTAATGTTACCTTCATTTTCACATCTTTCCTTGCACTTCTTTTGCACGTTGCCATTCTTCTTTTCAACCATATTTATATTGAAACTTCAATTTTCTAATTTTTTCTCCATCTTGCTTCGCGTTAATATACTATACGCCGCCATTGTTCATTATATATGGAAGACGCATCGGCGTCAGTCTCAACCATCATCGCGGCACTAGAACCCAGCTGACTGCCATGGAGACGACCTTCTCTGCCACCAATTCCGACACAAAGAGCAAACTTCACACCCTGCACCCGAAGCCTCGAGCTTCGCACCCAGGCTTTCTGCACTGGAAGACACAACCACGTCAGTCTCCACACACCAACGCAGCAAAATAGACCAGCTCCAGAGGAACACTGAACTTCACACCGCCAGTACTTCATCCATCACGGACCACCTGGATCAGCTTGAGCAGCTTATCCAGCAACTACAACAAAACGAAGCCCTCACCTCCATCACAAGGAAACTGGCTCGAATGGAAGAGAGCCACGTACAGCTCGAAGCTAAGATCAACAAAATACACCACTCTGCAACCGAGGCCATCCCAACACTACTGCAATCAACCAACGCCCGTTTACAGCACATCTCACGGCCAATCGGACTGACTCCTACTCACCCAACCAGCAACACACACACACGCACACGCACAAGCACTCGCACGCACACAAGCCCACACGTGCACAGGTGCACATGCGCGCACACGCAAGCCCGCACGCGCGCAAGCACGCACGCACACACACACCAGCCATGCTACAGCTGACACAGCCGACGTCGGTGCAGCCAGAACTATCCAGTACTTCGCCGAAAACCCCAATGCTAGTCTTAATGGCAAGGAATATATACGCCTGATACGCACAGGCAATCCCTCAATCAACTAATAAAGATATATCTAACCCAACTCCTTGCACAAAAACCCCGCTAACTCCCGGGCTGCTCTCAGGGCTCCTTCTTCATTGCAGCAGGCCAAAAACGCCACGCCCTTTTCGCCCGTCGAAGAAAGGTAATTTCCGCACTAACGGGAGGGCTTAGCGAAATCCCAATAAGCCTCGTCCATTCTCCTACCCTGACTACCGCAATACACTACCAATACTCGGAGAGGGGAAAAAAAGAAAATACTAAAACAAAAACCTGCATCTTCACTTCTCCTCGAGACATCGAAGAGTGAACACCGACGAGACAGCACCGTAGCAAGGCCAAAGCAGCCCTTTTCAGGGCTTGGCTCTTGCCTACCAGCGTTCAACGTCACGAAATTGCCGACCCAAGCTTATTGCTGCTCTGCAGGGACAACATCAAGCCTGCGAGCCTCCAAGAATAAACCATCGCACACAGCACAGTAATTGGGTAGAATACCAAGGCCGAAGCCAACAGTCCTGGGACTGGTTTGTAGGCGCCCTGAATGGTAGGCCTTCTGGTAGCACCAAGTACTGGCTCTATCTACTACTAATTCTTCTTTCCCTTTATCCAGTAAGGCAATAAGGCTTGCCTTGCTGTCACCTTTCTGCATTTTTGCACGTTGGTCACACCCCATTGGCTGTTGTATTGAATCCTGTGATTGGTCCAATACATCATGATGGAAACCGAAGCCTTTGCTAAAGTTACGGACGCCCAGGTGACCAACAACGATAACTTAGAGGCGAACCAGGATCTTAAATGCCTCCAGTACTACGTCAAAGGAGGTGATCTCCGCGATTTCATGCCCCAAGTATTAATTGTTGCCCCCCAAATGCCTTTGTCTCTCATAGACGAGAGAACCCTGCACCTGGAAAAGAGGGCCAGGCTAAGACTTTTGGAAGCTGCTGATCAGCAGCTGCTTCATAATTTAGCAGCTGCTAATGTGTAATTAGCTGCAAATGCCTTCCAATATTACTCAGCGCATTGCGCTAGGGTGGAAATAATTTCCAGATACCTACTGTAGAATGAGACATTGAAAGCAACCAATCACAATTGGGAAGTGGTCCCTAGCAACGCAAGAGGTAAGACTCAGAAACATTCCCTTCCTCCAGAACCCTTACCCGTCTCAAACAAATTCCAATGGTTACCAGCGGTGCCAGATGATGGTGTAACACAAGCGCAAAACACCAAAAGGAGATGTCCAGATCAGACAGCTCCAACAAGTCTGACAAAAACTCCAGTCTCATCAGTAATGGAAGCTCCATCCACATCAAACGTCACACCAACTGCTCCAAGTGCTCCTGCTGCCCGTTCTGCAAAGGCTACCCCTATTTATCTAAGGGCTCCGGTAATGCACGAGATATCATAGCCTCCAACAACACAGCTCAACCCAACATTAAGTATTCTATCCGGAATATGAAGGGATCAGTTGCCTTCATCCCGGATACCTCCGATGATCATAGAGCCCTCCACAAGTTGCTGGATGGTAAGAAAATACAGTACTTATCCACCCTGCTCCCAGAGGAGAAATTGCCGTACATCACGTTAAAAGACGTGCCTATGTCCTTGCTCAACTCAAAAACAAGAACTACCCGGTGGAGAGAGTTGGGCAACTGCGTTCAAACCGCAGTGCTAACAACGAAACATTCTCTCACTGTCCTGTTGCCTGAAGAAAGGAGAGAAACTACCACGGAATTTACAAGGAGACGAGAATCTTTAACGCAGTGATACGCGTGGAATTCTATCGTCCTCCAAAAAGACCTCTACAGTACACAAATTGCCAACAATTTATGCACAGTGCAGCTGGTTGTAGGCTGGAACCTGCATGCTCTTATTGTGGTGAGTCAGGTCACAAGAGGGCAGATTGCAAACGTCTTGGGATTACTGGATCCAAGGCCACCTGCTGTAATTGCGGTGGAGACCACGCCAGAAGGAACGCCAAGTGCCAAATTTGGCAAGAACCCAGGGTGGAAATGCACCTCAACAAAAATGATCAGAGACCAAGAGTTGATGCTGCACCCAAGGTACCGAACCCTATGGGTCTACCTAAAGAAGCCTTTAAGGGTACTCGTTACCCAGGACTAGTACCACCAGTGAAGATGCAATATGCTGGCTACGCTGCTGCCACCCAAAACATCGTTGAAAACACAGCCCAGCCTGCTGAAAATGTTACATCTGAAAGTAAATTCCTACCGTTGCTACATCTAAGGAATCCTCAGAATCTCAGAGGAAGCAAAATCCGCCATTACGACAAAGGAAAGTAGTAAGCAGTTCTGCAACTGTTGCCATTTCTAAGACTGTGTCAATCCCACAGTATTAACCCTCATTGTCTTCTGGGACACGACATCTGGCCCAACAACGACTGCCTGTCCATCAACCTCAGGCATCCAAAAATCACAACACTACCACCGCTCTGCACTTCTCTCCCTGACGATCAGTTTCTGAAGCTTATGGATAAAATTCCAATAGAGTTGCAAACTGATTTTGCAATAGCCTTGGCTGATGCACTAGCCCAGCGACCTGCCAAGACACCTCCATCCACTATCTTGGTTCACACTGTATTTACCTTCCTTGGACAATATGGCGGACAACATTAAGTTCCTAACCAACATCCACAGTCTAAGAACATGTTCCTGGAACGCTAACGGTTTACGGCATAAGCTAAAGGAAACTGCAAATTTCCTCGCAATAAATAAAGTGCAGGTATTCCTGGTGCAGGAAACGCACCTTTCCAGCCACTTGAAAGCTTCCATCCCAGGTATAATGATGATGATGATGATGATGATGATGATGATGATGATATGGATATAAGGGCGTTCAACTGCTTGGTCATCAGCGCCCTTACAGAAAATGAATCATGGCAATAGCCAGGTATTATTTGGTCAAAATTTATAAAACATATCAAAACAAAATGACTAATATATAACTAAGCCAAAATGTGTACAAATAAACAAATAATAATAAACAATACAAAAGCTATAATTTCCCATAAAATACAAAAAGCCATAAAATACTGAAAGCCATAAAAATACTACTTTCAATAAAAAGCTTGCCATGACGAGAGCTACCTGTCCAGGGGTGGTCGGACCAATTTGTTGCGTTTCTTTGGGGCAGGGCTAGCTAAAGGAAGCTGCAAACTCCCTCGCAATAAATAAAGTGCATTTATTTCTGGTGCAGGAAACGCACCATTCCAGCCAATTGAAAGCTTCCATCCCAGGTATGACCTGTCACAGGATAGACAGGGCTGATGGATATGGTGACACAGCAATATACATTAGCCGCACTTTACAACACCACCGGCTACATGTGCCACACACTGGTGTGTTCAATGCCACAGGGATCCAAATGCCAACCAGCAGAGGACCTCTAAACATCTATTCAGTAAATATACCACCTAGCAGGCCTTTCAACGTCAGTGAACGGCATATGATTTTCTCTGCAGGCTCAAGGCCTCGCTGCGGCTCAGTGGTTAGACCACTTGGCTCTCACCAAGGCGGCCCGGGTTCGATCCCAGGCGACCGAAAAGTGAGATTAATGGTGGACAACACGGCGCTGGGGCGGGTTTTCTCCGGGAACTCCGGTTTCCCCCGCCATATTATTCCACCGCTGCTCCATCCTCATCTCATATATCATCAGTGCCATCGCCTGCGTTCCGTATGTAGTAAAAGCGGGCGTTAAACACTACACTCTGCAGGCTCTCCTACAATAGCTATGGGTGATTACAACGCCAAAAGCACGTTGTGGAACTCTACAATGTGCAATCTGGGAGGTTCTCTTCTTGAGCGCTATTTAGAACCCCACAACCTTACTGTACCTGCTCCTACATCACCTATAATCACTTTTGGGAACCGCCATCCACCAGGTTGGTTGGATATTGCCATTGTTCAAAATATTCGCGGTCAACCTTAAATTTTATCTATCCCTGAAATTTCCTCAGATCACTACCCTCTTCTCTTTTTCTATCAAGCCCGTGCAACTGCTAAGGCACCCCCTAACCCACTAAATCCACGCTGCACAAATTGGATCAAGTACACCACAATAATGGCAGAGCAGAATGCCGAGTTAACTCCTTGCAACTCCACTGAAGAGGCAGATCAGCTGACCGCCACTATCACTACTACTGTGACCTCCGCCATGGCACAAGCTACTCCCCCTAGGCGTGCCAATTTTGGTGGTCAGAAACCTCTACCACCCACATTACGCCGCCAAATTGCTGATAAAAATAAAGCTAGACG
The DNA here is from genome assembly GCA_030765055.1 of Mantis religiosa. Taxonomy (NCBI): domain Eukaryota; kingdom Metazoa; phylum Arthropoda; class Insecta; order Mantodea; family Mantidae; genus Mantis; species Mantis religiosa. The sequence continues at coordinate 77,670,594 of CM060960.1, read as the reverse complement.
CCGATATCAGCTAACATACGATCCCCAGCACTTGGTCAAGCTTGAGATAGCTGAACACTGTAATGAAGAGTGGGAAAGAAAGCTGTGCACTTTAGATCCAGAGGACACCTCCCTCTGGAGAGTGACAAAGGCACTCCTTAAGATCCCTTTATCAGATCCACCATTGATCGATAGAGAAAGTGTAGCTTCGTCTGCTAGAGAGAAGGCTTAAATTATGGCGGAACATTTAGCCTCCAACTTCCATCCAGCAGAGTCCATAGGTGAAGAACTTTCGGCAGAAATATCAACTGCCGTACGCTGATATCTTAGCTTAACTTACTTTGTTGAGGTTCAAAATATCATCAACTCTGTTCGTCCCTACAAAGCGGCTGGAGTTGATAAACTTCCTTATGCTACCTTCAAAGCACTACCACAATCTTGGATTCATTTACTAATGCACCTCTTCAACACTTTTCTGCTACTAGCCTATTTCCCAACGGCATGGAAACATGCAATAATTATAACATTACCTAAGCCAGGGAAAAATCCATAAGATCTAAACAGGCAGAGGCCTATTAGTTTCCTGTCGTCTATCAGCCAGCTATTTGAGAAGGTGGTACAGCAGCGTCTCCAATGCATTCTGGATGAACATCAGGTGCTACGTCCTGAGCAGTTTGGTTTTCGGAGACGACACTCTACTACTCACCAGCTCCTACATCTAATGGATGACGTGGTTAAAAGCTTTAACATCCGGCACTATATCGCAGCTCTCTTTCTTGACATCTCCCGAGCTTTCGACTCTGTCTGGCACGAAGGCCTCCTACATCGCCTCATTCAAAACAAAATCCCATCTTAACTTTTACATCTCATACATCATTACCTACAAAACTTATCCTTTGTTGTCATCAAGGACGACATCCTGTCGCACCCCTATACCATAAATACAGGTGTACCACAAGGTAGTGTCCTTGGGCCCCTGCTTTTTCTGGCGTACATAAATACCCTTCCAACCCTAAGAGGCTGCAACCTGTACCTGCTCGCCCACGATACCGGTATCACTGCACCAAAACGGCATGAATTTGCTGTGCAAGGAGTACAGACATTTGCTATAATGTTGTACGCCTGGTTTGCGACCTGGTGGTTAAAGTTAAATGCCACAAAATTTCAAGCAATGACTTTCACCAGACGAGAGCTGCAGGTAGTACCCAACCTAAGTATAGGTGGTACAGAAATACCATGGTCAACACAGGCAACATATTGTGACTTTGTGGGTTCGTGAAATGAAAAGTCCAATTACACCACTCAAAAATGTTCTTTATTTCCACCGACTTACAGTTAAACTCTTGCCAATTACACAAAATTACGTGCTGCACACAATTACGATTCACCAGTTCGTCCGTCACAATTTCACTTGCACTCGTAATTACGTACAATCTTCCGATGCTCTTACGCAGTCTTCTCGTCGTACACTAGCACTGCATTCTTACACCAAGAACTGACTCCTAACTCACTCCTCTTGCACGACGTGTAGCTTATATAGGGTACGCTTGCCGATCTGGAAGGTTCTCCAGTAGATGAAATATCCCGTAATCTCGAGAACACAGGTGGAACAAAAACAGACGGCACAATGATGTTTTTTTTCTCCCAGACACCGCCTGTCACCACTATAAGACAAACGAGGGGGGGCGTGGCTAACACGGACCTCCCCTGCTTTCCGCTCTCAGCTGCTTCTATAGGGTGTTCCAACGCTCGGGTGGCAATATTTAGGTGTGCTTTTAGATATGCGCCTCACATGGAAAGATTATTTAACAACGGTGGCTAACAAAGTTAGCAAAAGAATAGCTATGCTATATCCGCTATATAATCGCAAGTCGCCAATGGCTCTCCGAAACAAGTTTCTGCTCTACAAGTCGGTATTAAGGCCGACAATGACATACGCCTGCCAAATCTGGAGTGCAGCAGCCAAAACCCACCTCTGCAAACTCCTAATTCTTCAAAACCGCTTCCTTCCGACTGCAGTAGCAGCCGAATTGTATATCGCAAATCATAATATCCATTTAGATCTATCCTTTCCAAAACTTTTCGATTACATCCTACAACTGTCCCACTCTTTCTATTCAAAATTACCAACCAGTTTCAACAGCTTCATCCGAGGACCTGGAAAATATGACCTACACCCAGGAGAGACATATAAGAGGCCAAGACTTGTTCTAGGACCTCCTTAATACCCAAACTATATCTTCAATAACCATTATATCCCTGACTATTTATCACCTACGCTAAATTAAATAATCACAATCAACCCACCATCCTTACTTAATAAACCCCCATAATGCCAGCAAGGGACCTAGTCTCGGAATGGCAGTAGTCGCAGAAACCTCCTTGGAGGCGGACACCCCTGCAACGACACTTCTGTGCTGTGTGAGCTACATGTTGCCAGAAATATATTACATCCCCCCTCCGAGAACTTTCTCAATGATGAAATGTACGAACATTCTTGTTTATCTCACATCGGCAAACCCATGCAAATGCAACCTTCCGCTAATTTTCAGAACGAAAGTAATTTACTCATAATACGAACTCACCGAGCCAACCCTTACTCGGAATACGCCGTCTTTCAAGATTTGCTTAAGGAATAGTGGTAGGCGTCCACATATATTCCTGCCCTCCAACACGTATCATAAGCCTTTTCAAGGTCAAAAAATGTTCCAATGGTTTGACAGTTTTTAAGAAATCCGTTCATAATCTGTGTCGACATGGACACAAGATGACCCATTCTTGAACGGCGTTGTCGAAAACCGCACTGGATGTTACTCAGTAGGTTGTGCGTTCCCAGCCACCACACCAACCGCCCATTTATCATTCGTTCCATCACCCTGCATACACAACTCCTGAGGTAAATAGGACGGTAGCTAGAAGGGAAATGATGGTCCTTGACAGCTTTCAAGATAGGTATAATGGTAGCTTCTCGCCATTTGTCAGGAAACTTGGCTTCAACCCAAACACGGTTACAGACCTCAAGCAGGAATGCCTTACCTTCAGGTGAGAGATGTTGCATTTGAACGTGGATTCCGTTCGGTCCTGGTGCCGTCAGTCGCGAAGATGAAAGAGCATGTTCTAACTCTGCCAAGGTGAAGAGGCTGTTATAATCTTCAAGGTTTCTGGAACTAAGATTTCTAAGATGCTACTTGAGTCTTGATTGAGATGAACTCGGGAGCATAATTATTTGAGCTAGACACTTAGGCGAAAGCACAGCCGAAGGTGTTAGCCACGAAAAAACGGATCAGCAACAACGATTGGCAAGTGGGTTGATTTTCCGGCTACGCGCCTTAACCTATCCCATACAGCAGATGAAGGTGTACATCTGTGTACATGGTGTTGATAGTTAGGAAAGCAGATTTTCATGTAAGGTAACGAGAGGTCATCTAATGGCGGTAGATAAGCATTGCAAATGCAAAATTCGATTGATGGCAGCTTAATCCTTAAGCTACAGATTGAATGTCAGATTGTATCTGTACCGGATCTATAAATATGTGATACCTGAGGGGCATCATAGTGCACCCGTGAGCAGAAATGCCCTCTTCTGTTTCAATATCACACCTCAGTGGTATGTAGCGTCTGATTTTAAAATTGCCTTGCGGTCGTAGCTTAGTCTCTTGTAAGCATACCAACAAGGGTTTATGCTTATTGAGCAAAGTTCGAGCTCTGTTCGATGTGCTCTTCAACCACATATGTTCCATTGTAGGATAGCTATGGCGAAATTAATGGGATATGATGTCAAATAAATACGTACATTGCGTAGATTTTAGCGGTGGTCGGATCAATTTGCCTTTTTTGGGTGTTGGGCAGGTTTCGGCAGCTTTATCCTGCCTCCTCCTTGCTGCCGATGTAGCAACCTGGTCAGGTATTTCCTGCTCCATATCTTCTGTGAAAGAGGAACGCTTTCCTTCTGAAACTTTCGGATCGAGAGGCTCCAACCGATTAGAAAATAGGACCGACGAAGATGACTGTCGTCGGGCTTAGTCATCCCCAGATGATGAGTCCGAAGATGATCTCTGAGATGCTCTTGGACTTCTCTTTCCCTTGGTTCTTTCGGGAGCAGGGTTTGCGCTTTCCTTCAGAAAGGCAATTCTGTCAGTTCTCTCAGTTCTAGTGCTTGGTACATTACGGGCAATTTGGTCCTCTTGCTAGACGTCGATGGTTTGCAGGTGACTAAACTGAAATGTTCTTATTTGCAGTAGTCTTAGGTGGTGTGGTCGGTGCTACACGTATTGTTGGCGATGCTTGTGTTTGCGATCTAGGCACTAGAACTTTCTCTACAGAGCTGTAGGTACGGGAGGTAGTTAAAGAGAGCTTGTGGATACGAAGTTTCCGGGCTTCCCCAAAGGGTACCTTTTCTTTAACCCGGATCTTCTGAACAACTCGCTCTTCAATATAACGGGGGCATTCTCGTGTACTTGATGGATGTTCACAGCTACAGTTAGCGCATGCTGAAGATGATGAACATGCATTTTAATGCACGGCGTCTCTACAGCTCACACATGTGGGTACACCTTTACAGAATTCACTAGTGTGACCGAACCGCTGACATTCGTAGCATCTCAGAGGCGTAGGTACAAATGTTCTTACCTCTATTATTTCATATCCAGTCTTCATCCTTTGAGGGACATCTACCCGATCAAATGGCAGGCACAAGGTACGATTAGGGACCATTTTCACTCACTCCCTCAGTTGTACACGATAGACTGCTGTAACGCCTTTTTCCTGAATGTTTTCCTGAATATCCTCGTTGGACATACCATCCAACGCACGAGTGTTTATAACACCGCATGAGGAATTGAGGGACCTATGCAACTCGACCTTTACAGTATAACTGCCCAGCATGTATCTCAGCTGCCTGGGATGCTGTAGTTGTTCCACTAACAGCGTGCCATTCCAAGATTTTGTACAGGATTTTACTGCACAAGCTATGCTGGCAAGACCCTTCTGAATTAAAAACGGATTAACCTTGAAAAATTCCTGCCTTCCTGTTCTTTTAGTTACTAAGTAGCGAGGACCACACTCAACTACTTCTTTTACACTGTTCTTAGTTATATCATTTGCACTTTCATAATTTTTATTAAAATGTTCACTTATCATAATGTCATACGTTTCATCCCACAGTGCTCCCCAACCACTACGGAGCCCAACAGGGGTTCATCCCACTATGATGGCAGAGCTACACAGGGGATATAGCGGGCTCGCTGTCCCACTCACCCTGGAGTTCAGTACAGTACCTAGTCCTGGCCAATGGGTTAGGGGCGGTTAGTCCCTAACCTCCCGTTTAAACGGAGCAGAAACCGAAGGAGTGTATTGGAAATACGCACCCTCCCCGAATTTAGAACACTGGAACGAGCTCAGAAGCGCATCCCTCAACCACCAGGATAAACCTTTCCACCGAACGGGTCTCCACGTACGGCCTACACATGGTTGGTTTTCTCCGACCCCTCACCACTAAGAGGAACCCACATGGAGGTTGTCAGTTTGGCTCAGGACCCCAGGATCGCCAATTCCCGTGCCTACCGCAGTAGGCCCCTGGGGATGTGTCGCGGTAATGTGCTTCAGACTGCTTTTAGCAGAACTGGAAGATTCAAGTTTGAAACTTTTCTATTCACTCGATCCAAGTGGTTTCAGTTTCCTGAACATTACTTTTGTAATCAGCAGGATAAAAAAGGAAAGCACAAAATCCTAGCCTTTTGTACTGGGAAAAATATGACTCATTGTAGAATTTAATGTCATATTGGCATATCGGCCATGGTAGCTCAGTAGTTAAGAACAGGCAAATGGAGACCGGAAGAACGGTAATTCGTCTACCAGCTATGGCACTGAATTTTTTAGTCTGACTGTCTTTACATACTTCGTGCTACACACGGCTATTCTAAAGGAACATTTAATTTCCATTAACCCTTTGTTAGTCTCGCATGTATCTGTCAGATACATGGCCAAAGTTTGTTTCAATATTATGGTAATAAATAGAGGTAAGTGCTTGCCAACCTAGAACATCTGCCATCATTCCTTTGTTATTGCTTCGTTTAAGTTTCAAGAATTTCTCCCAAATGCCAAGTTTGCAAACAAGGCAAACGTCACACGTGTGTGCTGTTGCACCTGTCAGATACACCATACCAACTTAAGTTATACATTGTCGCTGCTATCGATCACTATTAGAGACTTCACTATTTCTAAACTATTTTCACTATTTTCTTGGCTACTCACTTCATATAAAGAATATTGCAAGTAAAATACTGTTGCGATGACACTAGTGTGATGGAGATCAGTGTAAATTTACATGAGTGTATAATTTAGATGAATTATATTTTGAACTGTATGTCACATTGGTTTGAGCCAACACATTATGAGTTTAGAGAAAACAAAAGAAGCAATCAAAACAAAGATCATGCAATCCACTAGAAATTTGGTTAACGGTCTGCTATGAGAGCAAATCCGCATCAGCTTTCTGGCTGTTCAGTAAACAGATACGTAGCTTAGAAAACCCTCATTAATTAAAGTTCTTATTGAACTCCACTACCAGTTATACAATCTGATAACTGGTAAATGTAAGTTCTATAGACACACTTATATTAACAAACAATGAATATTTTAACACTATCATGGCTATGGAATAACGTTTTGGTACAGCTCAGTATAAAGTCAACGAATATTCCTCCTCAAAGGATGCCTAAACGAATCATTTCTAACACCCAATGCAGACACTTTAGGAAACACCGTCGTAGAAAATTAAGATACCAGGTCTTCCGTGCATGAATATATTCTCAGTGTTAACATTTTTACATGCATTTAGGCCTCATATGTAACACAAAAGGCAATTTACAAAATAAACGCTATCTAAACTGTAACACCCACAACGCAAGTGCAAAGCACTACTGTCTCAAGAAATGTGTGTATCAGAAAACCATCAGAATGTATTACACCCTTCTTAACAATTTTAAAGGAAAAATTGACAATTTTAATGTAATTACAACTAGTGATATTTTGCATCTGCGCTTAAGATTATTTTGATTTGAACAATATAATAAAATTATAAAATTATCTTTTGGTTTTAGTTAATTGGTGGAAATTAATCACTTCTTCACACTAGCTGAATATAGGAAATATGATAGTCAACCTGAAAATTTTAATTCCATGGCCGGGATTTGCGCCATGGACCTCCTGATTTCCGTCCAGTCACTCTAACCCATTGAGCTACCATAGTCGACGTGCTGCCTTGACATTAAATTCTCCATTCGACTCGTATATTTCCCGGCCATGGGATTGAACTTTTCATGTTGAATCTATCAAAAACCTCAGCATATATACGCCTGGTGTGAAGAACTGATTAATGTCCACCAATTAACTAAAATAACAAGAGTGAAATGATGAGGCCTGGACTCCAGTACTTACATAGTAAGTTGCCACTAATGGCGTGTCTCGAATGCGAGAGTCTCTAGTGGTGTACCGAGGAAATGTAAGAGTCAAATGGGGAGTTTACTGTCGGGACGGCAAGTTGAACGTGGTAGCTCAATGGGATAGAGCGACTGGACGGATTCCAAGAGATCCGTGGTTCAAGTCCCGGCTATGGCATTGAATTTTTGAAATTGACTCTATAGTGTTGATGTTTATATAGCTCAGTAAAAACTGTGGCGAACACATTATCTATGATCGCGCGGCTTGTTTACACAAAGGAACTGAGAGGTGGTCAGCGTGGAAACAAAGAGTGCGCAGATAAAGATAGCACGCAGATAAAGGTCTGCCAAAACAAACAAACTGAGAGAAATGGCAATTTCTGGTGACCTCTGGGCTGATAGAGAATTTTCGGGTTCTGGTTTATTTTAGAATAGTCTAGAAATTATCAGAGATGTATTTAACGAGGCGACGACTCACCAAGAGTGTGTTGTAGTAGTAAGCAGCTGTGAAGTGGTGTAAAACGAGGGTGAGTCGCGAGACGTAAGCAGAAAACAGCTGAGTGTGTTGTTGTAACGAGACCTGATGTAAACAGGACGCTGTTTTGTATTGTAATCGACCTTGGAAGATTGTGTTGTATGTGTGATGTAATATTGTGACGTGAGAGTTGAACAGTGTATTTCTATGGAAATAAAGAACATTTAGAATTTCGGCAAATTGAACTTTTAATTCTACGAACCCACAGTCACAACTAGAGTCAGTAGTGAGACATTACCAATATGGAGGCTGCATTAGAAACGATTCAACAGAAATGGAAGAAATGAAGACGCAAATGACGCCCTCGCCGCGAAGACGTATACAGCAAACAACAACCTGGCAGCGGAACTGAAAGAAAGGAAGACGGCGAAATGACAACCTTGCTGCGAAAACAGAAGCGGCAAATAACAACCTACCTACAGAGCTGAAACAAATGAAGATGGCTAACTCATCATCACCGAGAAGATCCAAGAAGGCTGAATTAACAGCGAGGAAGAAATCGGCAAACAACCTGACCACAGAACTGAAGAAAAATGAGAACGAAGGACGATAGCCTGACCGAGGTGACCGATTTGACCACGGAGACGAAAGCGGCATACGAGGCCCTCGCCGCTAAGTTTGAAGACCAGTTGACCGGCGTGGGGGATAACGTCACGGAGCTGAGCAAGCAAATGGATCAAGTGGCTGAGCGCGTCGAAGGCCTAGCGAGCCACGTTAACATGCTGGAAGGAAACGCCGACAGCAACACGAAGTCCCTTAACGCCATGGTGGAGGACGTCATCGGCAGGAGGTTAAAGGATTTAAAGGTAGACGCGCAGGGACGTCACACAATATCTGAATGCGTCAAACCCCCTAAATACGACGGCGCGACAACTTTCTAAGTCTTCCGCCGTCAATGCGACACGGTGGCGAAAAACAAGCGGTCACCAAAGGAAGAGCCCGCACAGTTAATAGCCAGTCTCCAGGGACCCCCCAGGGGCCTACTTCGGCAGGTACGGGTTTGTCGAACCCGAGGTCCCGATTCAACAGTGTCCCTCGTGTGGGCTCCTCTTCGTGGTTAAGGGAGACGGTCAACAAGCCCACCCACGTGTAGGCCGTGCGTGGAGACCCGTGTCGGTGGAAAGGTTTGTCCTGGTGGTTGGGGGATGCGTATCTGAGCTCATTCCAGTCTTCTAATGAATTCGGGAAGGGTGTCAATTTCTAATACACTATTTTGGATTCTGCTTCGCTTAAACGGGAAGTTAGGCACTAACCCACCACTAATCAATCGGCCAGAACTAGGTGTTGTACCGAACTCCAGGATGAGTGGGACAGTGAGCTCGCCTTGTAGGCCTGTCATCCCAGTTGGTCAACTTAGACCAACTATTATGGTAAACCTACACCCCCAAATAAATATGAAACGTCGAAATGCTACCAATATCAGCGGTTCGGTCACACTAGTGCATTCTGTAAAGGCGTACCTACATGTGTCAGTTGTGGAGAGGGCATTCATGAAAATGCATGAACATCACCTGTAGCATGCGTTAATTGTAGCGGTGAACATCCATCAAGTTCACGAGAATGCCCTCGTTATTTTGAAGAGCGAGATATTCAGGATATCCGAGTTAAAGAAAAGGTATCCTTTTCGGAAGGTCGGAAGCTTCTTGGTATCCACAAGCCCTCTTTGACTACCTCCAGTACCTACAGCTCTGCGGCGACTACTCCGTCACCAAAACCGGAGGCTGGTAACTAACATCCAATATGAACGGGGAAACTATATCAGAGAAGGTTCTCGTACCTAGATCGCAACCAAGAGCATCAGTAACACCATGTAAAACTTCGAGAACACCACCCAAGACTACTGAAAATACGAACAAGCCAGTGAAATCGCCTGACAAAGCATCGACGTCTAGCAGCAGGACGAAATTGCCCATTGTGTACCAAGAACCAGAGATAAAGTTCAAGACTCAGTATGATAGAACCGCCTTCACGAAAGAAAACGCAAAGCCTGTTCCAGAAAAGACCAAGAAAAGAAGTCCAAGAGCATCTCCGAGATCATCGGCGGAGTTATCATCTGGGAAGGACTCCGACCGGCGACAGTCATCTACGTCGGTCGGAATTTCCAGTCGCTTCGAGCCTCTCGAACCGAAAGTTGTAGAAGGAAAGCGGTCTTCTTCCATAGAAGACATGGAGCAGCAAATATCTGAACACGCTGCTGCATCGGCAGCAAAGAAGAGGCAGGATAAACCAGCAGAAACTAGCCCTACACCTAAGAAAAAGGGCAAATTGATCCGACCAGCCCTAAAACCTACGTAATGTGTACTTATTTGACATATCCCATTACTATCGCTATGGCTATCCTTCAGTGGAACATATGAGGTTTAACAGCACATCGACCAGAACTGGAACTTTTGCTCAGTAAGCATAGCCCCTTGTTGGTATGCTTACAAGAGACTAAGCTCGACCACAAGATAACTTTAAAATCAGACGCTACACACCTCTGAGGTGTGATAATGAAACCGAAGAGGGCATTCCTGCTCTCGGGGGCATTATGATGCTCTTCAGGGATGACATATTTGTAGATCCGTTACAAATACAATCTGACATACAATCTGTAGCTGTAAGGATTAAGCTGCCATCAATCGAATTTTGCAGTTGTAAATGTATATGTACCGCCATCAGATACCCTCACGATAATTAACCTTGAAGATCTGGTTTGTTAACATTCAAAACCATTTTAATAGTGGGAGACTAATGCCCATCACCCACTTTGGGGCTCCAATCGGGCATGTTTGAGAGGCAACCTCATTGCAAACTTCTTGGAGGGCAATAAATTTGTTCCCCTAAACACCGGAGAGCCAACGTTCCTTTGAGACGCCTTTAACACCTATACGCACATCGATTTGACAGTGTGTTCATCCCGGTTAGCAGTTTCATTACAGTGGATTGTCATCTCTGATTTACATTCCAGCGACCACTTCCATGTCTTCTTAGTCTCTTAGGACAAGATGTGTCTCCCTCCCGTATCCCTAGATGGCGCTTTGGTCGTGTCAATTGGAACCTTTATACCCAGTTGGCTGCCTTAGATTAAAACGAACACGATCCTATGAATGTTTTAGTTGATCATCTCACAGAGAAAATTCTTTCCGCTGCAGAACAATCTATTCCACGTTCGGCTACCAAACTCGGTCGATTTCCTGTCCCATGGTGGACCAGCGACTGTCGGAATGCTGTTCGTGCTCGCAGCCGTGCTCTAAGGGTATTCCAACGACACCCTACTCTAAGTAATCCAATTGAGTACAAGAAAGCGCGTGTTAAGTCTAGGCAAATAATTGAGGAGAGCAAAAAGACCTCATGAAACAATTTGTATCATCTTTTAACAGATGTACACTTTCATCTGTTGTATGGGATAGGTTAAGTCGCGTGGCCGGAAAATCACTACACTTGCGAATAGCTGGTATGAAAACTGTAGGAGTTGTTGATACGTTTGTCGTGGCTAACACCTTCGGCTGTGCTTTCGCTCAGGAGTCTAGCTCAAATAATTGTGATACTGAGTTCATCGTAATTAAGAATCCAGTAGAATCCCAAGGTTACGTATTTGGTTCCAGACACCTTAAAGATTATTACCGCCTCTTCTTTTAGCAGAGTTAGAACACGCCCTTTCATAATCGCGACTGACAGCACCAGGACCGGATCAATTCCACGTTCAAATGTTACATCTCTCACCTGAAGGTAAGGCATTCCTGCTTGAGGTCTGTAACCGTGTTTGGATTGTTGCCACATTTCCTGACAAGTGGCGAGGAGCTACCATTATACCTACCTTGAAAGCTGGCAGGGACCGTCACCTCCCTTGTAGCTACCGTCCTATTTCCCTCACCAGTTGCATATGCAAGGTGATGGAACACGTGATGAATGCGCAGTTGGTATGGTGGCTGGAAACGCACAACCTACTGAATGCGGTTTTCGACGACGCCGTTAAAGAATGGATAATCTTGTGTCCATGTCGACAGATTATGAACGGATTTCTAAAAAAAACTGCCAAAAGTCGGAATATTTTTTGACCTCGAAAAGGCTTATGAGACCTGCTGGCGGGAAGGGTTGCTACGTACTCTGCACACCTGGAATATACGTGGACGCCTACCACTCTTCCATTAGGAATCCTTGAAAGACCGCCTATTCCGAGTAAGGGTTGGCTCGGTTTTTTCGAATCTTTTTGTTCAAGAGAACGGTGTACCACAGGGATGGGTACTGTTTCGGTGTTTGCTATTGCCATTAATTCTATCTCGAAATGTGTACCTCCGGGGGTCTCGTCGTGCCTGTTTGTAGACGACTTTGTCGTCTACTGCAAATCTTATCGCACACCAATTTTAGAGCGCCGTTTACATACCGCCCAGTACAACCTTAAGAGCTGCAGTTTAAAGAACGGCTTGAGATGAGACGAGGTCCCTATGATTGATATTTGATAGAAAACTTAGTTGGTCGTCGCATATCGCACAACTGGAAGCATGATGTGACCGATTTTAAATATCTTGCGGCTACTAAGTGGACAATCGTGGGGAGCGGATCACACAGTGTTATTGCTACTTTATCGCGCTCTCATCCGTTCCAAATTAGATTAATGATAGTATCGTTTATGGCTCAGCACGACTACCTGTGCTGAAGAGATTAGTCAGTCTATAATTGTGGCATAATTATAGCAGTTGGGGCATTTCCAACGAGCCGAGCTATAAGCCTGTATGCTGAGTCTTCAGAACCTCATCTGCAGTACAGGCACATGTTATTAGCAAATTATGGCTGTGGACTTAATTGCATGCCCACACATCCAACGTTTACGCCGTTCTTTAACACCTTCATGGACGTGCGTTATAGGAACACAAATATTAAACCCTGGTTTTCGTTTCCGGGAACTCCTTAGACATCTTGATACTGAAATGCCCAAGATGTATCCTAGCGGGAGAGGACATACCCTCCTTGGTTGTGCAGAGCGACCCACGTTGATCTGGGCATGACTAAATATGATAAACATACCATATCTATGTCTAGTATCCGTACCTGTTCTTTAGAATTTTTGCTGCGATTTGAGGACCATTTTATAATTTATACTGATGGCTCTAAGAACTCAAATGGTGTTGGTTGTGCTTACGTGTGTGGAATCGAACCATATCCATTCGGATTCCACACTAGCACTTCCATTTTTACGGCAGAGCTTTATGCAATATACCGGGCCATTTTACACGAGCGTCGACGACAGCTGGGGAACTGCTTAATCCTGAGTGATTCCATCAGTGCACTTCAAAGCACACGGCAGCTGTTCAACTATCACCCTATTGTGCAGCGTATCCAGGATGCCCTCCAGGTTTTACATGCTTCTGGCGTTAGCGTGGTGTGTGCATGGATCCCTGGTCACGTAGGCTTGCGGCGGAATGAAATGGCGGATTAGGCAGCCGAGACGGCTACCATGAAGCCCAGGGTTCGGGTACCATCTGTGACATCGGAAGACTTTAGGGCCGTATTGCGGAGAGCTTTGAAGGGGAGCTGGCAAGAAGAGTGGTCCGCTCTCCGCAATAATAATCTTAGATCTGTGAAAGAACTTCCGATTCCTTGGGTTACCTCCTGTCGGTGATCTCGTCGCGAGGAGGTGAGTATGGGTCGGTTGCGTATTGGGCACTGCTTTTTTACTCATAGTTTCCTTTTTAAAATGGGGCCTGCTCCCCTGTGTTCGTTCTGCAATGAAGCGTTATCTCTATGACACGTGCTGCTAGAGTGTTTTTCCCTAGCACACCTTCGGACGTCTCTGCCGCTGCCGGACAGCTTTGCAGAAATGCTAGCGGACGATAACACAGTAGTGGTGAAGATTTTTAGATTCTTTTCTAGTTTAGACTTTAGGATTTCGCAAAAGAATTTTTTAGTAGGTTTTGATTTTTTCCCTTCTATGTACGTGTAATTTTAATAGGTTTATTTGCATTAGTATAGTTTTTAGGCATTTTCTTATCTGGCTTTTGCAATGACTAGTTTTTTAAAGGGCGTATATTACCGCCGTAGTTGAACGCCCTTATATCCATCATCATCGTTCATCATCATGCCTCCGGGGACGGGCCGCAGAAGTCCTGAACACGGTCCAGATAGCGATGGCGCCCAATGACATCTGGAAAGCCCTGGAGAACCACGTTGGAAACCACCGCTTAGACGCAGCGTACTGAAGCCGGTTGAAATCAAGGTTGCAGCAGCCAGGGAAGACACTACAGGAGTTTGCCCTGGCAATTGAGCAGCTGGCCAGCAAAGCCCTAATCGATCTCCCACCAGAGTTCGTAACCCGAGAGGCTGCCTACACATTTGTCGACGATGTAAGAGACAGGGATATTCGTCAGTGCCTATTGATCGGCGATTACAAACCCATCCACGAGGCGTTAACGGCATCATTGAGGCTGGAGGCGGCCAAGGTGACAGCTACTCCGACTTCCAGAACAAGGGGTATCCGCTATGATGGGGACCAAAAACCAAACGAGGGACGCCGGCGGAGACCTAGTGGCCTTTGTTGGGTGTGTGGACAGCCGGGACACTTGGAGAGACTGCCCATAGCAGGAATAGTAGCCGGAAAACGAGTAAGGGCCGTCATGGAGAGGGGCACGTTGGCACTATCACCACCATCCCCTCGAGTGACATTGCGCACCGTCTCCCGGCCTCGGGACGGCAGCCTCATCGCGGACTGTTAGGTGAGAGGGAATCGGTGCCACGTACTCGTGGACACAGGGGCAACGGTGACCATCATCAGACCTGATATGGCCAAGGGTTTGCCGAAGAGGAAGCCGAGCCGAGCATACCAGCTTGTGACAGCGTCGGGTGACACCTTGACTGTGGAGGAGGCCCTGCTCAAGGTGACCTTGTGTAGGAGTGCCATAGGTCTGTGAGTGTTCGTCGCGAAGGTGGCTGAGGAGGTAATACTAGGATGGTATGTCTTCAGGAGCCATGAGGCACCGGTAGACTTGGCAGGAAGCACCTGCGGCTCAATGGAGAGGAGTTGATACTCCGGGAACCCAACGAGTACCTTGGGATCCGCAGGGTCTTCTTGAGGAAAGACATGGTGGTCGCCGCGAGAAGCGTGGTGGTGACGGCGTGGACGAAGAACATGATGCTGGATCAGAAGACGCCAATGCAAGGACTCTGTGTAGCCAAGACAGCATTGCCGTACCGAGAGCAGGGCGAGTAAGGCTGCTCAAGTTGGGAGACACCAATCACGACGTCTTGGTCGGAATGGAGCTGCAGACGCGTGAGCCGTGGTCAGCGTAACCGCAGTCGACAGGATACAGGAGGCGGTGCTGGCGCAACACCTGGTTCCCAGCTGGAAGGCTTATTGGAGAGGGCGGCCGACCACCTGACCGCAGAACGACTGGAGCATGTTCGAAAAGTGCTGAGGCGATACCAGCGCATCTTCAGCCAAGGCAACAGTGACTACGGCCGCACGGATAATGTGCTTCACCGTACTGAGACCGGAGACGCCCAGCCTATTAGGCATCCACCAACACGCGTTCCGCTGGTAAAACAAGCGGAGGTACGTGATATGCTAGATGACATGACACCCAGGGGAGTGATTGTAGAGTCTGACAGCCCTTGGTGTTCCCCCGTAGTCGTGGTGAAGTGGAGCCGCGAACTACGCTTCAGCATGGACTAGAGGAAGCTGAACGCTGTCACCCTGAAGGAAGTGTCCCCTTACCCAGGATTGAAAATACCCTGGACACGCTAGCTGGTGCAGTGGTTCTCGACCCTGGACCTGAAGAGGGGTTCTGGAAGGTGGTTCTAGACCCGAGAGAAAAGCAGACTGCATTCTCGACAGGGCTTTGGCAGTTCACTGTTATACCATTTTGCCTCTGCAACTCATCAGCCATATTTCAACGCCTAATGGAATCAGTAATGAGAGGGTTGACTTATGACGCATGCCTGCTATACCTGGAGGGCATCATCGTTGGCAAGACGTTCGAAGACCATCTCGACAACCTGAGCAAGGAATTACAGAGACTGTAGGCAACCAACTTGAACCTGAACGCGAAGAAGTATCAACTCTTCCGCAAGGAAGGTAACTACTACGGCCACATAAACTCACCAGCCGGAGTGCCCACAAACCCGGAGAAGATCCAGGCTGAGAGACTGGCCTCGCCTAAAGGATAACGAGTGTTGTGCAGTTTTCTGGGGCTGTACAGTTATTACCGCCGCTTCATAAAGGGGTTCTCCAACATCGCCAAAACCCACACCCGCCTGACAGAGGAACACCGACCTAACGTGTGCACGGATGACGCCGAAGGCGCTTTCCAGCACCACAAGAACACCCTGTACAGTGCTCAAATTCTGATATTTCCACAACCAGGCGGCACCTTCATTGTGGTCACCAACGCCAGCCACCATTGCATTGGAAGTGTCCTATCGAAAATCCAGGACGGTCATAAGCGGGTTATAGCCTACAAAAGGAAGACGCTATCCAAGACAGAAAAGAACCACTGCGTCACTCGGCGAGAGTGACTGGCGGTAGTAAAGACAATGGAGCACCTCCACAAGTACCTGTATAGTGAGCCATTCCACACGAGGACTCACCACTCCGCCCTTACCTAGCTACTTAGCTTTAGAAACCAGGAAGGCCAGAGAGCACGCTGGGGACTGAGGCTGCAGGAATACGGAACATCGTAGAGGGAAGAGCCACGTTAACGCAAACGCCATTTCCCGAAGAGCCTATCGAGAAGGCTGCGGCTGTCAGAGTGGTCACGACAGTGCCTGCGGATGGCTGGGATAGCGCAGCCCTGAGGAGGGAGCAGCTGGTGGACGCAGACTTGGGAACACTCATGAGAGAAGTGGAGGCAAGGACAACACCAACCTGGGAGGACATCCCACCAAGGAGTACCGCCTAGAGGTTGTACTGGGCCCAATGGGACTCGCTGAAGGTCAGAGAGGGCGTGCTGTTCCGGGTATGGGAGTCACCTGATTGGAAGACGCAAAAAGAACAGTTGGTAATTCACCGAAGGTCCTGGAAATCTTGGAGGAAATGCATGCCGGTACTTCAGGACACCTGGGAGCAAACCGGACGATCGACAACCTTCGGCAGCGCTACTACTGGCTGAGGCTCCGAGCAGATGCTGAGAGATTGTGCCGTAAATGTCCTATGTGCGCGGCGAGTCGCGGCCCCCAGACTAAGAGCCGGGGTCCCATGCAGCAGTACAACGTCGGAGCACCATTCGAAAGGACCACCGTCGACATAGCTGGAGATGCCCAGTATCAGACCGAGGCAACAAGTTACCTGATGGTGGTCATGGACTCCTTCACTAAGTGGCCGGAGGTGTATGCCATCCCGAACCAGGAAGCAGAGACAATCACAGACTGACTCGTGGAGCAATGTTCTTCCGATTTGGGGTGCTGTTAGAGCTCCACAGCGACCAGGGCACCAATTTTGAATCCAACCTGATGAGGGAGGCACTAGAAAGAATGGGGGTTAACAAGACCCGCACAACACCTCTACATCCCCTGTCAGATGGCATGGTGGAAAGGTACATGAAGATCTTAGAGTACCTGAGGAAGGTCGTGGTCAGCCATCAGCGAGACTGGGATGCCAAGGTGCCACTTTTCTCGCTGACCTATCGCTCGACAACACACGATACCACCGGAATGACGCCAGTCACCTTAATGTTCAGCCGAGAGTTATACCTCCCTTGTGATCTGGGTTTTGGAAGCCCCCCGGACGCAAAATAGCCAGCAACCGATAATGTGGAGAACCTGGAGGATTGTCTCCACGAAATGCATAAGATGGCTGGTCAGAACATTCAGAAGGCGAGCGACGGCATGAAGACCTGATACAACAGGCAAGCCAATAGCCCAGAGTTCTCATAAGGTGCTCTGGTCTGGTTGTACCACCCTACCCGGACCAATGCACGATGCCCGAAGGTCTGGTAAGCATGGCAAGGACCGTACCGGGTGGTGAAGAGGATTAATGACATGGTCTACCGCATCCAGAAGATGCCCCGAGGGAAAATGGTGGTTCACCTGGATCGTTCAGCACACTGCGATGGTGCTGTTCAGAATGACCAGCCTTGAGGGAGTAATGTCGCGAACCCGTTATCTAAGATCACGCGGCTTGTTTACACAAAGGAAGATAGGCAGGCAGTGTGGAAACAAAGGGCCGGCAGATAAAGATAGCACGCAGATAAAAGTTTGCTGAAAACATGATATAAATGGAAATTTCTGATGACTTCTTGACTGATAGAGACTATTCGGGTTCTGATTTATTTTAGAATAGTTTAGAAACTATCAGTGAGGTATTTAAAGAGGCGTCGGCTCGCCAAGAGTGTGTTGTAGTAGTAAACAGCTGTGAAGTGTTGTAAAACGAGTGGGTCGCCAGAGGTAAGCAGAGAACAGCAGAGAGTGCTGTTGAAACGAGGGCTGATGTAAACTGAACGCTGTTTATTTTGGTCATCGACCTTGGAAGATTGTGCTGTAAATGTGATGTATTGTTGTTACGTGAGAAATGAACACTGTATTTCTACAGAAATAAAGAACATTTAGAATTTCGTCAAATTGGACTCTTAATTCTACGAACCCACAGTCACAATACATTCTAGTTCCTTTAAAGACAATTTCCCATTTGCATTTGATGTCTGCTGTAGAGCTACATAAACATAGGTGTACGGAACAACTGACGACATATGTTTTGCTTAGCAAATCTTATGGAACAAAAGGTTCACATAATGGCAACATCCAAGTAAGAGCCTAAAATATCAATTTTCTCAAATTGTATGCATATATATATATATAAATTGTATGTATATTGTAAATGTATGTAAATTGTATGTATATATATATATCAATTGTATGCATATATTAAATGTAAGTAAATTGTGTATATACATATATATATGCTACCCTTTTAACCACATGGAGGTATTTGGTTTTGTAACTGTGTATTGTTATACCAGGCTGATATATTATACTCTATGTATATACAGGGGTGGTCTGAAAATTTCTCGGCCTTACCAGGAGAGCAACGCACTACGTTCTGAATTTTTTCTTCTGTTGGTACCCATGTGTACAAGCCCTATGTAAGAATACAAGTCATTCCAGGCAATAGTTGATACCGCCAGTGTGCATTGCTTTCAAAATTGACATATTTCAGTATCATACTGCGACAAAGTTCCTCATGAAGGAAGGCTTAATACCTACAGGAAGTCATTTGCTGATTGTAAATGGGTATGGTGACCCTTCACCTTCAGACTTCAGTGAGTAGAATTAGGCAGCAGATTGTAAACTTGGGTGTGAATATATCTAAGATGATCCATGCAAAGGACATCCAAAAACTAGCCACACAAGAAATCATTAAAAACAGCATTACATGATTTTGGAGACTGGCATACAAAGATGCATGAAACTGCTAATGTTCTTGGAATTTCAAATGAACGTGTTCTTCCCATTTCGCATTAGGAATTATACATGAAAGGGCTTTGCAGCAGATGGGTCCCACATATTGTTATGAAAATGTTTTGCACAACACTTTCTGAAAAATACTTGGTGCACTTTAAGGAGAACAAGTGGTTATTTGTTCCCATACGTCATAGTGGATGAATCATGGGTTTACCACAACACACCTTAATCTAAGAGCAGTCATAGCAGTGGACAGAAGCTGGTTCTCAGCTTCATATAAGACAAGGATGGTGGCTTCATCAGGAAAGATTATGGAGTCAGTGTTTTGAGATACCAAAGGAATTTTGTTGATTGACTACTATAAAAAACGTAAAACCATTACTGCAGGATAGGACTCTCAACTTCTAACCATACTGAATGCAAGCATTAATTAAAATAGAAACAACGTAAGGCAAAAAAATTTTTTAACCAGGACAATGCACCTGCCCACAAAAGGGTTTTGGCATGGAGAAACAGAGACCTGAAGTATGGGTTACTGGAGCATCCACCCTATTCCCTATATTTGTCTCCCTCAGGTTTCTATCTGATTATAAAACTGAAGAAATTACATGCTGGTAGCAGCCTTTAGTCCAATGAAGGAACTGCTGCTGTAGATGGTGACTTTGTAGCACTTCCAGGAGAACACTACAAATGTGGGATAACGGCACTGGAACACTGTAAGACAAAATGTACTGATAGTTGTGGAAATTATCTTGAAAAATAAAGCTACTTTAAGGGCATGAATTGTCCCTTTATCAGGGGAAAACTTTGCAAACCATCACCGTAAGGTACCTTTAATACAATATTCAAGTGTATTAACAACGGAACTGTACATCTCTTTGTGCATTTTAAAGGCCACCAATGGGTTGACTGAATGCAAATCTTTCTGTCACTAAACTTTCTACCATGCTCTGCCAAAATTTCAATTATCTATCATTTTCTCCAGCTGCTCTACAATTAGGTCTGATAACTGATGCATTTATTTACCGCTAGGGACATGACATTCTTTTGAACATCTATTCCCAAAAAACAATGTGTATGTTTTGACAATACAGTGCAAAAATATATTGCTCAAGTTAATATTTCATTCCAAAGACTTACATTTTTGTATCTTTTCCTGAATGTATTACAATATGTCTTGCTAACTCAGACTTGCACTTGTAAAACTAAACACATATGTCCACTTACATGATCTAATGATGTGATTATTATTGTACATGATTTGTTAAGACAGGCTCCTGTATAAAAGATATCTCACATTAGTCAAATTTGTATGATCATGTATCAGAATGTAACATAATATGTCGGTGTAAGTGAGACTTCTGTTTAAAAGATTTCTCACATTTTTCACACTCGTATGGTCTTGTATCTGAATGTAACAGGATATGATGGTTAAAGGCAGACTTCCGTTTAAGACTTCTCACATTTGTCACACTTGTATGGTCTTGTAGCTGAATGTAACACGATATGTTCGTTTAAGCCAGACTTTCGTTTAAAAGACTTCCCACATTTGTCACACTTGTATGGTCTTATATCTGAATGTAACAGGATATGTTGGTCTAAGCCACACTTCTGTTTAAAAGACTTCTCACATTTGTTACACTGGTATGGTCTTGTATCTGAATGTAACAGGATATGCTGGTCTAAGCCAGACTTCTGTTTAAAAGACTTCTCACATTTGTCACACTTGTATGGTCTTGTAGCTGAATGTAACACGATATGTTGGTTTAAGACAGACTTCTGTTTAAAAGACTTCTCACATTTGTTACACTTGTATAGTCTTATATCTGAATGTAACAGGATATGTTGGTCTAAGACAGACTTTTGTTTAAAAGACTTCTCACATGTGTTACACTTGTATGGTTTTGTATTTGAATGTAACAGAATACGTTGGTCTAAGACAGACTTTTGTTTAAAAGACTTCTCACATTTGTCACACTTGTATGTTCTTGTGTCTGAATGTATCAGAATATGTTGCTTTAATTTAAACTTCTGTTTAAAAGACTTCTCACATTTGTCACACTTGTATGACCTTGGTTCAGACTTGGGTTTGAAAGCCTTCTCAGACGTGCCACATTCATATGATGTGACTGCAAACTTCGCTGTTTTCAAATGTGAAGGACTCTGTTCTATTTGACAGCGTCCTCTTAGTTCTGAATGTGTGAGGGAAGTGGAGATGTCTCTTTCTTCAAAAACTCCTTGTGAATTTAACCTGAAATAAATTCAGACCAAGTTAAGAACAATATAGTGATTCATTTATCCTTCAATATTTCTTATTAAAATATCATTAACTATGATGGAGTTAGTCATGGAAACAAAAGCCTCTAGATCTGTTCCTGGGTAATCAGTAGGGCTAGGAGGTTCAGGACCTATAAACTGCCTAAAAAGCCACTTTAGAAACTAAAAATATCACAAAAGGAACTAAAGATTGGAAAAATATACGTAAAGACGTATTCTTAGGCGTAGTTTGTTGCATGCGTGTGGCCAGGAATTGTTCCACAAATTGCGAAACTGCAGTGAAATTAACCTGTCCATTCCTAGTGCCTGGTCAAGGTCAATGTCAAACCAAATGAAATACAATTTTATTGACCCAAAAACATTTACATGTTTGAGCAAAGCTTGTAAACTAGTGTCTCATCTGTATACATATTACAATATAAAACTACATATAAAACGAAAGATTAATAAAAAGAAAATGTAGGTAATACCAATGAAATTGTATAAATATGTTTGCTAGAGCTTTAAACTATACAGCTAAAAATTCAATACTTAGTCATCTTGCTTATATTCTTTAAGTGAACCACAAGCTTTCCTAGTAAGTAGGTTCTTAACTTGCTTTCTGAACAATATTTTCCTTCTGAGTTGACAGTGGTAGTTTGTTGGAAATGTAGGCTGCCCTAGTAGTGGATATGAAGTTACAAAGAGGTACACAGTGAATAATAAATTTCTTTTCCTTTTTTTTACTCTGTCGCGTATATCATCCTCATAAAAATGAAGTTGAATATAACTGAATAAGAAAGTGGCAAACAAAATTAGTTGTATAAATTATTGCCAGTATATATCTCACCTCCACGAGTTTAAGCTTGAAGGCAGTAACAAAATCATATGCAACATAATTGGTTACCCCTGCTAGGCCGCTTATTAACATGGAAGGAGAAAATCAAACCAGCGATGGATCTGGACTATTATACTCAATGCCAACAGAAACAGACAAAGCATAAAAATTCCAGCTTTCCGAACTGAAAACCGGATATATAGTTTTTCCAAGTGGAAGGTCAGTTGTCCTTTTCCAATATTACGAAAAAAGCTCCCAAATTTAATTACCTTGTTTTGCAACTGGACCCAAAATATGTCCAGGGCATCTGGGACATTATAGAGTCGGGATCTAAACAAATACAGTGCCGCGGAAAACGTCTTTTAAGTATCATTTAACAGAAAGACAAACAAATAAAGCGTTTGCTCACAGGGCTGGAACTAGGTGACAGGAAGCCAAGCCAACTACTCCAAAAAATGCAGTCGTTAGCCAGTGTAAATGTGTCTGAGAAGGTGCTCTGCACGTTAAGGTTAGAGTAACAGGACTTCATTAAAATATTTTCACAAATTTCAATTCAGCTGCCTTGGAACGACAAATTGCTGAATTTCATTGCTTTAGATGCCGTAGGCATAGGCAGGGCTCAGGTCAAAACCAAAGTAAGAAAACTTACAATCCAGCTGGCAGGTATTGCGAGCACCATTTTTAATTTGTTAGCCAATGTTTACCTAACAAGTGGAAACCTCCGTGCTTCTGAAAGAATTCGGAAAACCCCATACAGTAGCAGAGTTAGTAGCAAGCTCCACTAATGAAACTATGACGTCTGATTGCTACTAATCCCGCTTATTTGTGCGAGACAAAAGCAAGGTTTGCACGTTTTAGTAGACAGTGGAGCAGATGTATCCATAATTCCTGCCACTTTTAACAATAACATTTTGATGCCAATTTTAAATTACTTGCAGCTAATGGCTCTGAAATACCCATATGGCATAAAAGCATTGAAATCAGATTTAGGACTCCATCTCCAAATTCAATGGCCTTTCATCATTGCTAAAACTAACAAAGATTAAATTTAAAGGGAGTCGATTAATGACACTAAACAACACTTTTAAATTTTTCCAGAACATGTTTCAGAGACTTTGCCTCCATCCTCAACCGGCCATAGACTGGTTCTTATTGGTGTACCTGAAGATATTTTGTCATAGGTCTGCTCTGGTGGCGGTTCAAGGAACTTGCTGAACAAATCTTTCTCGGGGATGTCGAAATTGAATAATGTGTTTTTATTTTTTGAAATGAAGACTTGTTCCCATGTAGACAGTTCTTGTTATCCTGATGTATGTTTTAGTAGTTTTGGTTCTGTATTTAAGTTGTGGTCTTATTCTCAAAAATGCGTGGTAACTGCTGATTTTTCTAATTGTTTATATTTTATGCTTACAAAGTGTTCCTTTGCTGTTGTTTCTAAATTTCTTTTGGTTTTTCCACTATAAATATAAATTTGAGACCTATGACCCAATATCTTAAACTACACCAATGACAACCAGTCGATGGCTGGTTGAGGATGGAGGCAAAGTCTCTGAAACATGTCCCGGAAAAATGTAAAAGTGTTGTTTAGTGTCATTAACCGACTCCCTTTAAATTTAATTTATTATAACAACACTGTTTTCAACACTTCCAAGAAAGAATTGTACTAACAAAGGTATTTTAAGAGCCGATTTTGTAAGGAAGTTTAAGTTATTAATTGATCTGAATAAAAAGCAGTTAATTGATGGTGAGACGAAACTTTGCATTGCAGGTGAAGTCATGTCAGTCACATCAGAAAACTCAGACATTTGCAGATTTACACTCTTCTTATCATGATTACAACAAAGCAAATTGGATACCTTCGGATATGAAACACATTTATAATGCACTATATTCCAAACAAAGACCATCCACCATATTGTAAACCAAGACAGCTGGATCCTCAAACTTAAAATAGCCAAACAGGAATACCAGTTCATGCAGAATAATAGTACAATTCGTCCATCTCAATCTCAGGGGGCGAGATCACTATATCAAGTTCCAAGAAAGATAGCACTATGCGTATTGATGATTTCCAGCATATATTGAAGGGTATACAAAACTTCAATTTGCAGAGTCCAGCTGCAGAAGAGGACAAGCAGAAAACTGCTATACGTAACACATTTCAACTGTACGAATTCAATTTTATGCCCTTTGGAATTTGGAATTCCCCAAGTACCTTTCAACACTTAATAAACTAAGTTTTACAAGGCATGGATTTTCCCTACTTGGATGACTTCAATTGCTTCAGAGGATATGAACGAACACTGCATACATCTCAACATCAGAGAATAAAACAATTTGGTTGCATATCGAGTATATATCTGTCATTGGGGTAGATAAACTCGAATTCTTGGGACATTGGATTATGCCAGAAGGTTCAAGACCCCTCCCTGACAAAGCCAAAAGTGATCAGTGACCACAAGTTACCACAGACAATACATTAACTTTGTGTATTTCTGGGTATTGTGAATTTTTATCCCAAATACTTTAAAGATGCACCAGAGACACAAACCGTTCTGCATGAGTATCTCCAAGGTGTCAAGAAGAATGATAAAAGGAAAATCACATGGACTCCAGAAGCACTGCAGAAATTTCATAAATATATGGATGACTTAGCTAACACAGCAATGCTCACATATCCTAACCCTGCATTGAACCGGTCTCTGATGGTGAATGCAAGCGATTCTGCTGTTAGTGGTGTATTACAATATGAGAAACAAGGATGGAAACCAATAGGGTTCTTTTCTAAGAAATTAAACAAAGCAAAGAGAGCATACAGCGCCTATGATCATAAAATGTTAGGAATCTATCTCTCTGTCAAATATTTTAAGCATTTGTTAAAAGGAAGAAAGTTTACAATATATACAGACCACAAGCCGCTGATGTTCACATTTGAACAGAAGAAAGAGAAGTCATCTCTGCGACAACAGCACCACCTCCAATAAATTTGCTAGTTTAGCACAACTATTCAGCACATCAGTGGAAAAGACAACAGTATGGCAGATCACCCATCACAAATTTAAACTATATCACACATTGACTATGATACTGTAGCTGAGAGCCAACATAACCACACTGAATTCGTTCAGATCAAAGAGGAAAACCACACTCATGTTTAAGAGTTAGCAACTTCCATCAGCAAAGTTAGTATGGTCTGGCACTTCAACTGATAAAATTAGACCATGTATTCCAAAAGAATTCCGTGAACAGTTTTTTCTTCATCTTATCACACCCAGGAATAAAGACCACTGTTTCTCTTATGACAACTTTATTTGGCCAGGTATCAGAAATGACATGAAGAAATGAACTCAGACCTGTATGGGATGTCAAAAATATAAAATAACAAGACATACCAAAGCGCAGATTAGCCATTTCCAAGATTCAGGTGATAGGTTCACCACAGTTCATATCATTATCGTTGGACCATTTCCAACTTCTGAAGGCTACCTCTATTGTTTAACATGCATAGAAGTGGATGGAAGCAGCACCAATGAGAAATATGACAGCGGAAACTGTTTCCAAATAATTTTATGATCATTGGATGATATAATTTGGAGTTCCAGCTAAGTTAGTCACGGATCAAGACAGGGAATTTGAAAGTGAGTTATATAAGGAACTTTCTTCAGAGATGATGATGATGATGATTATGATTATGATGATGATGATGTGTATAGGGGCGCTCAACTATGGTGGTCATCATCGCCTGGAACTTTCTGCATTTAGTGGTGTTAAACTCAGTTACACCATACTGTATTATCCACAGTGCCATGGAAAAATTGAGCAGTTGCATTGAACAATTAAAACAGCCATAAAAGCCCACAAATCCATGAAGTGAACACATATCCTCCCCATAGTGTTGCAAGGCCAACGTACAATACTCCGGAAGGACTCTATCAGTTCAATTTCACTGGTGATCTATGGCACACATATCTGACTTCCAGGTGAATTCATTAATGAACAAAAAACTAAAGTTGAACTGGCAACCTTGGCCACCAACCTTCAGCAGCATATACAACAGCTGAGACTTGTGAAAGAGAAGCACAAAACTTCTAGAACTGTCTTCATCCACAAGAACTTAAGTGACTGTAACCATATGTTTTTGAGAGTGGACGGAGTAAAGAAACCATTATAATCCTGGTATGAAGGTTTCTTCAAAGTAGTATTCGAAACTGATAAATACTATGCCATCAGCATAAGAAACCAGACTGTGAATGTTTCTATTGATCGCCTCAAACCACCATTCATGTCAGCAGCAGATGAGGAAACCCCAATAACTGGAGATAATATACAACCAGCAATGTTATATGGACCGTGTTCTGATAAAACAACAGACCTGCCATACCGTACCAAAAAGGAGAACAAATCTTGCAGTGCGAGAACAGTCAAGTTTCCTGGTAAATACTTATAAATTATTGTAAATAGTTGATGGACATGTTATTTTGTTTAAAATTGCAGTGTGTTACTCTTTTCTATTCTGTTTTACAGGAGGGGGGGTGGTGTAGGCTCCCCTAGTGTAAATGATATAAGTTACAAAGAGGAACACAGTGAATAATAAATATCTCTTTTTCTTTTGTTTTACTCTGATACATATCATCCTTGTAAACAAAGTTGAATGTAGATGGCCGAATCAGAAAGAGTATAAGAAAATGTGTTGTATGTGATTATTGTTATTATTCACCAAAACCCCCGAGTTTCAACAGGAAGGCAGTAACAAAATCAATTACGACAAATACCTTAATTCCCATATAGTAGAGGTCTTTGTAAAGCAAGGTCAGTCTATTAGCTGGAAATTTTATACTGCTTTTATAATAGTTCTTATAACAGTTCTATAATGTTCTTAAGGTCATTGTCACAATGCTGTTCAAAAATAACCTTGAATAAAATCAAAATAGCTAAAAAGGCAAAAAGGACAAATAAAGGTTCTAAAAGAGGACGTTTAAATCAAAAGGTAGCTAAAAGGGTCAAAAAGGATTTTTCTTCAAATTCCTAGAGCTAGTAAACAGCAACCATAAAAACTATTATATCCATATGTCTCTTTAAACTTGATTTATGCTTGTACTTTACAAAAATGATCAAGAAACCAACTTTTCAAGTTGTAGTGCAGAGCAGGGGAACCGACGTTCAAACATTCAGAAATAACTTTCTTTATATTATTTCAATAGTCATGTGATAAATATAAACTGAACAAAATCTGTAATTAGCTTGATTACTTTTGAAACTTGAGGCCTTAAACATGGTAAACCTACACAAATATATCTATTTGCAACAAAAACTTCACTTATCTTAAGAAATCATGTAAGTTTTTCTTATTAAGTGAAGTTTTTGCTGCATATAGTTATATTTGTGTAGTATTTGTTGCTTCACTGTAGCTAGGTTCATTTTCTATGTAATTAGTGTAAACCTTTTCTACTTCATTCCTTCTGCTGATTAGCTCAAGCTCTTTGTGTCAGATTTACTTGGTAGGCATGTGACAACAGAAACAAGAAAATAAAAAAAACTAAATATCAAAATGAGACATTTGGAAAATGAAAATATTAAAACCAATCATATATAATTCTTGACAATTCATATACATTCATACAATGCATTCAGGTTGACTCTGTCTACCAATAATTAATGACAGATATTTGGATACCTAGCATGGATCTGCACTCAATCTTCAGGGCACAGAAAAAGTTAAATCATACAGCAAGGTGGACAAGAAGCTACAAGATTCAATGCTTCTTGAATTTTGGTCCAGAGGCCATCATTTCTCCTTCACCCATCCACAAGCCAATTGGAATGCAACTACCCTTGTTTCTCAGCCCACATATTCCCAATAGGGCTCATATATGACACAGAAGGATGATTAATAATCATCTTTGCTTTATTTGTGCACAAATAAAAATATTTATAAACATTCTCCACTTAACTTAAGCCGGTGACAATACTTCTATTATGTTTTTGCCAATTTCATTTCGTGGACATTTGCCCACATCTTCAGTCAAACACAATTTGTTGTCAAGGATACTGTGTATTTATGTATTTACGAATTACCAATATCTGAAGATGAAACAAACCTAAAAACAGAATCAATTGCCAGTATGTCAAAATTTATGACGCGATTCTTATTTTTTAGAATAAATATTTTTTCCCAAACCACTAAATCTATGGGAACATTTAATTGTTTTAATAATTTAACTTCTGGATTTATTTCATGGTTAAATGACCATAAATAATCTGCCACGGCCGATTTATCAATTTGTTTATATCTAATGTTACGAAAATATTCTTTCTTTCTGGTTTCCAAACTACATTTCGTCTTTCCAATATAAACCTAATCACAATCTAAGCACTTAAATTGATAAATACCAGATTTTTTATTATTAGGAATTTTATCTTTTTTAGAAAACTGTAATACATTTTTAATACTACACTTACTTTGAGGAACTAAAGTTATACCAACTTCTTTAAAAAAAATTTGAAAATGTTTATTAACCCAAGGATGGTAAGTAATTTTTTTAAATCTATAATCATTTTTTATTTTTTAAGAGTAGAAATATCATTATTACTTTTTTGATATTTAAATTTTTCAATCTTCTTTTGTATAAAATCTTTATTAAAACCATGAATTAAAGCAGTATTAATAATATGTTCATATTCTTTATTAAATTCTACTTTATTCAAGGATATGTTTATTAATGTATAAATCAAACTATTAAAAACAGCAAATTTATGTGGAAAAGGGTTAAAAAATTTATTTTTATGTAATTATCAATATGAGTGGATTTCCTATAAATACCAAAATCTAATTTGTTATTATTTCTTATTATTTTCAAATCTAGAAAAGGAAGAAGTCCATTAATTTCAGTTTCTAATGTGAAATTTATAGCTTTATCTTGTAAATTTAGTAATTTTAAAGCATCATTAATTAGTTTTTCAGGAACAATAGCAAAAATATCATTTACATATCCATACCATGTTTTAAAAATTAAAGGAAAAGCTCTAGTGACTTGAATTTCGAAAAAACTCATAAACAGATGAGAAAGAAAAGGTGAAAGAGGATTACCCATTGCTAAGCCACAAGTTTGTTGAAAAAATTCACCATTAAAAGTGTAAAAAATTTTGCTCCAAACAAAAATCAGTAAGAAAGGGTAGAGCCAGACTGAAAAATTCACTACCATAGCTGGGATTTGAGCCACGGATCTTCTGTTTCCTTAAGGATTTTCTTCACTTTAGCTTTTCTAATTTTCTTAAACACCAGACTTTGGTTGTATCCATTTTCTCCTATGTGTAATATGGCTTTTTGTTCTTAGAAGTATTGTGCTTTATCTACGGCTATGTTGACTAGTCTGTGTGTAAGACTGTTTACTATTGCATGCTTATGTATAATTGGGTTCTATCTATTATCTATTGTGTAACTTTCTGAATGTATTGGTTTCCTGTGAATTCCAAATTATATTTTTGTGCTATTCTTGATGATATTTAGATCCAAGAAAGAGAGTTGTCCATTGATTTCCATTTATATTGTGAATTTGATAGTCCTTTCTTGCAGATTGAGTAATTTTAATGCATCATCTCTATGTTTATTAAGCACTACTGCAAAGCAGTCATCTAAATATCTATACCAAACTTTGAAGATCCATGGGATGGTCTTTTTTAATTTGTGTTTCAAATGCACTCATAAATAAGTTTGCCAAAAAGGGTGAAAGTGGGTTGTCCACAGATCACCCTGATTTCTGCTTGTAGAGTTTACCATAAAGCTGAAGAAGTTTTGTTCATTGCATATTATTGTTAGTGAAATGTATTCTTCTACCTCTATTGCTTGCTTTTCTATTGTAGCTAACCATTTTTTAATAGATTCTGTAATTTTTGTATTTGTATGCTTGGAAATAAAGATGTGAAAAC
This sequence comes from Mantis religiosa, assembly GCA_030765055.1. Classification (NCBI taxonomy): domain Eukaryota; kingdom Metazoa; phylum Arthropoda; class Insecta; order Mantodea; family Mantidae; genus Mantis; species Mantis religiosa. The sequence goes on along the minus strand of CM060960.1, from coordinate 77,640,251 downwards.
TAATGAAACCAGTCTGTCCTTTTTTGTTAAAATTTATAGCCTTGATTTTTTCCACCAAATTTAAGAGTTTTTTTAAATTTGCACTCTCGAATTTTGGGATATTACTGAATTTATTTAGTAACCATTTCACCAAATTATATGTGGGGGCATTTATGATACTAGTGACAGGTTTCATGTCTTGAATTGTTTTGTGAATTTTTGGCATGACTGAGGGTTCTGTCTATAGGTGTACCTATAGACATCTGAATTAAACAATTTTAAGAGCGTTTCACTATTACCTTGGACACTGTGATGATAAAAGGTCCTCATTCGGCTCAGAAAATGTTTCCTGCAATAAAAAAGATAGCACTGTTAGATACGCCTAAGAAGAAGACAAATAAAGTAGTTTACACACAACACCCACACATATATTAGTAGACTAGAGATTACCTCCTGCAGTGTGGGCTTATACAGAATTCACACTACAAGCATGTCACCATCTCCACTTAATAATACTACATACAGTGAATTATGTCCTCATTCCCGGTAATCTGATACCATTCCTCTTGTCATTGTTTCCTTTTTTCTTATTCATCCTTATTGCTTTTTTTTTAGTAGAAGTTTTTGGGGAGGAGAAGGTAAAGCTACTTAATTCCAAATGTTTTTACCTAAGGGCAGGTCTTAGCAAATTGCAATGAACCCCTATGATACCATTTTCAAATTTAAGTCTTAAGTTTATTGTGTGTTTATAAAAATAGATTTTCAATGTACAAACTTAACGCAAGTGCCTCCCGAACTACAAGCTACAGTGAACCAATTGATTCTCTAGTTTCTGCAGTCAACTCAAAGCAAATGTACATATCTTGATTCAAGTAGCAAATAAGGATTTAGGGTGAAAAAAGTGATTATACCTGGAGAGGAACAATTCAAATTTAAAAACAGATTTCTCTTAAGTTGTTCAACGTGTAATTCTTCCTCAGTAAGTGATTAAAATACACTTTTCTTGGTCAGATTACACAAAACCTAAGCTTAAAAAAATCATGTAAAAGACAAAGAAAAACAGTATATTTCAATTGGCAGAGCACCTGCCTGCTGTGCTAGGGGTCCCAGATTTGATTCCCGGCTGTAGGGGTGGGGATTTTTCTCCGACCAAGATAATTCCTCATCTTCCCTAGAGCCTGGAAGTATGAAAGAGAGTGTGAATGTGTGGGTGATCTAATGATTTAAACCCAACAAATACGAGTTAACACCTTTGAAATGTTTCAAAGGAAAACGGCCGCTGATATGACCATTAAAGTTAAATCGAACAAAAAAAAAGCAGTATATGCTTTTACAAAAAAAAGAACAATGAAAACAACTCAAAATTTCAATCTCATGAAGTTACTGGCAGCATATATAAAAGCTGAAATACAGACTACTGCTGGTGAGGTATAAAACATCCAGTTCATCATTAATAAATTGAATCAAAATACCAGTGTAAAATATTATTCTGGATTTTGCAGAAAAAGCACAAAATTTATCATCATATCATTGGTATGGGATTCTATGCCACTGTTTTAATCTTTATGCTTTTGCCTTGATTTTTAAGAATATTGAACTTTTTTGAATGTATGACAGAACATCACTGGGTTGCACACAATCCTGCAAGATAGGAGAAACTATTATGATTAATGCCCAGGATATCACATCCTAAAAACGGAAATGTTTATTTTGTATGTGCAAATGAATCTAAAAGTATAAATGAAAGCTTCACAACTTAAAAAAAAAAATGGCACAAAACAGAAATTTTCTAGCTTATACAACAAAGAATATTGGAGCTCATCAATTGGCAGAGAGACTTCAGAAATACACTTTTTGAAGCTGCACTCCATAATAAATTTATTTCATAGTATGTCCTTTTCATTGGCTTGGCTATTATCATTCGGTAAAGTCTTATATTGGGAACATGAACATTTTACATCACACACTGTTAACCTTGCATACTGGAAGAAAAGAATATGACTAACAAAAATTATCAAGTTATGCATTAACCTTCCAAATTTGGAACTGCTTTAACGTAGCTCCTATAGTTCTCAAACAAGGCTTCACATTTTTTGTTGCGACTTCTACTTTTTGCACTTCAGATAGTGTTAGTATATTTAACTTAGCTACTTAATAAGGCAACAGAAGTTTCTAGTTTGCTTACAGAAATATCAACAAATCCAAATTAGAAGATAAAAAGGCCAAGTCTCATTTTAAATGTTCATCATATCTTACTTTAATTACAATCTCAATTGCAGAGTGACCTCTCCATTTACTGCTGATAATGATAATCAACTAACCATTTGAAACTCAAATCAAGCTTCAGGAAAGATGGAATGCTGGAGGAAGAAAACGACCAAGGATGTAAACACATGCTTATAAGCAATTCATTGTTTTGTTATATACATATTAGAACACTTAATCCAGAAAAAGTGTTATAAAATAAGTTCTATATAAAGTAATATGGATGAAATACATGTTTGTGTAAGTTTGTTGTACACATTAACAAAAGCATGACACTTAAAGTTTTGTGACACAAACTTTTGAGTAGTCGCGTAGGCTGCATGTGCGTATCTCCTTCTGCTTTTATGATGGTGGGGGTTGAGCAGCTTCTTGATGCTCTGTGTTCTAAACACTCCAGTGTCTAGTTTATTTCAGCAAGAGAGTTTTTTTGTTATTTGCAATTAAACTCAGTTGTGCACCGCTGGACTACAATATGTACCCTGCAGGACCACTAATGTTAAAATAGCCACTAAAAGAAAGGTTTGTCATGTGGATGTTCCTGAGGATGATTTGCTATCTGCACAGTGCCTTAATGAGGCTCTAAATGAAAGGAGTGAAAGTGACAATGAACTTGACGACAATGATGAAGGAGAAGAGATTCGTGTTACCCCAGATGTGCATTGCTCAGATACAGCGGAAGCCAGTAATGAAAATGAATCAAGTTGAAGCAACGGATGGTGAACCAGGAAATTATCATTATTATCTAGCTAAAGATAAGTTTAAATGAATAAAGGAACAACCCCCTCAAAATGATAGGACACGTTTGCACAATATCGTTTTCCATCTTCTGGACCAAAGGCCCGCTAACTTTGTTGCATCTAAACTTGAGGCTTTAGAACCTTTTCTGGATACCAATGTTATAAAATTTATATAAGTGAAATAAAACAGCAATTTCATAACTTGGATTTGATATATTAGACCAACTTTGTGCCAAATATGACTTTGCTCATAACATAAGACCTTGGCCTATGGTCATTATTTTTGACTTACTCAATATCAATGCGATCAATGCCATCTGTATCTTTTCTGTGAATCAGAGGTATAAGAAAATCAAACAATGTTAGTTTCTTGAGACAATTTCCTGGGAGCTCCTAAAGCCTCAAATAGCAAGAACAGCAGAACTGAAAACTATATTCAGTCTCACTAAGAAAGCGTGCTAAGATTCTTGTTGGAACTGAAGTCTATCTTAGAACATAAGTCACACAGCTTTACAACAGGTTAGGGAGGTGCTACTTATGTGTAAGAAGCAAGGATAGATATACAAGGAAGAGTTGCAGCATGTGTCAAAGAAAGAATTGCAATAATCATTCTACAGCGGTGTGCAAAGTGTCTACAAGAATAGTAAACTAAATAGTAATTTTGTGCTTGTGTCATATTTTGACACTAATACTGGAGATTCATAGGGTGATTTTGAGACAGTTGTCACGGCAAATAGATAACCCTCTTAGGGTTAGAAGGGTGTTTATATAAGTGAGAAAAAGTAGGGGCAGAAGGACATTACCTTGAGTTACTCCTGCATTTATGGGGTAGGGCTGGGACAGGATATCATCCTTCACGACTACAATGGATTGGTTTTGAAGGTAGTGGTGCATTAAGTGTATGAGGTAGGATGGGATGTTGAAATGGATGAGACGATGTAGGCGGCCTTCATGCCAGACAGAATAGAAGGATCGGGAAATTTTGAAGAAGAGGGCTGCAACATAATGCCGGTTGATAAACCCTTTTATCACTTCATACACAAGGCGAAGGAGCTGGTGGGTTGTGGAATGTTGCCTCCAGAATACAAATTGCTCAGGATGTAGCACCTGCTGTTGGTCTAGTATGCTTTTTAGGCGCTGCTGAACAACTTTCTAAAACAGCTTGCTGATGGATGAAAGAATGCTAATAGGCGTACGTCTGTTTAGTTGTTTTGGGACTTTTCCAGGCTTTGGGAGTGTCATTACTTTTGCGTGTTTCCTTGCCATCAGAAAGTAGGCCAGAAGCAACAAGCTGTTAAAGAGGTGTACCAGTAGATGGATACAGGGTTGAGATAATGCTTTGAAAGCAGCATATGGCAATTTATCAGCTCCTGCCACTTTATAGGGCCGTACAGAATTTATGATATTCCGTGCCTCTACCGTGGATGTTAATATGACTTCATGCACATGATGAACACAAATTAATTGGACAGCTGTTGTAATTTCCTCTGATAATTCCTCATCTATTGACTCTGCCAGATGGAAGTAAGAGGCTAAATACTCAGCCATTACTTCTACCTTGTCCCTTGCTGATGAAGCAACTCTTCCACCATCAATCACTGGCGGGTCTGATGAAGGAATCTTAACGAGAGCTTTCAACATTTTCCAAAGGGATGTGTCTTCTGGATCTAGCATGCACAATCTTCTCTCCCATTCTTCATTGCTATGTTCACTGCTATTGTACTCTATGCTGATTAACTCTTGCAGTGTGTGCTTATATAGAACTCACACCACAAGCATGTCACCATCTCCCCTCATTAATACCACATACAGTAAAACAATTCCTCATTCCCGGTAGTCTGATACCATTCCTCTTGCCACTGTTAAATTTACCTTATTCATTGCTACTGTTTGTTTAAGTAGCAGTTGTTGAGGAGGAGAAGGTAAAGCTGCTTAATTTCAAATGTTTTCACCTGATGTCAGGTCTTAGCAAACTGCAGCGAACTTATTTCTTATGTGCTAATGATTCTAAAAATATAAAAGAAAACTTCACAACCTAAAGAAGAAACAATTTGGTACAAAACATAGAGAATTTCCAGCTTATACAACAATTAGTATTGGAGCTCATAAAAAGGAAGATAGACATCAGAAATGCACCTTTTGGAGCTGCACTGCATAACAAATTTATTTCACTGTATGTGCATCTCACTGCCTTGACTATTATCATTCAGTAATGCCTTATATTGGGAACATGAAAGTTCTACAACAGACAATGTGAACCTTGCATACTTGAAGAGTACATCACTAACAAACATATCAAAATAATTAATGCATTAGCCTTCCAAAACTGCTTCTCTAAACGTGGCTAGCCATTGTGTTTCTCACATGAGGCCCAACATTTTTTGTTGCAACTTTACTTTGTAAATTAAGATAATGCCAGGTTGTTCTCAAACAAAGAGTATTACTTTAACTTGGCAGCTTAGTAAGTCAACAGATGTTCCTAATTAGTTTATCAAGAACTAACAATTAGAAAATAAAAAGCCCAAGTCTGATTTTAAATTAGCATCATATCTTAAATTGTTAATTTCAATTGCAGAATGCTCTATTCATTTACTGCTGGTGCAAATGCTTCAAAATTATCTTTATGAATACACAGAACTTTAAGTTAGGTACCACAATGTGACTACTGGTTCAGGAGGCAACGGAACATCTTGATTAAAAGCATCAATCCATGCAAGGCTTCTACAGAAAGACTTCTCCCGCTGTAAACTGGTTTGTCCATATTAGAATAAGTGAAGTTGTGTTACTAGTGTTTAGTTATTATTAATAAGGGGTTTATATTGCTTCCAAAATCTATCACAAGCATGATCATTGAATGTTACATAGATCGAATTACAGAGACATTTATTTGGAACAACTTTCTTGACACATGCTTCTGAGTTTGTAAACAGAAGAAATACACTGCACTATTTAACACCATTTTGCCAAGTTTCCAAAGCTTTGTTAAACACCCTAGCTATTGCTACAAGATTTCCAGTTGTAATTCACTTAGAGGTTGTCAGGAAACCCTTTTTAATACCCCTAAATTTAAATATGCCACTTTCCTACCATCAACATTGATAGTTTCATCAATCACAAGCCACAGTTTATTCATTTTCACAACTTTAATTTACCGGATATATTCTTTTCTTATTTCAATTAAAAAGATAATTTTTCTGTAGCAGTGACTCATTAGGGGCATATGTTTTGCATATCTAAAACAATACCTTATGAATCCACAGCTCTTTACCTCATAAAGAAGAAAGTCAGCTGAAGGAAATCCTTTGCACCAACCGGAACAAAATTCTAAGTGATTTGGTAAGTTAGAAGAAGAGGAAAATTTGATTCTCCTATAAGAAATTTCCGCGAGTGTAATACCTGAAAAATGTTACTGTACCTGGGAACACTGAACTCACAATTGGATTTTATATAAGGCCGGCAAAATAGTAATATCCCATCAGTCGTAAGAGTATTTTAAACTCTAGTAAGTGCTGATGCAAACACTCTAAATCACTTGAATTAAACCTATCGTATTATGTGCAGTTGGAGGAATTTAGTAACAATTACGAAAAATTAATTGGAAAAACTATATGTAGTCAGTTATTAACACTTTATCAAGAACAGATGATAGTTGAATCAAGGCTAAAACTAAACACAATGGCTTCCGAAGCAAGTCCTCCAACAATATAAAAATGTAAGTAACAAGCTGTTAAAAACTGAACTACAAAGAGCTTTTTATTTAATTAACTACTGACCGGGGGTGGTTCCTCCATAAGGCTGCAGGTTTGCGCTACACCCACTGATTCTGAATATACAACAGGTGCATTTTGCACATTAAATCTGTACTTGTTTGCATTGTTGTATATACAAACATGTTTCAATTACGCTTATTGTTTGTAGCTGCCCTTGACTGCAGAAGTCGAAATAAACAGTGATTAGATGTAAGAGCCGCCAGGTTTGCAGCGAAATGTTAACCTAAGATTTCGCCGAAATGTGGGCTCTCCGAGGGGGTTGCAGGAAGGTGAAGAGATGGAAGTGGCTTCTTATACATTGCGTAAATGGAGGTTCATAAACCTAGTTCCTCCTACTCCTAGCAACAGCTGTAGCGTGACCTTCAGGATTCGCTTAATACGTATCTGTGGGTCTGCTTTTCTGTGGTGTGGTTTCGTGCTCACAGAACATTGAGAAAGATTTATTTAAGGTTAAACTGAGTATTCTAACATTGTATTTATAGTGCTTATTGTGAGGTGTTGTTTTTGAACGTTTTTAAAATTCTGATAAAATAAATACCGTGCAATCTTTACTGGAAAAGCCCTTTTTGCAACGGAGTGCTGAAGAAAAATCTGAAGTGAAATGAAACAAGCATTTCTATAACTTAAACGATTAAGACAAAAGCTAGAACATTCAATAGAAAGTTAAACCCTGACATGTATAAGAAGCACGACTGGTTATGTGGATGTGCAGCTAATAACTCTTTATACTATTTTCCATCCCTGCTCTTTGGAGGAGATGATTCCTGGGTGAAGCAAGGATTGAAAGATGTACAACACATGCACGACCGTGTTAAAAAGCATGAGTTCTCTTTGTCTCATACAAAAATGCATTAAGTTTAGCAATGTATGGCAATATTAATATTGCTGCAGAAATGGACAGCGCATACAGAAGGAACATACAGCTGAATAATCATAAAGTTACGCAGAATAGATATGTCCTAAACATCATAATAAACTGTATACCTACGGTGTTGCTGCTCATTTGAGCTGGCTTTTAGAGGTCATGATGAATCTGATACATCACAAAACCCTGGTATCTTTCGAGGTCTAATAGATTTCAGCACTGATCTCGATAGTGTCCTGAAGGGCAATCTGGAAAAAGCAACTGTTTTTAAGGGCACTTCAAAAATTATACAAAACGAAATCCTTCAGTGTATGTTAGAGGTATGACAAGAGGAAATAATGAGGGAGATTAAGGATGCAGAATTCCTTGCTGTTATAGCAGATGAAACCCCTGATGTGTATCAGATGGTTATTATCTAGAGATATCTTGTGAATGACAAGCCTGTAGAACAATTTTGGAGGTTTGTTCAACCTGCTGGTCATGATGCAGACTCTCTTGCCACAGTCATTAAATCTGAACTTGATCTGCAACTGTCAGGGTGCCCAAATAAACTTATAGCACAGACCTATGATGGTGCATCGGTCATGTGAGGTAGGAAACACGGTGTTCAGGCAATTGTGAAAGAATTATCCATGTGCCTCTTATATACACTGCCATGCATATAAACTTAATTTAATGATACAAATGCAGCCTCAGTAAACACTAGTGTGAGGATATTTTTTGCCAATTTACAAGGAATGTGCACTTTTTTTTTTCAAATTCTTCCCAAAGAACCGCAGTGCTTGGTGAAGTTGTGCAAAAACAATTGCCACGTTCTGTTCCGACACGATGGAATTTTCATTCATGGATCGTCAATACCATTTTCGAACACATGGGGAATATAATTAAATGCATAGAGGTTATTCAGAAGAGAGCTCTGTTAAACATCACCATACTTGTTCAGGCTTCTGGGTTTATGGCCACATTGAAAGGTGATAATTTTGTATTCTGCCTGTCTTTCTTCCACAAGATCATGACCCATGTGGACATTTTGTACAATCAGCTGCAGAAAAGAGACTGCAATGCAACATTTGCCCTCGCCCAGCTAAACGCATTTGAAAGGGAAGTGCAAAAGGTAAGAAATGGTGTGGATATTGAGGAACACGAAGAAACTGCAATTAAGAGGAGAAGAATAGAAGATCATGATGGGAAATAGCGTGGATATTGAGGAACACGAAGAAACTGCAATTAAGAGGAGAAGAATAGAAGGCCATGATGTGAAAAGAAGAGAAGCTCTTGAAGTTTGTGACATTACTCTTAGAGAAGCAAAGGACAGATTTAGCTTCATGGAGCATCTGGTTGCCTCGACTTTGCCTCATCAAGAAGATTTCTCCGACTATGATAAGATATTTCCAGAGGATTCCCTTAGAGAAACAATAAGGTTCTATCCTTTTATCATTGCAACAAAAATTCGTAGAGAACTGACTGTAATTTACAGTCAAGAGGAATTTTGTTGAATGTCCGGCGCTTTGTGCTTGGTGGACTTCATTAAGGAAAACAATTTATGTGCTACATTCAACGAATATGTCAAACTCCTGTGAGTGCCATTAACTATGCCAATGTCTACCGCTGAAGCAGAACGCTGTTTCTCAACTTTAAAAAGACTAAATGTCTTTTGTCACGATGTCACAGGACCAATTGTCAGCATTAGCAGTGCTTTCAATTGAGAGGGAGCCTGTTATGAAGATCAGCGACATCAGCGCATAAGTTATCCACAGTTTCGCCAGGTCTAAGGAGAGGAGAGGAGAGTTTCTGTATAAATAGGTGAGTCACTACTACATTGTACTTTATTTTTCATTTGTGCACCACCATTAATTTAATCCACCAGCCGCTACTGCTACTGACGTTTTTAATTCACACAGCTAATTCAAAAACATAACTTTGTGTTCACATATTACTCATTGCTTATGCAGGAATAATAAACATAGATGATGTAATCTTGTGGTAACATTCAGTACCACTCCAGCTTGTACATGCAATGCCATCACTATATATCAAGTGGCACAAACAAATAATTCCTACAGCAGTCAAAAGTTATGAGATAAAGTTTTATGTTGGAATTAGATTGAGCAAAGGGCTAAACATATGTACTTGCAGAAATGCTACTGAATATATTTATACTACAATATGAAAAAAACCATATGTGTGTGTGTGTGTGTGTGTGTGTGTGTGTGTGTGTGTGTGTGTGTGTGTGTGTGTGTGTGTGTGTGTGTGTGTGTGTGTGTGTGTGTGTGTGTGTGTGTGTGTCAAAAAGCCTATAACACGCAGTTTTCAAGCTCACTCATCAGTTAGAGGCCAGAGGAAGCTAAGATTAACTCAAAGCCATTAGAGACAACTTGGTAACTGAGACAAAAGCAAAGTGTCTTGCATGATACTCCAAAGCATGTATACTACAATCATAAGTGACAAGAGCAGATAGCCCATGTAGAGAACATGAATGAGCAATATTACCCAAACAAAATACTACAGTACATACCAAAAGGAAAATATACAATCATGAAAGCTTAACACAGATATGTAAATCAATTGACAATCAACATCAGAACTAAAGAACATATAAGAAACATTAAAAATGGTGAAACAGAAAAATCAGCAGTGGCTTTATATTTTTGGAATACTAGAGCATGTTCAGGTTTTCACTTCTCACTATATTTAGACATAATTAAACATTCATTAAACACAATTGCAAATGATCACAACACGCGCTCAAATACACGGACTTAGGCACACGTAAACCAAGGCAAATTGACACAAATAAAAAGCAAAGTAACTTGCCAGTACAGGATCTCTATCTGTCGCATATGTAAAGACATTCTGTTTATGCAATGTTATCAGCAAGAGAAACACAGACAGAGGTATTATGATTACTGCAGCGTTTGTGCAACTCGCTCAGCCGCAGTTCATGCTAAGCACGTGTTAGAATATCGGCAACCAAGGTTTAGTGTCTAATGTTATCATGGAAAGTCTCGACTCTAATTGGCCATTTTAATCGTTACTATGACAACCGTTATGAAGTACTCATCCTCTCCCATTTATTTAGACAGTTATTCCATGTGGTTGTGTCAATCACATTCTAGTTTGGCGACCAGTATAAGTGATAAATTAAATCTGTTGGATTAGTGTTATTTAGGTTTGTTGTTCTTTTTCTTTAAGCATTGAATCACAAAAATGCCACCACCGTAGAGTAGGTGTAGCATGTTGGGCTCACGTTCAAGGGGTCCCGAGTTTGAATCTGCCGGTTTGGTTATCTCCAGAATTTTCCCATTCTGAAAAATGGATGTATGTTTACTCTTAGCTCGATGGAGTGAACTCATTTCATTTTTTCTGAGTTTCATTTCACTCATTTTATTCACCTTCCCATGAGTTAATTTTGAAATTAAAAATAAGAGAGGACCGAGAGATGTTCAAGTGACTCTCCACTGATAACATTTTTCTAGTTCAGCTTTTGGTTTGGTGGAAAGCAAGCTTTAAGTACGGAAGAATTCCAAATGAACCATGAGAATACATAAAGTGCTGATAAATCTTACCTCTTTAACTCTAATCACAGGTACTAACTCCAAAGTTAACGGTGTCTCGTCGTCTTCCTGTTTAATTTCAACTTTTACATCGTCCAACACTCCAGCATTCTTCTTGTAGTATTCTCGTTTTCTTGCTGAGCCGAATAAGCTGTAGCAAATCAAAATGTACCTTAAAGTTACAATAACTGAGGAGTAAATTATAAATATTTGTAAAACATAAGAAGTGATCTGGTTTCGTTAACAGTAAACCAAAATGTTACACGATTATGCCCAAGTCACTGCCTTCTGAATGTATATCCACGCCAAATGCAAAACTGTTTCATTTTCTTAAAAACATCGTACTTTTAAGGACTATCATATAATACAATGCTATTAAGATATTTATTTTAACCAAATATTATTAGTTCAAATATCTACATAAAGTATTAACTTACCCCTGTATTACCGTTAGTAATATAACAGATTAATACAATATCGCCAATGCAGCTACCTCCGCAAGGTTTATTTACCCACAAAATCAAATGACTGCTTTGATAATCATATCTCGTCGCTTATGTAGTAATTGTTTACGGCACATTGACATATTAGCGTTATATACGCTGGAGAAATGAACGTTAAAGTATTTATGCGCGAGATGTACTTTGAAAGATGTTGACTGACTACTTTGCCAATATCGTGGCACAGTATTTTAATGATTTGGGCTGTGTAGGTACTAATGAACAAAAAAGCAAATTAATTATATTCGATTTTAAGAGACGTCCTATCGAACTTCAGCTATATAGACAATGGTCTAGCCCAGTGTGTAAAATGGGTAAAGATTTAAAGTTTAATCCTTGATAGCAGGTTAACTTGGAACAACCACATTGAAAAACTAGAAAGTAAATTAAGTTCATGACTTTTTGTGTTGCCATATTTAGCCAATTTTCTCTCAGTAGATACTAGTAAGTTAGTGTATTTTGCATTAATATATTCAAACGTTTCTTATGGCATCGAGCTGTGGCAACACACTTCCAAATTAAACTTTAACAGAATTTTTCTCCTACAGAAAAGAGCCATCAGATACCTGGCAAAAAGAACATATTCGAGCTCATGCAGGTCCTATTAAAAAAAAGAATAATAATAATAACAATAACAATAACAATGATAATGATAATGATGATAATGATAATGATAACGATAACGATAACGATAATAATAATAATAGTAATAATAATAATAATAATAATAATAATAATAATAATAATAATAATAATAATAATAATAATAATAATAATAATAATAATAATAATAATAATAATAATAATAATAATAATAATAATAATAATAATAATAATAATAATAATAATAATAATAATAATAATAATAATAATAATAATAATAATAATAATAATAATAATAATAATAATAATAATAATAATAATAATAATAATAATAATAATAATAATAATAATAATAATAATAATAATAATAATAATAATAATAATAATAATAATAATAATAATAATAATAATAATAATAATAATAATAATAATAATAATAATAATAATAATAATAATAATAATAATAATAATAATTAATAATAATAATAATAATAATAATAATAATAATAATAATAATAATAATAATAATAATAATAATAATAATAATAATAATAATAATAATAATAATAAACATACTTTCTCTTCCCTGCATTTTGTTTGCAAACAATATTTTTGTACCTAACAGGAATACAACTTCCACTAATTCCAGTATTCGCACATATGAAACAATGAGAAAGAATAACTATATGGTTAAAGGTCACAGACTAATACTGTGTCAGCTGCTAATTTGAAGTCTAAAGTGACTAAACTCTTGTAAAGCAACACCAACTATAGTTAATTGAATATTTTGACAATTATTTTGAATAGATTATGTTGTGTGTGTGTGTGTGTGTGTGTGTGTGTGTGTGTGTGTGTGTGTGTGTGTGCGTGCGTGCGCGTGCATGTGAGACAGAGGGAAGATGAATGACAATTTTTGACAATATTTGTAAAACAATATATAATGTCTGTATTATGTTATAGTGAAAAATAAATTGATTGATTGAATAGCTGAAAAGATTGCAAAGGCCGCTTCTGCTATATGTGAATTTTAACATATACAGCAATAAAATTCCTGCTACATTAAAATAATGTTGTCTTTATTAAACAATTACAACTTTATATAGCGATGAGAATGAGATCACGCAAACTGCTGTTTATGTTATGCAAGTTGGAATTCTAAAGCTTCTGACTGTAATGACTACAGTAAAGGTAACCTAATAATAAGTTAATGCATTTTGTAGGTCAAAGAAAACAGAGTAGTTAACACAAGTTTATGGTAATACAGTTTCTGGTACACAGAAAATTAGTAATATTAGTAATATAGAAAATTCACTGGAAGGAAAATGTAGCAACATACAGAAGTAATAAAGCACCACTAAAAGAGATGTAGGTATACATTTTAAATTAATTTACCAACAATTATGTATAAACAAATAGCACTTTATATATTTAAAAAGAGAACAAAGAAGCTATGTTAATGCCTCTATTTGATAAGAATTAGAAATCTCTATACTACTTATATTATTTTCAGCACAATTGTTCTAAAGGATAGTCAGATAAACATTTGATATTTGTGATTGTTTCATATAACTTTTCAGAATTATTATGTGACTGTGCATCTCTGCATGTAAAGAATGACTCATATATTGGGTTGATCACTGTTTACCTATACTGAATATTGAGGTCTTCATCCAAATTTATAAATATGACACCATGTGTAACAGTTTCATATCAGTATTTTGATATGTGCAACTCCTTACACTGCTAAAGGTATATGACACATACAGTTGTTAACATTACAGAAATTATGTGTTAATATTATCCATACAGTGTCAAGAGCCTGTTGGGAACAGATGGAGCACATTGTGACATACATAAATGCAGTGTTAATGTCACATTACATGCCATATTTTTTTTCTAAAGTCATTTGTCCCAACTGTGTTGCGATACAATGAGGTGCTTTCCACATGAGGCTTTATTGCTATATTGCAGAAGATCTAAATGTTATGTGTAACACATGTGTTAAGCCTAGAATCTGTTATATCTATATTTTAATAATAAGCAGAATATTGGACATGAAAGTAAAAGTGTCAGATAATAACGATGATGTTGACGTCATACTGATACTTGCATATTTTTCTATCATGCACAATTGTACTCAAAACATGAAGCTTTTTCGACATCAACTTCAGACAATGAGGTTTCTTAACATAGTTATTCTTAACAGATATGTCATTTGGTATAGTGTGCATTATGATATCATGTTCATAGTGATTATTACATTAAACAAAATAGAACAAATTGGATTTATGAAATCTGAGGTAATACCTTTACAATAGCTATTAAAACTAACCTTCTTTGTCACTGATTGAAATACACAGTGACGAATAAGGTTGAAAGAAATTAATGCTTCAAAATAGCTATCATTGTAAGATAAAGGAAAAGTTCATAAACGCTCATATCCAAATAACTCGTCCAAAGATGTTAATTTGAGCCTCTCAGGTTACTATCACACATAGGTGGAGCCCATTATAAGCAAAGCAAACCTATGAAGAGAAAGGTAATGAAAATTTCTGCAAAATCACAGCCACAAGTTTGGTATCTCTTAAAATTCACATATTCCAACTAGATTGGCACAATTAAGCTATTAAGACACAAAGCAGACAAGTTGTATAGCATTACCCAAAAACAGTTTCTGGCATATTTAATTAGGTTCCCTCTAAAATAATAAAAAAATATGTCAATATATATATTAGGCCACTTAATCCGGCAAAAGTGTTATAAAATAGTAAGCTCCTTATAAAATACTGTGGATGAAATACACATTTATGTAAGTTTGTAGTACACATGTTATTACCAAAAGCATGACAGTAAAAGTTTTGTGACTTCATGCAAAGTGATATTACATGTTTATAAGGCTAATAAGCAATTGTTTAAGTATTTCTGTCTCTGATATAGGGGAAAACAACATCATGAATGTATAAAGCTTAAGTAATGAAGAAATCACGTACTGATATCCATGTTGCTTAATTTTGGCCTACTGTTATATATAAATGTGGCAAAACCAAATGACAATTACTGGTTAGCTGTAACTTGGGAAAGCTATTTTTGCACTAATTTCAACTCCAATTTACTTTCCTTACATAGACTACTATATATGAGTCAGGCATTTTAAAGTTAAAGTTACTAACAAAACCAATCGAACAGCATGGCTCAGTTGGTTTTGTCTGTGGCGCACACTTGGGAGGCCTATGTTCATATCCTGTTGCCGAAGCACACCTAAACCTTGGGCAATATCGGGATACTTTCCCAGGACACCAGGTGAATGCTGGGTAGATTATATACATTTTCAGAATTTCCTCTCTCTCAATTTCATCTTCATTATCATGTCACATCATCTCCCACCTGCTGGTCTTCTTCAGGGTAGAAGTGTGGCGGGTATCTCGGTGCTCAATGGCAGGAGGATACTTACCTTTGGGTAAACACTTGCTCTTGCGGTAGGACACATTTCCAGGATCCGGGCCGATCTGGTAAGCCATTTCCAGGTTACTGCAGGGGGGATGCTGGTTGTACGGGGACTCCTGGGGCAGATTCCAACTAATAAACATTACAGACCCTGCCTTCTGCAATGACATGACTCCTTAGTTTGGACGCCCTCTGACCCCTCTAGTCCCATCCTTCTTTCTTCAGATTCCCCACTTGAGGCATAGATACAATAAACCACAGCTTTCGGTGCCAAGACAGCTCCATGGCATATTCCAATTAAACACTAAACCAACTAGAGTAGCTACAAAATAAGAATGAACATGGTTTGAACAAATGCAGTTATCGTGTTGTTTTGGCATTACAAGTTCCACAGCAAGCGGGCGATAGAGATACAAGATCTATCTATCTTATTTTATTTTAATTTTAATTCAAACCTTTCATTATAAGATATCTAGTCTCATTATCTCGGTTTTATCCCTGCTATCACTAGGTATCACCTTATTTCTCTTCCGTCAAACAATGAAGCCCTTTATCTTACTGCTTAAAATGGTTTTACTTATTTTAATTCAAAGTCTATAAATTTATTCTCATTATTCCTCAATTACAGTGCCTTCCAAAATAGTATATGGCCAAATACTATGTACTATTGCCAATTCCCTCTGCTTTCTTGTTTCTTCTTAATACTTTGATTAATAGGCACTTGTTCTTTTGCAATCAGCTGTATCTAAATAAAACACAAATCTTTGACATTCAATCTCCTGCTTCTCTGTCAGGCTCACAATGCACATTTAGTTTACAGAGATGTAATTCATCACCTATTGTTTTACTTTTAGGCTTTTACTTTTCTTTTTTATGATAATGATGATGATGATGATGATGATGATGATGATGATGATGATGATGATGATGATGATGATGATAATAATAATAATAATAATAATAATAATAATAATAATAATAATAATAATAATAATAATAATAATAATAATAATAATAATAATAATAATAATAATAATAATAATAATAATAATAATAATAATAATAATAATAATAGTTCACTTGTAGTTAACATATTCAAATAATTCACCTATACTATAAAACATTAATATCATTAACATTAACAAAATTGTCAAAGTAATCATAATATTCTTTTATGCTATAAAAACAATGGAGTGAAATAAGTTTTTTGAGACAAATTCTAAGTCGATGCAGTGCAGGTATTTGCTTCAGATAATTGGGTAATTTATTATAAAGCTGGAGGCCAGTATATACAAAACTTTTTTCAAAAGAACTAGTGCTATGTGTGATTACATGAAGGTTATCTTTTCTTCTGGTATCATGAGAATGTATCTGTGAGTTTGTTGTGTACATACTGAGATTATTTTTTATATAGCATAATGTTTCATATATGTAACTACAGGGGAGGGGCAATATATTTAATTCCTTAAATAGTGGCCTACAACTGGTTCTTTTATTAACATGTAGTATTATCCTAATTGCCCGTTTTTGCATTTTAAAAATAGATTTTGCTCCTGTTGAATTACCCCAAAATAATATTCCAAAGCTAAGAACAGATTGAAAATATGCATGATATAAAGATATGACCGATTTCAAGTTCATGATTTTTGAAATGACTGTCATGGCATAAGTTATTTTACTCAGTTTTTGAGATAGTTGTTGAATGTGAGCCAACCACTTTAAATTATTATCCACCCATACCCCTAGAAATTTTGTACTATCTGCCTATGAGATATATTTGCCCTGGAACTCTATAAAGGGATGACTGGCAAGTGTATTTTGTTTACGATGAAAAGCTATTGCTGTTGTTTTTTCTGTATTTATTAATAATCTATTAATGTTGAACCAGTTTAGCAATTCAGACATTGTCTGTTCTATCTTAAATTTTAAGGATCTCAAGTTGTAACCAGAAATATATAAGTTTGTAGCATCAGCAAATAATGTTGGATAACTATTTTTTAAGGAACACTCTAGATCATTTATATATATATCAGAAATAAAACATGACCAAGAATTGAACCTTGGGGGACACCATATTTTATCACTGCCATAGATGATAAATATGTTGTAATTTCATTTGTATTTACATGTGTATAACTGATTTCTACCATCTGTTGTCGGGATGTTAAATATTCTTTAAACCACTTGTTCACTGTTCCATGTATACCGATAACAGCTAGCTTTTCCAATAAATTTTGTGGTCTACTAAGTCTAATGCCTTTGACAAATCTAAAAATATACCAATATTTTCTTCTTTTTTATCCATAGATTCATATATACGTTTAACAAAATCTGCTATTGCTGTGTTTACTGACTTGTCTTTACGAAATCCATGTTGTTTGTTTGTTATTATACTGTGTATATCGAGAAATGATGTAAGTCTGACGTACATTACTTTTTCTATTAATTTTGAAAAAAACTGATAGTAGTGATACAGGTCTATAGTTACCTACATCAAATTCTTTCCCCTTCTTAAAGAGAGATTTCACCTTAGCCACCTTCAATTTTTCTGGAAATTCATCCGTTGATAGTGAGAGGTTTATTATGTAACATAGGGGTTTTATTAAATTTTGGTAGCAGTTCTTTATAACACTGTCAGGATTTTCATCAACACCACAAGATGATTTACATTTCAAGCCCTTGATTATGCATTCCAGCTCCATTTCTGTGACTGGGGTTAAATACACACTATGGCATTGTTTTGGATATCTATTTGGCTGTGGGAAATCTTTCTTCAGGCTATCATGCGAACTATTTTGAACTATATTTGTGCAATAGTTATTAAACAGATTGGCTACTTGTTTTGGGTGACTTATTTTAGTTCCCTTGTGTCTAAGGTGTATATTCTCAGGGATATTCTTACCTTGTTTAGTTTCTCGTTTAATTAAGGTCCACATGGCTTTTGATTTATTTTGTGATTCATGTATAAACCTTGCATTATGCAGTTTTTTTGCTTCAACCAATACCTTGGTATATATATGTTTGTATTTTTTATAGTAGGTTTTGAATTGTTCCGACACATTTCCAGCTTTTATGATTCTACTAAGAAATTTAATTCTGTGACTTGAATTTATAATACCAGGTGTTATCCATCTGGTTTTTGGTTGCCGAATTGGCACTCTTGTTTTTGGTAATGCTGTTTGAAAGCAATAATTGAAAGTATTAAAAAACTCATTATATGCATCATCTACTGAGTGGTATTGGTATACTAGATCCCATGACTGTTTTTGTAGTAAGTAATTTAAATAATCTAAGTTATTTTCTTTGATCATCCTTATGTATTTATAGCCGAGCTTTTTGTTTGGTAACCTACATCTGATTTTGCTTTTAATACTTATAATCTGGGCTAAGTGGTCTGAAAATCCTGTTTCAATTACCTGCAAGCTATATTCCCATAGGTTTTTGTTTATAATAATTTGGTCTAGTGCTGTTTGACAATGTGGTGTTACTCTAGTGGGCACAAATACTACTGGCTCCATTCCAAAAGAATTTAGCATGCACATTAGCTCTGGTTTTGGTGTGCTATCTAGAAAGTTTACATTTAGATCACCTATGATTACATGTTTCTTTCCTTTGTTTAATGCTGTTTGATTTATTATTTCCAAGCAGTCAATAAGCAGGTCAAGGCTACTGCTAGGGGGCCTATATATACAAGTAATTAATAAATTAAAATGTGTTAATCCTACTGTGCAAGACTCAAATTTTCCTTCTATATTTAAATCTGGGAAATATATGCAAGGTTTAGCCACTATATTAGAATTTACATATATACATGTACCTCCATGCTTTATAGTTTTCCTACAGAATTCAGTTATTAAAGTAAAATAAGGTATTGTGAAAAATTCAATTTCGTTTTCATTTAACCAGTGCTCAGAGATACAGATTACATCTAAATCACTGTGGTCATGCAGCAATGTTTCTAAATTGGCTTTTTTATTCCTTAAACATTGAAAATTTTGATGAAATATTTTAAGTGATCTACTTAGTTCTATAGACGTTCGTTTATTACTTGTATATTGACAATTTTGATGTAATATTTTTATATTACTGTCCTTTTGTTTTAATTCACCTTTGTTTATCTTTACACTGTTGTGAAAATTAAATTCGACAATAACATTTTCGGGTTTTGTTTCCCTGTTTTGTCAAAAGATTTTCTTTCTTCAATTTTTCTTAAGGGGTCTCTTTTGTCATCACCTAAAACCATTTTCAGTTTCCCTTGCATGAGAATATTATGTTTAAAGTATCTTGTATTACTTTTCCTAATATAAGAGATCCCTTCCTATTTAAATGAAGGCCATCCCATCCTAGACAACTACCATCCAAAAATTTATTTACATCCTCAAAAACTGCTTTGAGGGCATCACAAGCCCAACGTATTCCCCCATCTATGTCATCTATGTATCTCTTGCCTACATCTCTTCTTCTTACTATACCATTTACAACTACAGTTGCAGATGGGAAGCACTTTTTTGCATGTCTTATCACACTATACACTTCACCCATGACATCATCTGGTCCCCAGGACTTGTAGATGTCATTTGTGCCTACATGTAGCACTAATGTGTTTATTTTGTCCTTGCTTTCTTCTTTGTCAAGTAGGTTTGTCATGTATTCAGCTTTCACACCCCTAAACACTTTCACTGTTGTATCATTTCTGCTTAACACTACGTTTTTTATCATTGAGTCACCACACACTAGTATACTTTTTCTTTCTTCTCTCTTCTCTTCCTTCTTGCTTCTCTGTTTATCCTGTATCTTCTGTTGTGGTGTTTGTTTGTTGCTCCATTTATACCGCGAATTTTTCCAGGAAGTTTCTTTGCTTGATTCCTCGTTTTGGGAAGATTTTTCTTACTCTAGTTGATCAAATAGTTCAAAAATGTTTTTCAAGATGATACCGTTTGAGGTTATGTCCCGCGATTTCATCAAATTCCCTATTTGACTCTTTAGCCCTTCACTTTCCATTTTTAATAGCCTTAGTAGTTCTTTTTCACCTTCCTTTTCTAGTTTTAAGGAGCAATTTATTCTCTTGCCCTTTTTAGATCTTTGTTTAGGATATCTATCACCAGCTGAAGCGATGTTATTGTATCCTCGTCACGTGTTTTTAGGCTTTGTTTTGGCGGTCCAGCATGGTTTTCGTTATATTTTGTTTTCAGGATTTCTGTGGCGATTTTAATGTTACCTTCATTTTCACATCTTTCCTGGCACTTCTTTTGCACGTTGTCATTCTTCTTTTCAACCATATTTATATTGACACTTAAATTTTCTAATTTTTTCTACATCTTGCTTCGCGTTAATATACTATACGCCGCCATTGTTCATTATATATGGAAGACGCATCGGCGTCAGTCTCAACCATCACCGCGGCACTAGAACCCAGCTGACTGCCATGGAGACGACCTTCTCTGCCACCAACTCCGACACAAAGAGCAAACTTCACACCCTGCACCCGAAGTCTCGAGCTTCGCACCCAGGCTTTCTGCACTGGAAGACACAACCACGTCAGTCTCCACACACCAATGCAACAAAACAGAGCAGCTCCAGATGAACACTGAACTTCACACCACCGGTACTTCATCCATCACGGACCGCCTGGATCAGCTTGAGCAGCTTATCCAGCAACTACAACAAAACGAAGCCCTAACCTCCATCACAAGGAAACCGGCTCGAATGGAAGAGAGCCACGTACAGCTCGAAGCTAAGATCAACAAAATACACCACTCTGCAACCGAGGTCTTCCCAAAACTAGTGCAGTCAACCAACGCCCGTTTACAGCACATCTAACGGCCAATCGGACTGACTCCTACTCACCCAAGCAGCAACACACACACACGCACACGCACGCCCACACGCACACATGCGCCCACGCGCACACAAGCACACCCGCACGCGTGCACGCGTGCAAGCACGCACGCACACACACATACACCAGCCATGCTACAGCTGCCACAGCCGACCTCGGTGCAGCCAGAACTACCCAGAACTTCGCCGAAAACCCCAATGCTAGCCTTAATGGCAAGGGATATTTACGCCTGATACGTACAGGCAATCCCTCAATCAACCAATAAAGATATATCTAACCCAACTCCTTGCACAAAACCCCGCTAACTCCCGGGCTGCTCTCAGGCTCCTTCGTCATTGCAGCAGGTCGAAAACGCCATGCCCTTTTTGCCCGTCGAAGAAAGGTAATTTCTGCACTAACGGGAGGGCTTAGCGAAATCCCAATAAGCCTCGTCCATTCTCCTACCCTGACTACCGCAATACACTACCAATACTCCGAGGGGAAAAAAAAAGAAAATACTAAAACAAAGACCTGCATGTTCACTTCTCCACGAGACATCGAAGAGTGAACACCGACGAGACAGCACCATAGCAAGGCCAAAGCAGCCCTTTTCAGGGCTTGGCTCTTGCCTACCAGCGTTCAAAGTCGCGAAATTGCCGACCCAAGCTTATTGCTGCTCTGCAGGGACAACATCAAGCCTGCGAGCCTCCAAGAATAAACCATCGCACACAGCACAGCAATTGGGTAGAATACCAAGGCCGAAGCCAACAGTCATGTGACTGGTTTCTAGGCGCCCTGAAGGGTAGGCCTTCCGGTAGCGCCAAGTACTAGCTCTATCTACTACTAATTCTTCTTTCCTCTTATCTAGTAAGGCAATAAGGCTTGCCTTGCTGTCACATTTCTGCATTTTTGCACGTTGGTGACACCCCATTGGCTATTGTATTGAATCCTCTGATTGGTCCAATACATCATGATGGAAACCAAAGCCTTTGCTAAAGTTACGGACGCCCAGGTGACCAACAACGATAACTTATAGCGAACCAGGATCTTAAATGCCTCCAGTACTACGTCAAAGGAGGTGATCTTCGCGATTTCATGTACCAAGTATTAATTGTTGCCTCCCAAATGCCTTTGTCTCTCATAGACGAGAGAACCCTGCACCTGGAAAAGAGGGCCAGGCTAAGACTTTTGGAAGCTGTTGATCAGCAGCTGCTTCATAATTCAGCAGCTGCTAATCTGGAATTAGCTGCAACTGCCTTCCAACATTACTCAGCGCATTGCGCTAGGGTGGAAATTAATTTCCAGATACCTACTGTAGAATGAGACATTGAAAGCAACCAATCACAATTGGGAAGTGGTCCCTAGCAACGCAAGAGGTAAGACTCACAAACATTCCCTTCCTCCAGAACCCTTACCCGTCTCAAACAAATTCCAATGGTTACCAGCGGTGCCAGATGGTGGTGTAACACAAGCGCAAAACACCAAAAGGAGATGTCCAGATCAGACAGCTCCAACAAGTCTGACAAAAACTCCAGTCACATCAGTAATGGAAGCTCCATCCACATCAAACGCCACACCAACTGCTCCAAGTGCTCCTGCTGCCCGTTCTGCAAAGGCTACCCCTATTTACCTAAGGGCTCCGGTAGTGCACGAGATATCATAGCCTCCATCAACACAGCTCAACCCAACATTAAGTATTCTATCCGGAATATGAATGGATCAGTTGCCTTCATCCCGGATACGCCCGATGATCATAGAGCCCCCCACAAGTTGCTGGATGGTAAGAAAATACAGTACTTAACCACCCTGCTCCCAGAGGAGAAATTGCCGTACATCACGTTAAAAGACGTGCCTATGTACATATCAGAGGAGGAAGTCCTTGCTCAACTCAAAACCAAGAACTACACGGTGGAGAGAGTTGGGCAACTGCGTTCAAACCGCAGTGCTAACCACGAACCATTCTCTCACTGTCCTGTTGCCTTAAGAAAGGAGAGAAACCACCAGGGAATTTACAAGGAGACGAGAATCTTTAACGCAGTGATACGCGTGGAATTCTATCGTCCTCCAAAAAGACCTTTACAGTGCACAAATTGCCAACAATTTATGCACAGTGGAGCTGGTTGTAGGCTGGAACCTGCATGCTCTTATTGTGGTGAGTCAGGTCACAATAGGGCAGATTGCAAACGTCTTGGGATTACTGGATCCAAGGCCACCTGCTATAATTGCGGTGGAGACCACGCCAGCAGGTACGCCAAGTGCCCAATTTGGCAAGAAGCCAGGGTGGGTATGCACCTCAACAAAAATGATCAGAGATCAAGACTTGATGCTGCACCCAAGGTACCGAACCCCATGGGTCTACCTAAAAAGCCTTTAATGGTACTCGTTACCCAGGACTAGCACCACCAGTGAAGATACAATATGCTGGCTACGCTGCTGCCACCCAAAACATCAATGAAAACACAGCCCAGCCTGCTGGAAAAGTTACATCTGAAAGGAAATTCCTACCGTTGCTACATATAAGGAATCCTCAGAATCTCAGAGGAAGCAAAATCCGCCATTACGACAAAGGAAAGTAGTAAGCAGTTCTGCAACTGGTGCCATTTCTAAGACTGCGTCAATCCCACATTACTAACCCTCGTTGTCTTCTGGGACACGACATCTGGCCCAACGACTGCCTGTCCATCAACCTCAGGCATCCAAAAATCACAACACCACCACCGCTATGCACTTCTATCCCTGACGATCAGTTTCTGAAGCTTATGGATAGAATTCCAGTAGAGTTGCAAACTGATTTTGCAATAGCCTTGGCTGATGCACTAGTCCAGTGACCTGTCAAGATACCTCCATCCACTATCTTGGTTCACACTGTATTTACATTCCTTGGACAATATGGCGGACAACATTAAGTTCCTAACCAACATCCACAGTCTGAGAACATGTTCCTGGAACGCAAACGGGTTGCGGCATAAGCTAAAGGAAACTGCAAACTTCCTCGCAATAAATAAAGTGCAGGTATTCCTGGTGCAAGAAACGCACCTTTCCAGCCACTTGAAAGCTTCCATCCCAGGTATAATGATGATGATGATGATGAGGATGATGATGATGATGATGATGATAAGGATATAAGGGCGTTCAACTGCTTGGTCATCAGCGCCCTTACAGAAAATGAATCATGGCAATAGCCAGATATTATTTGGTCAAAATTTAAAAAACATATCAAAACAAAATGACTAAGTTATAACTAAGCCCAAAAGTGTACAAATAAAACAAATAATAATAAACAATACAAAAGCTATAATTTCCCATAAAATACAAAAAGCCATAAAATACTGAAAGCCATAAAAATACTACTTTCAATAAAAAACTTGCCATGACGAGAGCTACCTGTCCAGGGGTGGTCGGACCAATTTGTTGCGTTTCTTTGGGATAGGGCTAGCTAAAGGAAGCTGCAAACTTCCTCGCAATAAATAAAGTGCAGGTATTTCTGGTGCACGAAACGCACCTTTCCAGCCAATTGAAAGCTTCCATCCCAGGTATGACCTGTCACAGGATAGACAGCGCCGATGGATATGGTGACACAGCAATATACATTAGCCGCACTTTACAACACCACCGGCTACATCTACCAAACACTGGTGTGTTCAATGCCACAGGGATCCAAATGCCAACCAATAGAGGACCTCTAAACATCTATTCAGTATATATACCACCTAGCAGGCCTTTCAACGTCAGTGAACAGCATATGATTTTCTCTGCAGGCTCAAGGCCTCGCCGCGGCTCAGTGGTTAGACCACTTGGCTCTCACCAAGGCGGCCCGGGTTCGATCCCAGGCGACCAAAATTGAGATTTATGGGCGACAACACTGCGCTGGGGCGGGTTTTCTCCGGCATATCATTCCACCACTGCTCCATCTTCATCTCATATATCATCAGTGCCATCGCCTGCGTTCCGGATGTAGTAAAGCGGGCGTTAAACACTACACTCTGCAGGCTCTCCCACAATAGCTATGGGTGATTACAACGCCAAAAGCACGTTGTGGAACTCTGCAATGTGCAATCCCAGAGGTTCTCTTCTTGAGCGCTATTTAGAACGCCACAACCTTACTGTACCTGCTCCTACATCACCTACAATCACTTTTGGGGACCGCCATCCACCAGATTGGTTGGATATTGCCATTGTTCAAAATATTCGCGGTCACCCTTAAATTTTATCTATCCCTGAAATTTCATCAGATCACTACCCTCTTCTCTTTTTCTATCAAGCCCGTGCAACTGCTAAGGCACCCCCTAACCCACTAAATCCACGCTGCACAAATTGGATCGAGTACACTACAATAATGGCAGAGCGGAATGCCGAGTTAACTCCTTGCAACTCCAATGAAGAGGCAGATCAGCTGACCTCCACTATCACCACTACTGTGACCTCAGACATGGCACAAGCTACTCCCCCTAGGCGTGCCAATTTTAGTGGTCAGAAACCTCTACCACCCCCATTACGCCGCCAAATTGCGGATAAAAATAAAGCTAGACGCCGATATCAGCTAACATACGAACCCCAGCACAAGCGTGAATGCAACCGCCTTCAACACTTGGTCAAGCTTGAGATAGCTGAACACTGTAATGAAGAGTGGGAAAGAAAGCTGTTCACTTTAGATCCAGAGGACACCTCCCTCTGGAGAGTGACCAAGGCACTCCTTAAGATCCCTTTATCAGATCCACCATTGATCGATAGAGAAAGTGTAGCTTCGTCTGCTAGAAAGAAGGCTTAAATTATGGCGGAACATTTAGCCTCCAACTTCCATCCAGCAGAGTCCATAGATGAAGAACTTTCGGCAGAAATATCAACTGCCGTACGCTGATATCTTAGTGTTCCTCACAACTTCCCGAAGGTTAGCTTAACTTCCTTTGTTGAGGTTCAAAACATCATCAATTCCGTTAGTTCCTACAAAGCGGCTGGAGTTGAGAAACTTCCTTATGCTACCTTCAAAGCACTACCACAATCTTGCATTCATTTACTAATGCACCTCTTCGACAGTTTGCTGCTACTGGCCTATTTCCCAACGGCATGGAAACATGCAAGAATTATAACATTAGCTAAGCCAGGTAAAAATCCATGAGATCTAGTCATAGGTCTATTAGTTTCCTGTCGTCTATCAGCCAGCTATTTGAGAAGGTGGTACAACAGCGTCTTCATTGCGTTCTGGATGAACATCAGGTGCTACGTCCTGAGCAGTTTGGTTTTCGGAGACAACACTCTACTACTCACCAGCTCCTTCTTCTAGTGGATGAAGTGGTTAAAGGCTTTAACAACCGGCACTATATCGCAACTCTCTTTCTTGACATCTCCCGAGCTTTCGACTCTGTCTGGCACGAAGGCCTCCTACATCGCCTCATCCAATACAAAATCCCATCTTACCTTGTACACCTCATACATCATTACCTACAAAACTTATCCTTTGTTGTCATGAAGACGTCTTGTCCCACCCCTATACCATAAATACAGGTGTACCACAAGGTAGTGTCCTTGGGCCCCTGCTTTTTCTGGCGTACATAAATACCCTTCCAACCCTAGGAGGCTGCAACCTGTACCTGTTCGCCGACGATACTGCTATAACTGCACCAAAACGGCATGAATTTGCTGTGCAAAGAGTACAGACATTTGCTATAATGTTGTACGCCTGGTTTGCGACCTGGCGGTTAAAGCTAAATGCCACAAAATCTCACGCAATCACTTTCACCAGACGAGAGCTGCAGGAAGTACCCAACCTAAGTATAGGTGATACAGAAATACCATGGTCAACACAGGCAACATATTTAGATGTGCTTTTAGATATGCGCCTCACATGGAAAGATTATTTAACAACGGTGGCTAACAAAGTTAGCAAAAGGATAGCCATGCTATATCCGCTATATAATCGCAAGTCGCCAATGGCTCTCCGCAACAAGTTTCTGCTCTACAAGTCGGTATTAAGGCCGGCAATGACATACGCCTGCCAAATCTGGGGTGCAGCAGCCAAAACTCACCTCTGCAAACTCTAAATTCTTCAAAACCGCTTCCCTCCGACTGCAGTAGCAGCCGAATTGTATATCCCAAATCATAATATCCATTTAGATCTATCCTTTCCAAAACTTTTCGATTACATCCTACAACTGTCCCACTCTTTCTATTCAAAATTACCAACCAGTTTCAACAGCCTCATCCGAGGACCTGGAAAATGCGACCTACACCCAGGAGAGACATATAAGAGGCCAAGACTTGTTCTAGGACCTCCTTAATATCCAAACTATATTTTCAATAACCATTCTATCCCTGACTATTTATCACCTACTAAATAATCACCATCAACCCACCATCCTTACTTAATAAACCCCCAAAATGCCAGCAAGAGACCTAGTCCCGGAATGGCGTAGTCGCAGAAACCTCCTTGGAGGCGGACACCCCTTTAACGACACTTCTGTGCTGTGTGAGCTACATGTTGCCAGAAATATATTACATCCCCCTCCGAGAACTTTCTCAATGATGAAACGTACGAACATTCTTGTTTATCTCACATCGGCAAACCCATGCAGATGCAACCTTCCGCTAATTTTCAGAACGAAAGTAATTTACTCATAATACGAATTCACCGAGCCAACCTTTACTCGGAATGGTCTTTCAAGATTTCCTTAAGGAATAGTGGTAGGCGTCCACATATATTCCTGCCCTCCAACACGTATCATAAGCCTTTTCAAGGTCAAAAAATGTTCCAGTGGTCTGACAGTTTTTAAGAAATCCGTTCATAATCTGTGTCGACATGGACACAAGATGATCCATTCTTAAACGACGTTATCGAAAACCGCACTAGATGTTACTCAGTAGGTTATGCGTTTCCAGCCACCATACCAACCGCCCATTTATCATTCGTTCCATCACCCTGCATACACAACTACTGAGGGAAATAGGACGGTGACTAGAAGGAAAGTGATGGTCCTTGCCAGCTTTCAAGATAGGTATAATGGTAGCTTCTCGCCATTTGTCAGGAAACTTGGCTTCAACCCAAACACGGTTATAGACCTGGAGCAGGAATGCCTTACCTTCAGGTGAGAGATGTTGCATTTGAACGTGGATTCCGTTCGGTCCTGGTGCAGTCAGTCGCAAAGATGAAACAGCGTGTTCTAACGATGGCAAGTTGAAGAGGCTGTTATAATCTTCAAGGTTTCTGGAACTAAGATTTCTAAGATTCTACTAGAGTCTTGATTGAGATGAACTCGGGAGCATAATTATTTGAGCTAGACACTTAGACGAAAGCACAGCCGAAGGTGTTAGCCACGACAAACGGATCAGCAACGATTGGCAAGAGGGTTGATTTTCCGGCTACGCGCCTTAACCTATCCCATACAAAAGATGAAGGTGTACATCTGTGTACATGGTGTTGATAGTTAGGAAACCAGATTTTCATGTCAGGTAACGACAGGTCATCTGATGGCGGTAGATATACATTGCAAATTCAAAATTCGATTGATTGCAGCTTAATCCTTAAGCTACAGATTGGATGTCAGATTGTATCTGTACCAGATCTACAAATATGTAATCCCTGAGGGGCATCATAGTGAAACCTTCTGAAACCTTCGAATCGATTAGAAAATAGGACCGACGAAGATGACTGTCGTCGGTCTGAGTCCTCCCCAGATGATGAGTCCGAAGATGATCTCTGAGATGCTCTTGGACCTCTCTTTCCCTTGGTTCTTTCGGGAGCAGGCTTTGCGCTTTCCTTCAGAAAGGCAGTTCTGTCAGTTCTCTCAGTTCTAGTGCTTGGTACATTACGGGCAATTTGGTCCTCTTGCTAGACGTCGATGGTTTGCAGGTGACTAAACTGAGATGTTCTTATTTGCAGTAGGTGTCGATGCGGTGAGGCACTTTGTCCGTGCGGCCGTAGTCACTATCACCTTGGCTGAAGACGCGCTGATACCGTCTCAGCAGTTTTCGAACTTTCTCCAACTGTTCTGCGGTCAGGTGGTTGGCCGCCCTGTCCAGTAGACCTTCTAGCAGGGGCCCCATTTGTTGCGTCGGCACCGGCTCCTGTGTCTTGTCGATTGCTGTTACGCTCAAAACGGGCTCGCACCTTCCCAACTCCGTCCCGGCTTGAACTTCGTGATCGGTGTCCGTTGGATTTAGCAGTCTCGCTGGCAGCTCTCCTCGGCACGGCAGTAATGCCCTGGCTACACACAGTCCGCGTACAGACGTCTTCTGCTCCAGCATCATGTTGCTGGTTCTCTGGCCTTCCAGTCGCGCCGTCACAACCACCTCGCTCCTCGCGGGGACAACCGCGTCTTCGTTCAAGACGACCCTGTAAATTCCAAGGCGCTCTTCGGGTTGACGGAGTATAACCTCTTCTCCATTGAGCCACAGGGCCTTCCTGCCAACGTCGACCGTCACCTCGTGGCTCCTGAGGGCATCCAGTCCCAGAATCACCTCCTCAGCCACCTTCGCGACGAACACCCACAGATGTACGGCACTCCTTCCCAAGGTCAACTTTATCAGGGCCTCCTTCTCCAAAGGCAGGGTGTCGCCCGATGCCGGTACCAGCTGGTATGGTCGGCTCGGCTTCCTCGTCGGCAAACCCTTCGCCACGTCAGGTCTGATGATGGTCACGGCTGCCCCAGTGTCCACCAACATGCGGTACGGCTTTCCTCTTACCCAGCCGTCCGCGATGAGGCTGTCATCCATCCGCCGGCTGAAGGCGCGCAGTGTCACTCGAGGGATGGTGGTGATGGTGCCAACGTGCCCCTCTCCACGCCGGTCGTTACTCGTTCTTCCGGCTGCCCTTGATGGTGTCGACAGTCTCTCTCTAGGTGTCCCGGCTGCCCACAATCCCAACACAGGCCACTAGGTGTTCGCCGGCGTCCCTCGGCGGTCTTTTGTCTCCGGCGTAGTGGACACTCCTCGTTCTTGACGTCCGGGTAGCCGTCACCTTGGCCGCCTCAATCCTCAATGATGCCGTTAGCGCCTCGTGGATTGTTTTATAATCGGCGAGCATTAGGCGCTGACCAATCTCCGTGTCTCGTACCCCGTCAACGAATGTGTAGGCAGCTTCCCGGGATACGAACTCTGGTGGGAGGTCGACTAGGACCTTGCTAGCCAGTTGTTCAACAGCCAGGGCGAAATCCTGCAGCGTCTCCCCTTGGCTTCTGTGACCTTGCCTTTAGCTGGCTATGGTACACTGCGGCTAAGCGGTGGTTTCCGAAACGATTCTCCAGGGCCTCCCAGATGTCCTTGGGCGCCGCCGTTGTCTGCACCGATTTAGGACTTTCGCCACCAGTCCCTGGAAGCTGGCTATTAACTGTGTGGCCTGCTCCTCTGGTGACCATTTGTTGTGCTTGGCCACTGCGTCGAATTGGCGGCGGAAGACCTCAAACGTTTACGCACCGTCATATTTAGGAGCTTTGACGCATGCAGATGTGTCGCGTCCCGGTGCGTCGAACTTTAAATCCTTTAACCTCCTGCCGACGACGTCCTCCACCATGGCGTTCAGGGGCTTTGCGTTGCTGTCAGCCTTTCCCTCCAGCTCGTCAACGCGGTTTGCCAAATCCTCGACGCGCTCGTGCACTTGACCCATCCGCTTGCCGAGCTCTGTGACGTCATCTCTCACGCCGGTCAGCTGCTCTTCCAACTTCACGGCAAGGGCCTCGTTTGCCGCTTTCATCTCCGTTGTCAATTTGGTCATCTTTGCGGTCAGGCTGTTGTTTGTGGCTTCCATCTTCTCGGTAAGGTTATCGTTAGCTGTCCTTATTTGTTTCAGCTCTGCGGCCAGGTTGGCATTTGCCGCCTTCGTCTTTGCTGTTAGTTCCGCAGACAGGTTGTTATTTGTCGCTTCCGTCTTCGCTGTTATTTTGGCGTTCATTTCTTCCATCTCTTCGACGATTTTGTCGTTAGCCGTCTTCATTTCTTCCATTTTGTGTAAAATCATTTCCAGTGCCGATTCCATGGCCGTTGTCCCACTCCTGACGCCAGTTGTGACTTTGTGGGTTCGTAAAATTAAAAAGTTCAATTACACCACTCAAAAATTTTCTTTATTTCCACCTTATTCCAATGTCACAATTACAATTTCGTAATGTACAGAATTACAACTAAGCCAGTTCGTCTTTCCACGTACACTCGGCGCGCCTTCATTTTTTGATCGGCATAGTAGGCTTGCCGCTTGGGTAACAGTTCTTTTGCCCTTCTTATTTTTAAATTTATTAGATTTCTTTTTTTTTTTCTATCAGCATCTTTTTTTGTCTATCAGTTCCAATTCTGCTTCTAACAATAACTGCGACATTCTCTGGTTCTCATCGAGTTATTTCTGCAGCAATTGTTTTTGAAGCTGAGCTACCTCTTTCCTCTCATTTGCCCAGGTATGAAGCTTACTGGCAGAGGGAGATGGTGGTCTGCTGCTGTGTTTTTTTTCTGTGAACAGTACATTTTGTATAATTACACTACAGTAGTGGGACACCTTGGTTTCTTTTTATTTGGAGATAGATGGAGATGTATGGCTGTTAGAGGACCAAATTAGTTCTTTTAAAAATGGTACAGTTATAGACACAAACATAATTTATTACAAATGTGATGCCTCAATTATAAACAGGCAATATAAATCTGCAGAAGCACATGTAATTGCATTAAAATTAAAAAGGCTAAACTAAAGAAAATCTTTAAGGAAGCAACCATTTTCGTCACTAAAGAAAACAAAAGCAATAGCATGTTTGTGCATTCACACACCACCCAAAAATATCTTAAAGGAACAAAACATCTTGGCATCTACAAATAGATACTCAGTTTTAAAGATAACCAAAGGCAAGGCATACTGAAAATGTCAACTTATATAGTATCATTCTAAACTTGTGTGCAAAGTTCCATGTTGCTACACCAAATAATTAATTATTAATTTTTTTGTGGGGAAATATTCTAAAAATTACATGCTGTATAAAATATGCTCTACACATCAAAAGATATCAGATTTTAAGTTAAATTTTTGTTTTTGGCTAACACAGAATAATATTAAAAGACCCACATTCTTACTTTCTGGAATATTCTTTTAACATTTGTTCTAAAATATTTTCCATATGTTACCTCACAAAATTTTGAAAATATGAACTTTATATTCACAGTATAATTTTCAAAACATGACTAGTAACAATAAGCGATGAAGTTTCAAAAAAGTTAATTACAAAAAGTTTTTAAATTAAATAATTGTGGACTATTGTGATAGACATTCAGTATTCATTGATATATTTCTGAGAGTAATAGAACTCGCTACACAGGAATATCTTCAGAATGGAATTATATGTTTTACATACATGAAGAATACTGTGGAACTTTAAATTGTTTGGAGGTGCATTAAACATTCTACACAATTCATACTCAACCCTTTTATGATGGCCGGTTATGTTAGCATCATTCACACATTTCTAAAGAGCCCTTACCTGCACTGCCAGTGGTTCATAGATCTGTATTTCTAGGTGTTCGCAGCATTTTAGCTCAGAAATCTCCCCAGTCAAGATCTGTAAATTAGAAAATTATTACAGTTGCTTTATTTTTACCATTCACCTACAGTACACAAAGCATAACACAGGAACCAAAAGATAAGAAAACAAATTAAATGTTTTGAGGCCTCATGTAAGAAATGCAATAAGTTTAGAAAGCAATGTTTACACATGTGAGTTGCATACATTTTAAATATCCAAGCACAACTAAAAAATGGAACTTGACATTTTCTTACACTTGCTGATGAAGCACAGCAAAGAATTAACTCAACTAGCTGGGTGGAGATAGGATGATTATGTTACAACTAGGTTTACTATAATATTAGAGATAGCTTAATTCACTTTTATATAATGTGTACAGAAACTTCCTATATAATACTTCTTTCCTCTTTATAACAAAGATAGCAATTATGGTACAAAGGCAATAAACCACAATTTTTGTATTCTGTATGCTTGCATAAGATAAAACATGAAGATTACCTCTTTTATTTTGTCCCCCTGTCTTAACAGCCATATATTTATTCTAACTGTAAAATAAATTCAGTGCTATGGCATATATTCCATTAAACTCTGAAATTTGATTCTATTGACAAAGTGGTTGTATTCAAATAACTAGTATTATGCTTCAAACTCTGGCACAATTTAAGAATGTTCCTAATTAAAATATTCTTTGACAGCTAGCCCCAGAAATATTCCTATAGGATACAGATAACCTTCTGAATGCAAAGACCATGTGAAAAGCCCAAGCTCAGAAGTCATAATTTTATCTCAACGTAAAATCACTAGCTAAGATTACTTCATAACTTGCCATACAAGAAAGGCACCTTAAAAAAATGTGGCAATCAAATTACAATAATTTTATCTGCAGAAGTTATGAAATAATCTGTGAGTGTTAATTTTGCAACAATTAAATTGTAAGCACTGTTTTCTCACATCTTGTTTGTTATACCATGGCTCAAAGACAAGACCTTCCTACATGGCTGGATTTTTGAATGAGTCAAACTGCAGAATAATGGCGTGCAGAATGGCAGGTATGATATCGGTGGCTGGAGTATTGCCAACAGTGAAAACATGCATAATTGAAAATACCAACACCACATAACCAAAGTACTGCACGACAAGTCCACTCAAACTAAATGAAATTATTAACAATATCTTGGATATAATGATACTGCTACTGTCCAGACATTTTTATTGTCATTTCTCTATAGTGTTAAAACATCTCATGCCATATTCATGGATGAACATGTTCCTATAATCGTCTGTATTAAAAAAATCAAAAGCTTTACAAAATTGACGATCGGTTAAAGTTGACGGTATTGCCATTGTAGATACCCATAAGGAAATATGTTAGAAAACAATTTTAATAATTTTATGTTGTTAGGCATCAAGTAGATATATGAGTGTACGTGTTTAGGAATATTATGCACAAAAGTGAGTAGTGAAACATTTTAACATATAATTATATTAACAACTCGTAGGAGCGTTACGTCGGATATTCCATCACATGTAAATTAATTACAGTTTTTTGAGTTATAAGGAAACTTTTCCTCTTGAAGTTATGTTATATTGGAAATGATAATAAAGTTTACTCAGCACCGATCCTCAATTAACTGTATAAGACCATATTTCACCTACGCCGCTATCGTCACCTTCCCAATGTATATATACATGTATATGTACATATGTATGTACATATACCAAAACCAGGCTTCTACAGATGGAGAGAAAGTGCTTAAGAATAGCTAACAAACTCGTACCCTGGCACAGAAACGAAGAAGTGTACGACATCTGTAAGGTAACCCCACTTGAACAGCACATACAAGAACGAATGTACCAGTACATCGCGAACCCGTCAGAGAGTCCGTACAGAAGTCAGCTGATTGCAGCAGCAGAGAACTACAAGAAGACGGAAACCACCGCCCGACCAATCGTCACCCTGATCCAGCACCCCAACAGGATAAAGGAAGCCGAGGAAGACGAGATACGTGAGCACCTCCAATTACTTCTAGCTGCAACATGACGATTGTGTACATACCGTAACTGTACACATACCCAAAGATTCTACTAAATAAATAAAAAAGAGAAAAAATGATGATATAAAAAAACCTACTACTAAAAACAAAGCGATACTATACAAAAGATAATAGACTAATATTAAAAAATAAATAAAAAGTAATATATATGATATTAAGTAAATAAAGTATAAATATGACATACACTAACAGTATTACAATTAACAAGTAACGACAAATTAGCACATGCATACGTAACCCAATAAAGAAAAAAAAATGAGCCATCCCCCCTCAACTCCAAATAAACTAAAGGCTGAAGAGGGTACACCCCTGAAGCAGTCATACGGCGAAATAAGCCAGGGCGAAATAAACCCGTGGGCGAAATAAGCCCTCAAATCCCCCTGTAGTAGTAAGTTTACCCAAACAGATGTCATATTGAGTTAAAATCATTTAGTGCGAATAACATTGGTGATGAATGCGCTGGAAACTTTCAACAGTGTTAATTATTATAAAAAGATACAGGTTCCAACAAAAGTGTAAATCAAATAAATGGAGAATTGAAACATGCTTCAGTTGGTTCAAATACCTAGTAATGTAGTTAGTTTAGAAGACCTTGTTTCTGATACACAATAAAATTGTTTGCTTGATATTTCCTGCATATACATTGCTTATGCCATTATTTTTCAAGCAATAAAGAATAATTAAACCTAAGCTATGTGTAAATAACATAGTTACAATATACTATACAATTTCGTAAATAATTAAAATGTTTCTTCCCCGATGTTAGATATCACAAGTGGAGCCCTCTCTGGACAGCTACAAGCGGTCTGTTCTCCCCTGGCGGACAGTTACTATAACTAAAACATCGTCTGCTATATAACAAATTCACTTAATGTGTTACACTCACGGTAGTTTCTCCACTCACTGATCCGCAAAGTCTTACTTTCCATCTGCTACATGTTTGAAGTAAACATTTCCTTGTAGATTCACGAGGGATACAGTTACATGTTTAAACATCGGGTTAGCTTCCAAATTACACAGCAATTCCTGTAAGGTTTTATAAGATCAGAAACAGGATAAGCGCTTTTAAGATATAAACAAAATAATATTGTAAAATCGTTAGTGATAAAATAAGTTTACATCACTTACGCTCTTTAACGAGATCTCAATATTGGTGTACTAAGACCTTGTTTGTGTCTCTTCAACTACAATTTAAAGAAAGTTGTACGGAATTCAATCACAATAAATAGAAGTTCACATATTATTGCAAGATAACATATTTGTGTAAGTATATTTAACATTTAGTTTTTTATCATATGTGACAGAGAAATGCTGGAAGTAGTAAAAACGGAGAAGTCCTCACAAACGATTGTCCCTGTAGTTTAGATGTAAATATTTCCAAGATATTTCCTGAGACTTTTCGGTAACTTCATTTATTTCAGACAATAATGTGTTAAACTTCCTATTGTTGTTGAGAAAAGAGAATGAATGATCTAACCTATCACATGGTAAGCAGCTTTAAAGCATTTGACTATCACTTAAAGTCCACTTTTTCACATATACCCCTTGTACCTACAAGAACATTAGCAATGACGTAACGCTTATCTGAAATAACTTGAAGTACTTAGAGCAATAAAGTTTTTGTACAAGGGTAGCGAGTAAAACAAATTAGATTTTGTCTTTTAATTTCTGCACTTTTGTAGGTTTGAGGATTTATAAGTAAATATTCCTTATTTACGAAAGCGTTGTCCTTATAAACAGAATATTTTCCACATTAGATGCGAGTTTAACAGAACAAATATTCAAATTGTTATCAGTAAATCACAATAACTGAGTTAACCTCTGGAACATGAGGTACATTATTGTCGCCAGATATTGTAAATGAGATAAATTAAAAGTGCTAATGAAGTCTTCTCTCATTGCTTTAAAATCGCATTAGTTCACGCGACATCCACAAGAGATAACATAAATATTTCCAAATGTGTTAGTTCTAACAAAATCTATTGATCTACTTTTGTAACGACACATTAAACTATAACATTATAGAGGCGAAAGAGCGTTATGATATACTTATATTAGAAGTTTTCCTTTCTTGTCCAGAATAACTTATAACTTATATAATTTATTCGTTTGAAATAATCTTTGTGTTAGCTGTAGCTACTGTTTTCTTTCAGCACAAGAAATAGCACTTAAATCCTAACTGTATGTAAACAAAACTGTCTTGTAAAACTTTGTAAATAATTTAGCATTTTCTTCCCCAGTATAACCGTGTAACCAAGATTCCCCTAGAGTCCGGAGTTCTGGTGGCAGCACTGGATGTGGCGAGGTTCAAATATTACGTGCGTGAAAGATAATGTAGAAAAATGACGTGTAAAATAACTCTTCTTTTAAAGAAGCAGTTGTAAATGTTTAGCATTTTCTAGAAGACAAAGCTTCACTCGTTTTAAATTATTTTCAAACACTGTAAGTAATGTCTCCTTTGTTATAGATGTTATGTAAGCTTCTGTTTGTCTTTGGAATGTCCTTGTACCAGAAGCCTTAGCTGTTCCCCAAAGAAAATAATCGGTAGGGGTAAGATAAGGAGACCATGCAGGCTACAGTCCTTTAGTAATTAGCTTTTCCCAAGAAAATCCCATTAACAGTCCCATAGATTTGTGATGTATGAGGACTGGCGTTATCTTGTTGAAAAGTCCAACATTCACTTCATCTTCATTTAACTGTGAAATAAATGGAGAAAGAATATTCGAGCAATAAACATCTTAATTACCTGAGGAGTCCAAAAAATTACCCAAATAATTCGAGAGCGAGAAGTTGCACAGCAGACACCAAATTTCTCTAAATGTAAACCAACTAATAGCATTGGTATAATCAGTAGACCATATTCGCGTATTTTGTAAATTTACGTATCCTGATAAGTGTAACTAGGGTTCATCAGTACAGAATCTCGTATCTAACACGTCAATTCCATGATACAATATAAACCTCTGGAACCATTCACAATACTGCACTCCTTTCCCGTGATCTGTGTACGACTGACACTTTATGGAGACAAACCGAGTTCTCTTATGACTGCTTTGTGTGCGGAACCATAACAAATATCACATTGTTGGACCACTTTGCTTATTTATTTCTGTGGGCTTTGAAGCATTCTGTCCGATATATCTGACAGTTTTTCTTCTGTTAGCACACGAGGTCTACCACTCCTAGCAGCATCATCCACGAAACAATTCTGTCGAAATTTATTAATTAAATCACTCACAGTATCTCGGTGCAGTAGTTTTGAATTAGGAAACTTGGCAACGAAATTTCGTTACACTTTCTCGTTGATGATAGAGTTCTAGGTGGCTTTGACTTGGGGCTAAATCATTTTAGCTCTGAATTTTATTATTTTATATCAGAAGTTCTACAAGAGGTATTTTTTAATTTTATTGTAATTTATCCAAGAATATCACACAATTACTGTATTATCTTAATTAACTAACCATTTAAAAGGAAAGGCATTTTAAAACCTGTTATAGAAATCATATTGTTTTAAAGGTAAAATGCAATCTTTAAAATTGAATACTAACATAAAATGTTTCTAAAGAAAAAACATTTGTGTGAGAGGCTTAGTGGTTTAAGTTTTGGGAATGTAATTGACAAATTAAAATAATGTAACAAAACTATATCTCATGCAACACTTTAAATGACATATAATCGGTGGGATATAAGTTAAAAGAGATGCAAATAACAAAGTGTAATATTTATGCTATGTATGTACTGTTCCACTTAACAATTCAGTTACACCAGACAACTTACATTTCTTACTTTTATTACACAAACAGTTATTGTAAATACAAAGTTATTGATATTTGAGCAGTTATAATAATTCAAGGCCATTACATAGCGACCAGTTTTAAAACATGTAACTATTGCTGGCAAATCAGTAAGAGTATAGGAATAAGGACAACACCTCCTCTCAAACATGAGATGGATTGGAAATGCTTGTAGACATGGCACGTCATTAAAATCTAATCTCGGACATTATTGAATAGAGACATTTCCAAATGTCTTTGATTGCTATAAAATTTCCATCAGAAATCTGTAGAGAAAAATGAAATAAACAATTAATGCACAAATCACAAATGTGAAGATGGTTATGATATACACAGTTTCGACACCTCATAACTGTAAATACAAATTCCAACAAAATTTAAAGCATAACTTCACCATATTGTAATTTTGAATGCGTCTTACACATTTTTATTCGAGTGGAGGAGAAATGCATGTTGCGCACTAACCCTGGGATTGGAGTGTGGGACTCTTCTGGGGGATTGAAACGCCAGCTCTAATCATTAAGAAACCTCCACCGCTGAGTATTCAGGAGTGGTGCTGTGGCAGTACCGCTGTAAGCACCTGTGGATTCGAGGAAGGAATGTATTGGCCAGGCCGAAGCCTGGTCCAAGGTGAGGAAGGGGACAGGACGTAAGCATGATCGAAGCCCTACTTACGCCTTTGCAAAGTAGTGAGAGACGTATGTGGATTATTGAGAGAGGCGGTCGTAGGTAGTTGTGGGAGATGTGTTAAGGTATTCAAGGGTGAGAATGTTTGAGGACTTCTAGGTAAGGTTGTCATGGATTACTGTCTGTGGTT
Organism: Mantis religiosa; assembly: GCA_030765055.1. Lineage (NCBI taxonomy): Eukaryota > Metazoa > Arthropoda > Insecta > Mantodea > Mantidae > Mantis > Mantis religiosa. The sequence goes on along the minus strand of CM060960.1, from coordinate 77,600,568 downwards.
TGTCCTCTTCACCTGGCGGTGATGGCCTCTGTCGCTAGAACCAGGTTGTCATCTGGATGGTGCCTCTGCAGTGTGCTGTCCGTCAAGCATCGTTTGGAGGGCTGCTACTTTCTCCTTGATGTATTCCGGAAGGTCAGTGTCTGTTCTTGGGTGGTTCTGTTCAGAGTCGTTAAGGTATTGTACTGTATTCTGAGGGAGAAGTCATGTTTATCTTGGATGTGGTCCAGAAGGTTGCCAAGTTTTGGGGTAATATCTGCTGTAGGATTTGAGCTGAGTAACTCCTCTAGCTGGGCTACTTTTTCGACCAGGTGGAGTATTTCAGCCTGAATATCTTCCAACTTTGACAGGATATCTTTCGAGGCTGGAGAGGTGACGGAGAGGGACGACTGCTCCTTTGTTGCATGTGATGGCGGAGCAGAAGCTGGAGGCGTTAGTGTTGTCGTATTTGTACAGAGTGATCTATTGTAGTCCAGGCGAGGGTAAGTTGGGCAAGAAGCCTGGACGGTAAAATGGCCGAAGCCATTACAGGTGACGCAGTACCTGCGTCGGCGACGGAGCTCGTGGGCCCTGCAAGCTGCTGTTGGTGTAGGAGAGCCACAGTAATGGTGTCACGGTGCACGTGTCTGCAGTGTGCCCGTAGGCGCAGCAGTGCCTGCACGGGATGTTGCGCTGCAGTCTGCTGCCCTCTAACTTCAGGGGCTGTTCCAGAAGGGGCAGGCCGACGTCAAGGCAGTGTTGCGATTCCAAAGATCAGCAAACTGCAAGCGCACTCAGGTGGGCGGGACTCGCCTAGACGAGATCCGAGTGGCCCTCAGAGCTGAAGGCCACTTCTTTGTTGCAGCGGCCAGTATATACCTCACAGGGAGGACCAGTGGGGGCTTCGATGACTACAGCTATGTGTGTGGTAGCGCCTCCTTACGCAGGTTGAGAGGCGGCGCTGGTTGGAGGTTGACTTGCCGGCGGTGTTGGTGATGTTGGTTGTGATGCTGCCAGGTAAAGTAGTGATGTCTCCGGCGGTGAGGTGGCGTTGGATGGCCGTTTAGAGTAAAATAAGAGGCATTTTATTACCTCTTTCAAAAATTGTTTCTCAGAATAATATACCTAGCAATATGCTAATAACTTGGTTTAATGAAATAACTCGAGATATAATTAATTTAGAAGGCTTTATTTCTTAAACACAGTTAATTGTTTGCTCCATATTACCTTCATATACGTTGTAGCCATTTTTGTTTCCCTAGCAATAAAGAACATATAACACTTCGCTGTATACATATAAAATAATTGCTATGTACTATACGATTTCATAAATAGTTACAAAGTCTCTGGCCCAGTGCAAGGTATTACAAGTAGAGCCCACTATGGACTGCAAAAAGCAGTCGATTGTCAAAAGAAACTTCTCCCCTGGCGGATAATTGCTGTAACTATTATGAGTGCATTATAAGTTGGCGATTGACAGTTGAAGGAATGGGGAAGGAGAGGGGATAGCACCGTTGTTCCCCATGTGCTAGGCAACGAAGACGGCGGGAAGAGGGCAGGAGGAAGTTCGGTTGCGGTAATGTACACGCACATATTCCTAGAAATTTGCATACTGCAGTATTAATCATAAGACTGCCGTAAGACAGTCTATAAGTTTAAGTGAGCAGTTACCTAATTACAGCATACGAAAACTTCAGAGTGAAAAAGAAATAACTGGTTATCTACAGCTAAAGTTTAGAGAAACAAAAGTGCCTTACCTGCACAGAATGATGTATTCAATTCCAAGGGGAATATGTCGCTTATCTCAGAGTCCCTGCTGTCATTGGTACTGTATTTCTGATCGTCATCGTCATCAGAGCTACTGGAATCTCCCACGGAAATTATGAGTTCTTCCACTTTCTTCCAAAACGCCTTCGTTTTCCCATGCTGCTACTGTAACTCTTTTTGTGTGTGACAAATAGCATCTTCCCAATTTTTAGCACTCATTTTTGTTATTACTTCTTCTGTTAGTTTTATAACAGATATTGTAGTGAAATCTGTATTGTTGTGCGCTATATACCTCTTTATTTGGGCTTTGGGCGCAAATCAACTCTATTGCGTTAAAATGGCAATGGTAGGGACGAAATCTAATAATTTTGTGGCCTTTTTCTGCAGCAATTTCATTAACTATTTATTTTGGGAACTGCTGTTTGCTTTAACCAGTTCAAGCAATTCATATTTTTAAATGGTCTTGAACACGCACATATAATTCTACTTACTTGTCCTTTAATTGGGATTCATTACCCAAAAACATTTTTTGTGGTCTTCACAGATGATTTCTTTCTGTCTGTTTCTGTAGCACAAGTGTTTGTGGCAGCCATTAGTAACGATAATTAACTAAATATTAAAGTTTCACTGAAGCACTGAAGTTGATCACTGAAACATGAATTATGTTGCGAAAATGTAAAGCGGTTTGCACCCTGTGAAACATTCACTACTTGAAGCAGTACACTCTTAGTTTGGCAGTGATGACAGGGAGAAATACCCTAAGTACAGTAAGGGTTATTCATGTTATAACTGGACCGGACAAAGGCAGGTAAGTAGGGTTGGTCATTAACCCAGAAATTCTCATAAGATATTCCTTGAAACTAAATCCACACCTGTTCCCTTCCAACAACACATACCTTCTCATACTAAAGGGCAACGAACGACGACGGTATTGTAATACCGCTGATTCATAAGCGAAGCAACAATAGCAGCAGTGCCTGCTTATTGCAAACCTCAACATGCCGATAGACTAACGTCATGCATAAAGCACGTGGTGTAGTGCGATAGAGTTCGCAATGTAGGATAAGCGTGCCGGGTTGCTATGGCAACAGTTCACTTTTGATTGGTGAATTGTTCGTTGCTAGGCAACCGCAATGACCTGTCAGTGACGTGTTTATCCCCTCTCCTTGTTTTCGCAGCTGAATAGCACGTGGAGGCAAAACACCAAACACCAATTTACGATGCGACAATTATAAAATATAGTCTCGTGTATAATAAATTCTTATAATGCATTACAGTTACGGTACTTTCTCAACACACAGCTCCACAAGGGCTTATTTTTTCTCTAAATGGTATCTGAAATAAACATTTACGAGGAATACGGTTGGGATTCTAATTCCAAAGTTATTTCCATAAGCTTTTGAAAACATCAAAAACTGGAGTAGCTTCTTTAAGATAAAAAAGTATTGGGAAACTCAACTATAACCAACGAATAGCTCTAAAATCGGTAGTGGTAAAATAAGTTTACATAAATTACGCTCTTTAAGGACATCTCAAGTTTTGTGTCCTAAGACCTTGTCTGTATCTCATGAACTGCAACTTAAAGAAAATTGTACAGAATTCAGTCAAGAATAAACAGAAGTTCAGAGATTATTGCGGATGTTCAAAAGGTAAAGTTTGTCTTTCATGCAAATCAATTTAGCATTTGGTTCTTTGTTCAAATATGATACAGAAATGTCCTAAATATTAAGGGAAAAGGGGAGGAAAGAAGCAATTATTTCTCCAACATTAGGAAGGTTGCTTAGGTTTTTGTCAACTGCTCTTGTGTTATTGCAAAATATTTCCAAAATATTGCACATATTTACAGTAAGTACGTGTATTATTATATTGTATACAAAATCGTGTACTGACGTTTCACCAGGAATGTGTTAGAGACTGAAGAGAAAAATATAGTTTAGGCGAAAGCATTATGTATGTGTGTGAACAGTATTGCTTAAAGACAAACTTTGGAGAAATGCCAAGTTTGATATTTGTGTTTATCTTCCAAAGATACAACCGGAAGATTTGTTAACAAATGCTACCAATCTCAAACTACCCTATACAGAAGTACTGTTCAATGTCGCAGACATCTACATAATTAGTGAACTGCGACTACTAGATAAAATCTTCCTGTGTACATCTTAAAACTCACTGTCAAACTTAAAAATATTTCATTTGTTTTTATAAAGACAACATTCTAAATGTGTTCAGCGAAGACTTCGTAGAGCATTCTGTAGTCCAAAGATCGTTTGTCTTTTGTTATAAACATGCTAACTAATATGTTGATGGTATGTACTGTACATATTTATGTGTAGACTAGGATGTACATCTAATCAAGTAACATCAATACAGAAATGGTCAGTGACACAGTACACACGTGAGTACTCATTACAACTAACAAAGTCTTACTCAACAAAGACGTATATGTCATTTATGTCACATACATTCTTGCCCCTGTACAACAATGAAAAAGTGTTTTATTTGCGTACCAATCTAACATATGTCTAATTTATTTATATTTCCGTTCCAAATTAAAAGAGGTACAGGAAAGGAAAGGAAGTAGACAGTACCGATGAGGGAGGCAGTAATGTATAACTGAGTTAGCCCTGAAAATGTATCAGTTTCTGCAGTTCAGATGTAAATTTTGCTGTAGATAACAACACTACACAAGGTAACAGCAGCCCGCCTCGGTGGCGAAGATGCTAGCGTGTGTGCCTCACGTTGAAGAGGTTCCTAGTTTGAACATCGGTCAGGATGAGCTACCTGGATAAGGTTTTTTTCGGGATTTTCCCTTGTCCTAAAAGATTAATATCGAGTAACTCTAAGCTTCATACTCCCTGGGCGCATTTCAGCATCATTCCACCCATTCCATTAATCGTACGATATGACTTTAAAAGGTTAAAAGGCCGTAAATTAAAACAAAGTGACTGCTAGCTTATATTTGAAAGTTTTGCAATGCTTATATATCCCTGGAGAGACAGTCAGCTCAAGTATTTTATTTTCTTGCAAGAAAATTAATATTAACAATCTATATTTCCATCAACATGAAGTAGGTAAATAGGTATATAATGAATGAAACATATATACGCACATTAGTACGCAATTAGTTTTGTTTGTCATATTCCACAATCAATTTTACTCTTTTTACGTCTCGTGAGCTCTTTGGCTCAAATATTTCTTTAACAAACAACGATTTCCTCTCAAACTTGTATACTGGTACTGCTTATCAAGTCTTCTTAGTAAGCAACAGAAGCATTATACATACAAGTTCCAACAAAATGTAAACCGTATTAAAAGTATTTTAGTGTAGTTTTTAGAAGAAACAGCGGTCCAAATATACATAATTTAGAAGACTTTCCTTCAAAGACAATTTTGTTTACTTTTCCGAATTTAGCCCTCTATAAACTGAAGCTGTTGCACATTTTAAGTAAATAAAGAAGAATTAAATCGAACATTCATGTATAAAACATACTTAAAGTATGTTACTGAATTTGTTAAATAATTACACATATTCGTTCTCAGTATAAGATATTACCTGTTGCGCCATCTCTTGACAGCGATTCCAGTTCGCTTGGCAGTTCTGAATTTTCTCTACTGCAGACATTTAACGTGTTACGCTCGCAACCGTTGCTTACCACTAAGACTCATTATTCCATCTGCTCCAAATTAAAAAAATACTGTATACAGAGATATTTCATTACTCATTTTGTTGTAGATACGAGAAGGACGTAGTTAAATGTAACAAATCGGGTAAGCTGATCTTGCATTTTAAATTCTAGTGCTATTCTTGTGAACTTTCAAGAATAAGATTAACAATTCTAAAATATAAAGGTGTTGGATGTAGAAATAGAACCACAGAAGGCTTCGAAAATCATTAATTACATAAATTAAGTTCCTATAAATTATCCATTTTAACAATATTTGATTTTTGATGTGATAAAAAGTTGTCTATATGATATGACCTACAAGTTAAAATCAAACATAATTTAATCGGAATGAATCTAGGATTATTTACAGAATAGCACAACTGTATACTTTGTAGAAACATACATAAGGCAAGGTATGAGAGGTTATTCAGATTGGCGGGCGACGCGGATTAGTTGTTCAAAATCAGTTCCCTGGAGGACGTTAGTGTATTGTTTCGTTGGAACGAACAAGTTAACTACCTGAGACAGTTGACTGTGTCATGCGATTGTGTTTCTTCAGTATAAGTGACAAATCGAGCTTCTTTTACGGAAACGAGGTATTCCATTGCTCCATTTCAGCCATTTTGTTATTTTTTAAGTTCGCTTGAGATACATGTATAACGAACGTGCATTTGAATTGCTCCAGAAACTTGTATAATAAGAAAATACAGACTTTATTATATTCATAATCCTCCCTGTTTTTATGATGGTTATTGAATCAGTGCTGCCAACGGGAAAAAGTAAGTACCGCTACAACAATGGGCAAAGTGGATTAAGGTAAGGCGGGGGATTCATATTTATTTACATTCTAAAACTTAAAGTCTTACCGGAACATGAACGAAATGATGTCAATAAATCCCAGAAGAATGGAGAATGTGACAACGAAATCTGCGTGGATGCTGTGGGAAAGAAGCAATTGATATGTGGTTACCGGTAGTGACCGCAAGACATGCGGGGTAACCGGTATCGCTTTAAGCGACGCTCACGAGGAACATAATCCCCAAGCGATCTGACGAGGGCGCTCTGATGTTGGGGCAAACCCTCGAAGAATTTTGCCGCCCGGCGCCTAATTTCATCCTCCACATATCGGAGGGATGAAGCCTCGTGATGTAATCTCACGGGGAACCTTGTGCAAACAGGATAAATAATCCGAAGACATTTATTCTGTGCACGTTGGAGCAGAACTAGATATGAGCCTGCGGCCATACCCCAGACTTCGCACGCATAGAGCATGATAGGGAGGACCAGAGCCATAAAGAGGCGCAACTTTAGGGGAACAGACATCGCAGACCGAAGCACAGGGTATAGTGATGCCACGGCACCACACGACCGATGAGCTTGCTCCTGGATGTGTTCCCGAAAAGTTAGGCGCTTGTCCAGCTTGACTCCCAAGTACTTGATTGAATTCTCCCACCTAATCCCTTGCCCGAAGTAGGTAAATTGGGTAAAATTGGCGGGAAAGCGGCGCTTGGTGAACAATATCGCTTGGCTTTTCTCCGTATTAATGGACAATCGCAAACGCGTGCACCAATCCTGGAGGAGGATTAGGCAACGTTGGATGGGGTTGAAGGTTCTGCGTGGATGTCTATTTGTTGAGAATAGCAGTACGTCGTCAGCATATTGATGGATCAACTAGCCCAAATAGCTAGACATATAGTTAGTTTAGAAGACTTCTTCTCTAACACACAGTTAATTGTTTACTCGATATTGCCTCCATATATATTGAGGCTAACCTTCGTTTACAGGCAACAAACAACAATTAAATCTAAGCTATATATAAAGAAGACAATTCCAATGTCTTACAAAACATTGTTAATAATTACAAAGTCTCTTCACCAGTATAAGGTGTTACTAGTAGAGCCCTCCGTGGACAACTATTGTAAGTAAATCAATGTTGCTCACAGCGAACCGTTCGACTAAGGTTTACTTGTCCGTCTGTTACAAATATGAGATATACGTTTAAGAAGTTGTTCTATTACTCACATTGTTGTACATACAGCACGAATATACTTAAATATTAAACAAAGTGTTAGCGTTAATATTACAAAGACATTGCTATGTTCTTCAGACCAGCTCAGAAAGAGGATTAGCGTTTTCAGATTTAAGTATTGAAAAACTGAACCAATAGCAAATAATATCTAGGAAATAGTTTATGATAAAATATTTTTACATAAATTACGCTCTTTAACGATATCTCCATATGTGTGTGCTAAGACCTTGTCTATATCTCGTGAAGTACAATTAAAGAAAATTGTACAGAATTCAGTTGGAATAAATAGAAGTTTGGAGACTATTGCAAGAATACAATATTTTGTATTTTATGGAAATATATTTAACATTTGGTTCTTAGATAAGATCAAAAGCATATATTGGTCGATAAGGCCATGTATGTGTGAACAGTTTAACTTAAAAGTACACTTTGGGGAAATGCCAAGTTTGTTATTTGTGTTTATCTTCCAAAGATACAATAGGAAGACTTTATAACAAATGCTGGCTACATCAGACTACCCTATACAGAAATATTGTTCATTCCCGAAGATATTTACATAACTAGTAAACTGTAAATACTAGATATAATCTTCCGGTGTACATCTTAAAGCACATTCTCAAGCTGAAACATATTTCATTTGTTTTTAGAAAGACAATATTCGAAATGTGTTCAGTGAAGACTTCGTAAAGCATTTCTGAGTTCAAAGATTGTTTTTCTTTTGTTATAAATATGCTAACTAATATGTTGATGGTATGTACTGTACATATTTATGTGTAGACTAGGATGTACATCTAATCTTGTAACTACAATACAGAAATGGTCAGTGACACAGAGCACACGTGAGTACCATTACAACTAACAAAGTCTTACTCAACAAAAACGTATATATAAAAAATGTTAATGATGTTTCCACTCTTAAAAAAGTAAAAAAGGATTATATTTTCAAAAAAATTACTTATCATCCATGGGCAAATAAAAAGTTCCAAAAAATTTTCAAAGAAGTGGGTATAATACAAGCACCTCATAATAATTACAGTATAAAGAATTTGCTACAGTTTTCTAAAAAAGACAAAATTTCAGACAACAAAAAATCTGGTATTTATCAAGTTAACTGTTTAGAATGCGATAAGATCTATATTGGCAGAACCAAGCGTAATTTAGAAACCAGAGCGAAAGAACATTTTAGAAATATTAAATATAGACAGACCGAGAAATCGCCAGTGGCTGATCATTTTTGGTCATATAATCATGAAGTAAATCCAGAAGTTAAATTATTGAAACAATTGAAGGAACCGATATATTTAATGGTTTGGGAGAAGATACTTATTTTGAAAAATAAGGATCGCGTAATGAATTTTGATATCCCTCCAATAGACATTATTAATAAGTTTGTGTTGTCCCCGGTAGATGGCAGTTAGATAAGGAGCTATTCTTCCACTCCGGTAGTGGTCAAGGTCAGTCAGTAAGTGGGTGAGTGTCAAGCTGAGTGGCTGAGGATAAAGCAGATGTTTGCTTTGAAACCGGTCCCCGGATTTAAATAAGATAAGTGAAGTTGTGTTACTAGTGTTTAGTTATTATTAAAAACGTATATGTCATTTAACATCATTTATGTCATATACATTTTACTTCTGTACAACAGTTAGCAAGTAATTTATATGCGGAGTAATCCAACATACATTTAATTTTTATATTTGTTGCCTCCAAATCTGAGAGGGTATAGAAAAAGAAAGGCAGTGGGTAACACAGATGGGGGTGGGGGCATCAAGGTATATCAAAGTTGAAAGTACAGTTGGTCCTGACAGTGTAGCAATGTCTACAGTTCTGTAGAGGATGCCACTACACAAGATGATAACTATCTTTTATTTGAAATTTTTATTATGTGTATATATCGCAATAGGGAAAGCTTACATACTGTATTCTCCTATTTTCCTGCAATGAAAGTATTATGATGCACATTTCCATCAACATGATGTAGGTAAATATATAATGAATGAAATAGAAGTGCGCTCATTTGTAAATGATTGATTTGTTTAGTTACTTTTCCTTGTTATATTCCAGATTTGATTTTACTCGTGTCATGTGAGTTTAATGTGCTCAAATATTTCGTTAACAATCGACGATTTCCTCTTAGACGTGAGGTATAGTTGTAAAGTTAATTAAGCCTTCTCACTAAGGAACAGACATATATCCACGGATATTGAGCATTATAGATTAAGTTCCAACAAAATTTACATCGCGAACTCATTCTAGGTGGGAAATTGCTGCAGTTCATAAAGGAAAAAACCGTAGTAATATATATCGTTTAGAAGCCTTCCTTTCTGGCAAAGCATTCTTTATTTTTTCGAAAGTATCTCTGTATTCACTGAAGCTGTTCTTTGTTTTGACGCAATAAAGAAAAGGAATGCACTCAAAGTATGTTAGTAATATTGGGAAACAGTTACACATATTCCAGCTCAGTACAAGTATTACATGTGGCGCCATCTCTTGATAGCAATTCCAGTTAGGTTGGCAATTCAGACATTTCTCTCCTGGTGTACAATCACTATAACTATCAGTTCTTATAGTTCAGTAATTTAACATGTTACACTCCCAGTCCATCCAATCACTAAGGCTCATTACTCCACCTGCTCTAAATTATATATGCGCAATTTATCTTGAGCGTTCGTCTCCCAAGTCCCCACTCGGTAGGTTTCGGCTAACTCCGTAAACACGGATGCCAACTTAGAAACATGAAATGGGCTATACTAGTACACTCTGACATCTAGTGACTAATATGCTAAGCCTTTACGCGCGCTCTTTGTTTTCTGCATGTATTCGTTTTGTGCAAGTTTGAGGTTAATTACTACAGCTTAACCAGTTTGTAATTATGGTTGACGGCACACCAAACTCATCATCATATGTACCTTCCGAGCAACGAACTCCGACACGGAAACATGCACGTACAGTCGTGCATAGTGACGGCCACAAAATAATAGCGAAAGTTGCAGAAAGTTGCGATATAGAAAAGGATAATAACCAGTTAATTTTCCTACTCAGCAAATCAAGAGAACGAGCTGCTGCTTACACAGGAAAAGGCGTCAGCACTGTCAGGCGTATTAAATCGCTTTGTACATCTCATCCCAATGAATCTCCAAAAACACCAGGAAAAAGCAGGTGAGGCTGTGATCTGTGTATGGTAATAACTAATAGTGATGTTTTCTTTCTTTCTTCTTTTCCCTTCAATCCTTTCGTTTTTGGCTTCCTCATTTTCCTTATATGTTGCTCTTTTATCTTTCTTTTTCTCTTGCTCTGGGCCCTTTGTATATTTCTACATTTCTTTCAATTTCCCTCCATTACCAAAGCTACACCTGTATTTAATAGAGGACAACAAACCTAGGAGCAAGACTTACCTATGTTGTGAATGTTATGGCTCTCGAAAGGGGACACACTATTATTTACCTTCGTATATCTGTGATCTCAATGCAATTGAACAGGCGTAGACAAAAATAAAGAACGTTTTCAGAGGACACAACGTTACTGGTGATATGTCAGCCACACATCTGCAGAAACTTGCTATAGAAGCATTCTCTTATGTAACTGCGACAGATTGGGAAGGATACTACAACTACTGGAAATGAAATTTTGGAGGAATGATGGTGTAATTGAAAATGCGATTGATGAAATTATCAACAGATCAGAGGATATTAGTGGACTCAGAAATCGAAGAGTCACAAAGCGAATGAGTGAGTATTTATAGCTGTCATAATATTTGTTTACTATTTTTATGTGTTTCATAAATAGTACATATATAAACATATAGCTTATCGGATCGAGTTAAATGTTATGTTTGTCCACAGATGTCACACTTGCGGCACATTTTGCGGAACTGTGTTTTTTCAAGGTTGACCACACTGCAGAAATCAAAGACCGTTATCTTTAGTATCTTCCTCTCCTTTCCGTCACCACCCCGTAAATCCAGCGCTCTCCTTATCTTGCGCGTACTGTATATATATAAATTTCATAACTCATTTTGTTGTTGCTACGAGAAAGCGAGAAAGCGTAGTTAAATGTGTCAGCTCCTGTTGTCTTTTAATTTCTAGCGGTACTCTTGTGAACTTACAAGAATCGTATTCGTATTTCTAAGACATGAAGAAATTGGTTATTGAAATAGAACCCCAGAGAGCTTCCAAAATCTTTAATTATATAAATTAAGTTAAAATAAATTATGCTTTTTAACAATATTTGACTTTAATGTACTAAAAGCTTCTCCATGTGTTATATTAGAAGTTAAAGAAAATGAAAGAGAATTATGTCGGAAAATATCTGAGACTATTTCCAGAATAATTTAGTTGGCATGTTGCTTTTATATTAAAAATTAGGTCACTTGGCCACATTATTAGAGATGGAGGTGGGAAGCTGGACCAATGTTTTTTTGTCAACTTGTATCTTATAATGGTACAACATTTTGACTACAGGAGTTGACCAAACATAGTTCGACCAAAGTACAGGTATATGTTTTACATTCTCTACTACGTTCATATTAAATTCATTTTTGCTGTCATTAAACAATTAAACATAAGCTTTTAAATGTTCCGCATTGTTCAAAAATATTTTGCTTACAATTTACATAGTACTGATTCTTTTTATAAGAAATGTTTTAATACAATGGAGAACAAAAATTGAATACATGAATTACTGCATAACACATGTAGTCATTTTCTAGCAGCAGTTGCTTGTAGAGACGGAAAGAGAGCTGCTCAAATGTGATATCAAAATAAAATAACTGGAATTTATGGTTAATTGAAGTGATACAGATTTAACAGCAAATTATTTTAAAAAAATGAATGAAACCCAATTCAAATTAATGTGCATTAATTTAACATGTTTTTTATAATTTTATTTGTTTTTGAAAGTAACAGTCATAGCTCAATTATTAGTAACAATATAATACCAGGGTTACTATTTGTAGATGACTTAATAAGAGCATCTTTAACAGAGATAGGGTTACAGCGAGCAATAAATGAAATTATCAGTTACTGTAAGAAATGGGGGATAAGAATTAATATAAGCAAGTCCAACACATTAGGTAGGTTTTAAGAAGTGTGATAAGAAAAGATGAAAAGTGGTATTTAAATAAACAAAAAGTGGAGGTGGTGAAGGAGTTTGACTATTTAGTGATGACAGTGTGCTACAGTGGAAGTTGGAGTGCACATGGCAGAAAGATGAAAGTGAAATGGAAGATTGCGATGTTTGGGATAAGCAGCTGTAAATGCAAATTACCAGATACGTCAGAAAAGTGGCTTGATAGAATATATGAATCAATAATAGAGTAACAAATGACATATTGGTATGGAGTTGTGGATGGCTAACGAGAGAAGAAGGCATGTTGAACACACATATGAACAGTTCTGTAAACAGATATTAGGTTTAAAAAAGTCAACACTAAAGGGAGTAGGTAGTGTCGAACTGGGAAAATCGTGCAGAAGTAGGGTGCATATAAAAAGATGCTAAAAGTATTGGTACAGCTGTATAAAAGGAATGATGATAATATATTAAAGATCTGTCTGGAACACCAGAAGAATTCAACAAGTAAGTACAGCTGATGGGCAGAGCTAGAGAGAACATTGGACTAAATAGAGATGTGGGATATCTGCCAGGAGGGAGAAAGAAATGCGAAAGGTTTTGGAAAATGAATAGGATCAGGGTAGAGAAGATTGACAGACAAGTGACATAGGGGAACTTAATAAGTAAGAAATCCCTAAATGTATACCTGAAAGTGAAGAGATAATTTGGAAATGGAAATATATTTGTGACAGATATGAGAGGGAGGGTTTAGCTTGGTTAAGGGCAGAAGCCATATTGAGAGGGGGTTCACCAAAGTGGTACATTTCACATGATAATAAAATAAGCATACGGCATTTGTAGTGGAATGTAAAGACATAGAAAACTGGAGGAATTAATATACGATAAGAGCTACAGACCTACATAGCAGCCATAAAAAAGCTTAAACTGAAAGGAGAGATAAGAATATGTGAGTTGGAGAAGTAAGCAGACAAAATCAAAGAGAAATGGCTGACAAGAGTAAAGAAGTTAAGAGTTCGAGAAGCAGAGGTCACAATATGCCTCTGCGTTACGTAGTTTTGTACACATGTCTTGACTTCCCGTTCTAACTCGGGGTTTGTCGCAGGGTTCTCGATGAATTTTTCTGCCACACCTCGGCTTGAAAACCGTTATAATAAATACCCTTTGAATACTTCCCTTCTCTCCCACAGTTATTTATTGTTTGATATTGCCTCTGTATTCCTGTATGTAAGGAAGATAAATGGAATATGTTTTTAAAAGTTCTATATAATTACACACATTCTTCCGCAGTATAAGATAATACTGGCAGAACCATCTTTTGACAGCAATTGCCATTCACTTTACTTTCATGACCATCCAATTGAATATACGTTCTTGGTGCATATCACTATAACTAAAAAGTCGAACAAATTAATTTAAAGTGTTACACTCACAGTACTTTTTCAATGCAACCTTGCGCTACGGTTTATTCTTCAATCTGCTCCAAATTTAACATAAACGTCTATCACTATTCCTTTACAGATAACAGAACATTGTTAAATGTTACAAATAGGGTCAGAACATGCTGTCTTTCAAATATTATTCTTATAAACATACAAGAATGGCATTACCCATTTTGAAATATTTCTCTTGGATAATTAAAATAGAAAAACAAAGAGTTCAAAAATACCTAATTTCATTTACGAGTTTGTCGACTGAACGTTGAAGTGTTAAAGGTCTGGATCATACATAGTGTATCTCTACAACAAAGGAGAATTTTTAAAAAAGATGTTGCCACTCAGTCAACTTGCTGTTGTAACTCAACTATACTACATTTAAATATATGCTAATACTATGTAAGTAGTGTAAATGTGAAATATGCCTGACTGATTCTCATACTTTTTAAAAATGTAATTATCAATTGCATTATGAGGACTGCAGAAACAGTCAAAGGTATTTAACAAATACTACAAAAACTGTACAGGTTCAATTTGTGATTGACATTACCATATTAACAAAATAAAAATAATTTAAAATGATGAATTTTGGGTTTTAAGAAACTAAATATGTTAGCAAACAGAATGAGCAGTGAATGGAGTAAATCACTTTTGTTGTCTGTACCAACTACATAATAAGTAGAAAATACAAAATGTTTTAATTTCTCAGAAATTACTCTAATCACTTCATTAAATTTCTATATTAATAAAAAATAAAGTGTTTATGTTAAATATTCTGGGAATGTGTTACGAAGTTCTTTTACTCTGAACGACTTTTGTATAACTCTCAGAAATAGACAAATGACAGCCAAAACTGTAAATATTGTTAAAACACAGGATGTATGGAACACAAAATTTGTATATGAAGTGAGCCACTTCTGAAACAATCCTTGTTAATGTTTGTATTTTATAATATTTAGACATTTCTCAAATAGCAATATGTCATTTGTTTTGTCCTGTACATGCTAAAGCTAACACATAGCGACTAGTTCTTTAAACAGTTGATTAATACTTAAAGTCTACTGTATTTCTGCAGGTAGTCAAACATATTTTTAGTTTATTTATTTACTCATTCTCTGATCATTTATTTCTGTTTAATTAAATGATGTTGGAATATAGAAATGTCGCAACCTGAGAATTCTGGACTGGCAGAGCATTGTTTTGAATACAAACATAGGGACAGCTTTAGGGAGACGACTGTCTTGGCAAAATGTAATAGTCACTGGGAGCGGAGTATTAAGTAGTCTTTGGCCATTTCCTTCGAGAGGAGCACGCTTATTCGTGATGCTGAATTTCAGTTCAGCTCCTCTTGGAAATCGGCCTAAAAATGGAAATCCGTCGACTTAAGAAGCACAAATCTATCCTATTAAGCTATCTACGTTTTTTGACCTAATTTATTTTCTATACTCACGCCATCTCCTGACCTGGCATTTAATTTACTATGAACAGTCCTTTGTTCAGTAATGCATGTTTATATTTGGGTTATATCCAGTTATACATTTGTGGTAATGACATTTAATAAATATCCTGAGGATGGGAGAGATGTGCAATCCCGAAACGTCTCTTTCTAATCGTCTTTTCGCCTAGCTTGCTGCCCGAGAAGAACTTGAGCATATTGCTAAAAAGTTACTGTTTCCCCATTTTCCCTTGCACCCACAATAATAATAACAACAATGTATATTTCGATTAACATGATGTACATGGACAAATACGGGTTTATAAGAAGACTAAGTCTGCGAGTTCAAGCAACAAATATTCAAATAACCATTAGTAAACTAATTACAATAACTGAGTTAACCTCTCAAATATGAGGTAGGTACACCTGAAGTATTTATGAAATTTTCTCACATTGGTTTAAAATCAAATGGTATTAGCGACGTTCGTGGGAAAGAACATAGCAGTTTACAAATGTCTTTTTTTAAATATAATTTACGTCCTCCAACGTTAAGTCATATCGGACGATGTATTTAATGGCAGAGGAGGAGCTGAAATGAGCCCAGGTTAGAGTTACCGGACATTCGTCTTTCAGAATAAGGGAAACCTTGAAAAAGCCTTGTCCGGTAACTGGCTTTATCGAGTTCGAACTCGGGACCTCTTGAACGTGAAGTACAGACACCTCACGTGTCGATGCTACCAAGGTGTGCTTTAGTTAATACAGTATAAAGTTCCAACAAAACATAATGTTGTAATTCATAAAATTACACAAAAAACTATGCCGCTTAGACGCAAAAAGGTATTGTGATATAATTATCTCAGAAGGCTTACTTTCTCACACACAATAACTTATTGACTTGAGATAATCTCTGTGATAGCTGTAGCTTCTGTTTATTTTAACACAATAAAGAACAGCTAAATCCTAGCTGGATGTAAATAAATAGATAGCAGTATGATATTAAACTTTGTAAATAATTCAACATTTCCTTCCCCAGCATAGGATATTACCAGTGGTGCCATCTCTGGACAGCAACTCTTTTGGTTTGCAATTTCTCCTCGCTAACAGTTATTATAATTAGAGATTGTCTCGTATGTAAAAAATCCCTTTCGTGTGATACATTTATCAATCCACACATTCACTGATGCTTGGTTTTCCATCTACACCAAATTACAAATAAACGTTTACATTACTCTACAAGATACAAGAAGGACATAGTTAATTGTCAGCTCATGTTGCCTTTACAACTACAATGTTATTATTATGAACTGACAAGAATAAGATATAAATGTATTGGGAAATTGAACTAAAAACACAGAAGGCTTCGAAAATCATAGAATATGTTAACACAACTTATGAGTTTCCACGAGATTGAATTTTTATTTACCAAAAGCTCGTTCATAAGTTATGATTTACAAGTTCAATTAAATTGTAGAGAATTAAGTGAGAATGAATCATACTATTAAACTCATACATTCTTTTTATTATAATGTATTAAACACAAGATACGCTAATCAATTAGAAATAAATTAGTGGACAATTTTACAAAAATAAACACATAAAAAATAAAAACACAGGATGTATGTAAGACACAATCCATGTTAATTGTTTGTGTTTACCAATATTTACAGTTTTCTCCGAAAGCAATACATTACTTGGTTTAGCCCGGACATATACTGATTAGCTCTTTAAACATTTGACTATCACTTCAAGTCAAGATACACAACCACACTTTTTATTTATTTCTTTATCTGTCAACAGCAAAGCTCTTACAACAAAAGTCGGCTAAATACTCAGTATATTTAAAGGGTGTGACACGTAACTATTCAGGGCAATCTCGACCTCAGACCTCCAGTATGTGGAGCATTTTCAAAGATTTGCTCATAAACTGCTTTAAGGATTTCTATGAAAAATGCTATATCTTTAAAATATTTTCAAGATAAAAGAAATGTGAATGTAGACCGAAGTCTCTCCATTCCTGGGACATTACCAAAACGGTAAACAGTAAGATAGACAAAATTTTACTGCTCCAATATAGACATCTCGATAAAACAAACGAGAAATTCAGATATACTATTTGTGGTGTAAAGCATTTGCGAAGTATTTGTTGTTATTTGTTTGAATGTTTCAATAACTATAGGTTTCAAATGAAAGGTTATTGTTAATTTTTAGTCAGTAAGGTCTACAAAGATAATCAGATTTCAAATCAATTACCTAACGCCTAGCCTTAAAATATTTAACTATCGGTAAAGAGTAACCTACTTGCTACATTCTCTTATTTCCTTGCAAGGAGAGGAATATTAACAATTTATTATCCCATTAACTTGAAGTACCGAAATACATAAGTAATGATAAGAAGAATAAAAATGTCATGTGACTTTAACGCAGTAGGTATTTGAATAATCACCAACTACTTCCTCCAAAACTTGAGGTATACTGGAACTGCTTATCCAGTCTTCTCAAATACAGCAAATCTGTTGAAACTCTTTGGCTCAGATGAAATTTCTAAGTAACAGAAACATTTCTAAATATACTATTATAGATGCAATTTCCAACAAAATTTGATATATGATCTTAAACAATATATAGTTTTTGAAAGCCCCTTAACACACACACACACACACACACACACACACACACACACACACACACACACACACACACACACACACACACACACACACAAACACACACACAGCACGGAGGTGTCGTTGAAGTTGAACCCGCCTTCGACTTATTGCCATCGCGGGACACCGTCCCTTACTGGCATTTCATGGGGAGTAAGTCATCGGGCGGTAGGCACATGGCTGGCTTTTGTTGTTTTTTTTTTTTTACTGTAATTAGGGAGAGAAGAGGCAGAAGGACTGACTCTAGGTTTCCACAATTTAGCCTACACATGGCCAGTGTGGAAGAATAATTAATTTCCATTAATTGACGTAATAGTAGTTAACTATAAAGCCCGGGACTTAAAGTACTTACGCGTTGTAAGTCGCCATTAAGGTAGCTGTCTCATGTGTTTATGAGAACTCCTAAGTGGTTTACCGCATAAAATATGAGTGAGTTGGAGAATTTAATATCATATCGGCACGTTGGCTATAGTAGTTCAATAGTTCTGGACGGAGACCAGAAGATCCGTGGTTCAAATCCCGGCTATGGCATTGAATTTTTCTCTCTGACTCTACGTTCGCTTGTTAATATTTACAGTTTTATCCGAAAGCAATACATTGCTTGGTTTAGTCTGGACATCACTGATTAGCTCTTTAAACATTTGCCTATCACTTGAGGTCAAGATACACAACAACACTTTTTATTTATTTATTTCTGTATTTCCAACAGCAAAGCTCTTACAACAAAAGTCGGCTAAGTACTCAGATTATTTAAAGGCTGTGACACGTAAATATTCAGGGAAATCTCGACGACAAACCTCTTATACATGGAGCATTTTCAAAGAATTTCCCAAAAATGCTTTCAAGGACATATATGAATGTACCTTATATTTAAAATATTTTCTGTACGAATTAAGTAAACATGTTGAATAAACTGTGAATTTAGTCAGAAGTGTCTTCATTACTGGGACATTACCATAATGGTAAACTGTAAGAGACAGAAAACATTTTACTGGTGCAATATGGAGATCTCGATAAATCAAAGAATGAATGATTTTGTGGAGGGAAACATTTATGAGTTGTTTTCAAATTTCGAATAACTGTAAGTTCCTCAAATGGGAATGCTCTATTATTGTATTATTATCTATTATGTTGTATTAATTTTTATCGCTAAGCTATAGAAAGAAAATCAGATTTGAAAATCTTTACGTAGCGACCAGCTTTAAAATATTAGCTACCTACTGTATTCTCCTATTTTCTTGCAAGCAAAATACTATTAATAATGTGTAATTCCATCAGCATGAAGTAGGCAAATAAATAAGGATTTATGAAAACTAAAAAGTCCTGTGAGTTGAACACAGTAAATAATTCGATAATCAGCAATGATTTACTCTCAGACTTGAACTATACTAGTACAGCTTATCAAGTCTTCTCGGAAATAGCAATTGTGTTAAAATTGTATGGCGCAGTGAAAATGTTATCTGAAGAACAGAAACATTCACAAATATGTTTTACATGACACACACAAGTTCCAAAAGTATCTAAAGGTAATTTAAGTTTCCAATACTTCTTAGAGGCAAAAGCGGCCAAACTATAACAGCATTAGAAGACATCTTTTCTTACACAATGTTACTTATTTCTGTTGAAGTCATTCCTGTGTTTACTGAAGCTACTGTATGATTTAAGGCAATAAAGAACAATTAAATTGAAGCTTTATCTAAAAAGGATGTTTAAGGTGTGTTATAAAACGTGGTGAATAATTTCATATATTGCTTCTCAGTATAAGTTATTACCTGTGGCGCCATCTCTTGACAGCGATTCTAGTTATGGAATTTCTCTTCTGGCGTACAATCACAACTAACAGATCGTCTACTGCAGACATTTAACGTGTTACACTCTTAATCATAATGGCTTATCATTCTATCCACTCTAAATTTAAAATGAAAAAATTCCAGTACAGAAACATTTCATTACTCATTTTATGGTAGATACAAGAGGACCATAGTTAAATGTTAAAAATCGGGGCAGGTCATGCTGCCTTTCAAGTTCGAATGCAATTCTTGTGAACAGTAAGATTAGCATTTCTAAGATATAAACATATTGGATAGTGAAGCAGAAGTGCAGAAGGATCTCTAATTAGATAAATTATGTTGCCATAAATTACGCTTTTAACAATATTTGACTTTGGTGTAGTTAAAGCTTGTCCACATGTTACGAGATACAAATTGAGGAAAACTAATGGAACGAATCTGAGATTATTTTCAGAATATTACAATTGTACATTTTGTTTTTTATATTAAATACTAGTTAGTCTGAATCAAACACTAGATATAAATAGAAAAAAAAAAAGATTTTTTTCATACTGTAATTGATATAAAGGTTCAATTTCTGGAGGAGGGAAATTTGTGTATTTTTGTTAGCTTTTATTTTATAATGGTACAACATTTTGACTACATGATTTGACCAAAGTGATATTTCGGTACAGGTTTTACATTCTACAATTTTTACTACAGAATTTACTACACATACAGTAAGTAGCTGAAGTATTGTGCCCAAAATTTGGAACCTGAAAAAAATTATAAATTAATATTTGTAACTCTTGGAGTGCAAAGAATACAGCCATTTGAGAGAATGGCCCTGAGTGTGGTTTGCCAGTAACATAACCCAAATATAAGAAGTTTTTGGTTCAACGTCTTCCAAGAATACAACGTGAACATTTTCACAGACTACCCACACTTTAAATAGAACATCTTTGGAAATTTTGAATTTTGTCAGAATATGTTACATTAATTTTCTATTTATATTTATTACATTACTATATGTTATATACATTTACCTTCTGTTCGTCCAAAATGTTTGGTCACTTTCAGTAACTAACATCACTTCGTGTTTCCGAACTTAGCCGAAGTCGCAGTCAGCCTCCTACAGACGTTAAAGCATTGTACTCATCTCTGATTGGGAACAGATTCGACATGAATCAATATTCAATTTCACAATACTTTCCTCAAGTAAAACACTAATATCTACTTAATCCCCCCTCTGTGGTGTTGAGGTAGCCTCGTCTCACATTCAAGAAGTCCCTAGTTCGAATTTGGGTAACGCTGAGTTATCTGTATAAGTGCTTCTTATTTTTCTGGTTGAGAGGTTTCTATTATCCGGAAAAATGAGGTCTAATGGACTCTCGACTTCCTTGAACATCATTTGATTCATCGTCTGATGTGACATAACCTGGAGGACGCTAAGTAAGTAAATATAAAGAAACACTTACCAGTTTCTAGATTAAACCTACAAGTGTTGAGGACATGGATCACGGATAGTTTACTGCAAAGTTGGTATCTCGTTTGTTGTGTCACTTTATGATTTTATTCTTTTGTTTGTTTCCCTGACTAACAAGTAATTAAAGAGGCAGTTAGTACACCATTTGTTTTAAAATACATGCTATTGCTATCATAAAATTTTTCGTCTTTGACTTAAATGCAATATATCAAACAGTAAAGTAAAGAAACAAAACAAAACACAAACAGACTAAAATAATTAGTGCCCGACTCAGTATCATCCAGGAGCAAAGATCTTGTTCATTCTTATCGCCATTTAGCTCATAAAAATAATGTGGTCTCTCTGTCGGGAATTCCCACGGAACTTTGACCTCGGCCTGTCGTTCGGGTGACGTTTTAGATGCGTGAAGAGACTCGAAGGATCCTTTACTAACACAGCACTTAATCTGTCTAACAAAGCCAACATACTTCAATAGAAGTGAAATACAAGACCAAGGTATATCCTAAATGAGCAAACAGTCACCAGAGCGCGTGGTTGTGTGTTGGTGATTCTAGAGTAGAACAAAATAACTGATAAAAGCAAAGCTAGTGGCTTCTATAAACAAAGATACACAGTCCTAGTGGAACGGAAAGCAATCTGGACATTCTGACGTCTCTTATTAAGGAGGTATACTAATAAATAAAATACAGAAAACAATTTAATTACAAGGTAAGATATGTATATGTTTAAATAGTCGTTATGCAGAATTATTGAATGTCTATAAAATGCACAATCACATAATATGACTTGTTAATGCATATTAGATATTATTACATGTAGTTCAGTTTAATAATACATAAACTACACATTTGCTAATTTCTAAATTATATTAACCATAGAAATAAACACAAAATACTTGATTAAGTTGTAAACACCAAGATGTGTCCGTGACAAAGGAGACCAAATGACACATCGCTATACGGCCACTCACCTCTCGTGTCTTTTACCTTCCTACAATGTATATCTTCAACAATATCCCTCAACACTAACGTTTAGGTGAAGTGTTTTGGAAAATATTGATTTTGTAATTAATGACCCTAGCTATTTCCATTAAAATGTCATATCTTTAAAATATTTGCATGACGAATGTCGTGTACATTTTAGATTTTCTCTCAAAGTTCTCAGAAGTCATTTTTATTCGTGTGATATGAGTAGAATTGTCAAAACGTAAAACAGACAAAATCTTACTGAACAGAAGATGATTATCTTGGTAAAACACACACTTTCTGTGAGACATATATTTTGTTAGAGTGAACCATTTCCGAGATATTTCTTATTTGAGTTCTTCAATACTTAACCTGTTCAAAACTGAGATGGTTCGGAAGTTTTTGTCGTCGAGTCTAGAAGATACATTTACAATAAAATTACATAGCAAACAACATTTAAATATTTTACAATCATTTAAAGTGTACTCTGTTCTCGTATTCCCTTGTTCCTACATAACAAATAATAACAATGGAGTGATTATCCCAATTAACGTGAGGCAGATGGATCAATAAAAGTTTTAGAGCAGTAGAGAAAGTAATGTGAGCGCCACATATCCGATATTAACATGTAAATTAATTACAATTATCGAGCTGTGAAAAAGAATATATGTGGAATTTGAAACATATTGGACATAATAACGTCTACTGACAAATGAAACATTGCGAAACATCGTATAGGTATGATGTCATTGAACATTCACATAAAGGTTGCTAAGCATATCGTTCACTATAATTGGGTAAAACTTCCCACAAGATAAATTTGCACTAGGAAGAAGAACCTTATACCCATGCTTCAATTATGTGAAATACCTACAGATGTAGTTAGTCTAGAAGGCTCTCTTTACTACACACCATTAATTAGTTACATGATATTATGAGAGACATTACAGCTACGGCTCGTATTCAGGAAATAAACAACAATTATATCAAAGCTACATTATAACAACCGACATACAATGTGTTATAAGTCCTTGTAGATAATTACAATTCTCATTCATCAGTATAACATATTACACGTACAGCCCTCTGTGGACAGCAGCAAGCAGTCGGTAGTGAACCAAAGCTCCCCTGGCGGACAATTACTATAACTAAAACGTTTCCTGTAAAACAAAGTCAGTTAATGTACTTTCTCAGTCACAAAGACTTACTTGACCATCTGGTACAAATTTGAAATAAACGTTTACGGAAGTGTTTTATTACCCGTTTCCTTGTACATACACTTGTATGTTAAATAACCGGGTCAGCTTACAAACTCCAAAGTTATTCCTAATGACTTTTGACAAACACAAAAATAATATTAGCGTTTTAGTATATAAGAGTATTGGGAAATTGGACTACAACCGAGGAATATCTCGACAATTGTAGTGATAAAATAAGTTGACATAAATTATCATTTATATTTTCGATGAATTGATTTTCCTTTATATCGTTTTTAAACCTTTTGTGTCTAGTGGGAGACGATACTTTAGTTACAGTGATTTTCCGCCAGGGGAGAAGTTTTGGTTTACATCCGACTGCTTGTTGCTGTCCAGAGATGGCGCTACCTGTAACGTCATATACTGGCGAAGAGGTTTTGCGATTATTTATGCGAAAGTAGAGTACATTATAACTACATTATTTATAAATAGCTCAGACTTCTTTGTCCTTTATTGCTTGGAAAAGAACAGCAGCTGCAATGTACACAAAGGCAATATCGAGAAAACCGTTAACTGTGCTTCGGAAGGAAACACTTCTTAATTAACTATATATCTAGGTATTTCTCCTAAGTGAAGCGTTGGTCCATTGTCAATTACTTTCTAAGATGAATTTTGTTGAAACTTTTATCCGGTTATAATACATAACTTTCGGAAATAGAAGCTGATCATTAATCCCCAATACTATTCCAACAATTCCAGTTTAGCTTAATGTGACATTTGTGTGTGTACTTCTTAGTTATATCCAATATACCACCACTTCAAAAGCAAATCCTCTCTTATAACTCAAAAACTGTAATTAATTTAGAGGTGATGCAATATCGGATATGGTGAACTCGCGTACACTCTCTGCTCCTTATTGGTGTTAATCTTATTTGGAAGAATTATTACGAAGTTGATATTACGTTAACGCAGTAAACATTAAAAGTCTGTGAAATGTTAAAGCTTATTGCTATGTAAAGTCATTAGCAGTTCATTTCTAGGTTGTTTAACTACTGAAGAGAACTAGACAAATAAAAATCTCGTAAATGTGTTACACCCCAAAAATGTATTTCACATGAAGTCCATGGTTTACCGAAATCTCCATCTTTTGTACAGTACGATTTCGTCTATATCTCACCGTTTATCAGTTAAACAAGAGGGATCCGAACAAAAGAACGTCACAGACAATGAGTCAAATCACATTTTAGGACACAAAAACGAAAGTTCATTAACGACATTACCTTTGGAAGGAACGTATCTTAAATATATGATAGTTACAAAAAAAATATTACATCTGTTTTTGAGAAGGTCAGAGTTTACATAAAGTTGCAATGTGGACATTTTTCCTGTCCCAATATTGGTAAGATGCAAAATCAAGTTTGGTATTTAATCTGAGTTTTGGATTTTGAGTTGTTCTGTTTACAGACACAACATGGACGTTGTAATAAAATGTTTCAATTTGATTGGTTCTGAGGTTCTCAAAACATTAATTTACAATGAAATCTCGGTATCCAGTTTTTCTGTAGTTAACAATACCTCCTCTGCCTGCCATTTGTATTAGTGAACAAATCTTATAACTTAGGTAGAAATCTCTAATTTTAAAATCATATCGTTAAAATATTGTACAGTTATAAATAACAGTTTACAAAAATTATAAGTTACGTTATTACAAGTCAATCTTTATTTTGCATTATATTGTACTTACTCGACCCTTTCTTTACTTTATACCCTTAATGATAAAATTATACTGCTTGGTTAACCAGGTACACAAATTTGTATAGCTGTACCACATCATACAACTTTATAATATACTCACGTTCTTGAACATCTTATGTGTCAATTGTCATCATTTGCCCAATCTGGACAAACACTTGGACATTTCCTGTTTAGACATTACAGGTACGTGTTAACGACTACCTACTGGTCGTTTATGAATCTGTTATTAGTAAATTCAGACTTACAGTGAGACAAATAACTTTACTTGAGGAAAGGATTGTCAGGTTGAATATTGATTCATGTCAAAAATGTTCCCAATGACAGATCAGTATAATCTTTAATGTCTACAGGAGGCTGACTGCGACTTCGGCTAAGTTCTACACGAAGTGCTCTTAGTTTCTGACAGGCGGACAAACACTTTGGACCAACTGAAGATATACTTGTAAATGTGTGTGTACTAGTTACCAAAACCAGTACAGTAGTACAGTAGAGAACAAGAAAAAAAACGTGCAGAGGCTCGAATTCGAGATGTTCCAAGCTCATCCTCTGGTAAAACCAGATTCCTTGTAGATGTAAGGGAATATGAGAAAATAGGAGCATTCTCATAAGAGAGCGTCAAATGTTTTAAAAGTGGCCACTACCTAAACGACTTTAATATCCCCGTATCTTTGCTACATTAGGGAGAAATGTTTAATAAAGACTCTCAATTTCTGAATAGCAAATATTGAAACTTTGGTAAAAGATGCAAGGAATGAATAACTTGCAAATTGTTCATTCCAAAAAGTTTTATTTAACATAGAGCTGGTTTTATAGAGATACGCTTTCGGTGCAGTAAAATTTTATTTATCCCTGACCTTCTAACAATTTTGGAAAAATCATTCACAATGAGGAAGACTTCTGACTACATCCTAAAATGATTTAACACATTTTTATCATTTTCATGAAATATATTTAATATATTGTGGTGTAATCAAAATTAATAGAACCAATTTTCCTAATCAAAATCTCCTAAAATCTTCCATGTAAGGTGTAGTCTGAGCTGGGAAGTTTTCTTTAAAATGGTTATGCTGAATTCTTGGAAGATGTTGACCATATTTGGAATTTAGGGACTTATATATTTGGGTTATGTGAACGACCAACGCGAGCACGCGCCCACACACACACACACACACACACACACACACACACACACACACAGAAGTATTTTTCAAAAGGATCTACCATTAGGAATTATGAAGAAACGTTACGCTTGCCGGCGTCAGCCCAGTGGTGTCCTGTTTTTTAATTATTTATTTTTGTAGTTTACGTCCTCCAACGATAAATCATATCGGACGATGAATGAAATGGCTGAAATGACGCTCAAATGAGTCCGGAGTCCATGTAGCTTTGAGTTCCAAAACATGCGCCTGTCAGGATATGGGAAAAAACCAAAAAAAGCTTATCCAGGTAACTCACCCTAACCGAGATTCGAACCCGGGACCTGTTTAACGTGAGGCAGACACGCTATTATCTACGCTACCGAGACGGGCATTTATTGTCGTGTGTTGTCGAGCGGAAGGCCAGCAAGAACAGTGGCACCTTCACGTCCCAATCTCGCTGCTGGCTGGCCACGACCTTCTTCGGGTGCTCGTCTAGGGTCTTGATGTACTTCTCGAGCATGCTGTCTGACTGCGGGTGTAGATGTGTTGTGCGGGTCTTTTTCACCGCAAGTCTTTCCAGTGCCCTTCTTCAGGTTTGTCTCAAAATTGGTGCCCTGTC
This sequence comes from Mantis religiosa, assembly GCA_030765055.1. Classification (NCBI taxonomy): domain Eukaryota; kingdom Metazoa; phylum Arthropoda; class Insecta; order Mantodea; family Mantidae; genus Mantis; species Mantis religiosa. Next base: position 77,573,607 of record CM060960.1, on the reverse strand, counting down.
GCTGTGGAGCTCTAACGGCAGCCCAAAACGACATAACAGTTGCTCCACGAGGCAGACTGTAATTGTCTTGGCCTCCTGGTTTGGGATGGCATACACCTCCAGCCACTTGGTGAAATAGCCCATAGCCACCATCACGTACTTGTTACCCTCGGTCAGATACTCGAAATGGTCCTTCTATGTCGACCGCGATGCGTTCGAATGGCACTCTGATGTTTTACTGCTGCTCGTGAACCCGGCTGCTACTTTGGGGGCCCCGACTCCCCGGGCACAGGTGGTATTGACGGCACCAGTTCTAGGTGTCTACTCTGAGCCTCAACTAGTAGTAGCGCTGTTGGGTTTTGTCCATCGTTCGGTTTGCTCCAGGTGCTCCAGGTGTCCCCCGGAAGTACTGGCAGACACCTCCTCCTAGACTTCCGGGACCTTAATCCAGGGAAGAAGCAACTGCTCTCTCTGTGTCTTCCCATCGGGTGATCCCCATATGCGGGAGAGCACGCTCTCTTTTATCTTCAGTGACTCCCATTGAGCCCAGTACGACTTTTACTCAGCGTTGCGGGGTGCGTGTCCTCCCAGTGCGGAATGGTCCCTAGCTCCCCTTCCCTCAATGGAGGCCCCAAGCAGGCGTCCGCCAGCTGCTCCCTTCTCAGTCCTGCGATATCCCAAACGTCCGCAGTCGCTAACGTGACAACTTACAGCTGCGGCACGCTCATTTCCTTCCACTCTTGTGCACTGGACGCACTGTTCCAGTCAGAGTCATCGAGACTTGGCTTCTGCGTTGGCGTACCTCTTATCTCTAGGATGTTCGGAGATGAAGTCGTACTCCAGAAGCCCCTGGACCACATGAGCTGTCTGGCGTTCCAGGTTTTTAAACCTAAGCCAGTTTACTTTGGAGTGGTCAGTCGTCAAGTGGACTGGCTGACCTTACGGCTACTTTTGGAAATGTTCCAAGGTGTTTGCTATCCCCAGCAGATTTCGTCGGGAATCGCAGTAGTTCTTCTCCTCCTTGGACAGCGCCTTGCGCTAGTAGGCTATCACCAGCTAGTGGCCTTCCTGGTCTGGGGTAGGATGCCACCAATGCAATGGTCGCTGGCGTCGGTATTGAGAATGAAGGCGCCGCCGTCCTCCGTCCACACGCAAGGCTGGTGTCTCTCTGACAGGCGGGTGAGGGGCTTGGCTATGTTGGAGAAGCCTTTTTGAAGCGGCGGTAATAACAGCACTGCTCCAGGAAACTTCGCAATTCTCATTTATCCTATGGGTGAAGCCAATCTCACACAGCCTGTTTCTTCTCAGGATCTGTGGCCACTCCGGTTGGTAAGACTATGTGGACCAAGTAGTTGATTTCCTTGCGGAAGTGCTGGCACTACTTGACATTCAGCTTCAGGTTGGTCGCCTACAGTCTCTGTAACACCTTGCTCAGTTTGTCGAGATGATCCTCGAATGTGTTGCTGACAATGACGATGTCATCCAGGTATAGCAGGCAGGCGCCATAAGTCAATCCACTCATCACTGACTCCATGAGGCGTTAATTTGTAGCTGGTACGTTGCGCAGGCAAAGGGCATAATTGTGAACTGCCAAAGCCCTTGGCCTGTCCATAATGTGGGATTTTCCTTATCTTTCGGGTCTAGAGCTACCTGCGAGGAACTCGATTTCAGGTCCAGGGTTGAGAACTACTGCGCACCAGCAAGCGTGTCCAGGATGTCGTCAATCCAGGGTAAGGGGAAGCAGTCCTTCCTGGTGACAGCCTTCAGCTTCCTGTAATCCACGCAGAAGGCTAGCTCGCCGCCTTTCTTCGTCACCAAGAGTACAGGGGAACACCAAGGGCTGTCAGACTCTTTAATCACTCCCCTGGATTTCATTCCCCCAGCATGTCACGTACCGCCGCTTGTTTTGCTAGCGGAATGCGTCTTGGCGGTTGCCCAATAGTCCGGGCGTCTCCGGTATCGATGTGGTGAAGCACTCTGTCCGTCCGACCGTAGTCACTGTTAGAAGATGGACACAAATATAAAGTTTGGCATTTCCCCAAATTTTGTTTCTATGTTACGCTGTCCACACACATACATGGTCCTTTTGTCTAAATTATATATTTTATTCAGTCTCTAGCACATTCCTGGTAAAACTTCAGTAACCAGCTTTTGGTACAATACAATAATATGCCTATTTACTGTAATATGTACCACATTTTGGAAATATTACACAATAATACAATAGGAGCTGAGCAAAATTTATTGGATGCAGCTACCCAATTGCCGAAACCATCCTTTGCATAAGCAAAATTGTGACGAAATTCCTCTAATTTAGTTGTCTTTTTCATTAAATATTTTCTGTTTTTCCAATTACACTTGAACAACGTAACAAACATTATATATACCATTACACAAAACACAAAGTGTACTATTGAATTCTCGTAATGGTCTCTGAGCTCTGACTGAACTCTGCACAAATTTCTTTAACTTGTAGACACAGACAAGGTCTTAGGATACGGGTATTGAAATATCGTTAAGGAGCGTAATTTGTGTAAACCTACTTTATCGCTAACGATTTTCGGAATATTTTTTGTTATATTTCAATTTTCCAATACTTTTATGTCTTAAAAACGCTGATGCGGCTTTTGACCTGTCAAAAGCTCCTAGGAATGAGGATCTTTAAAATTTGAAGTCTAATTCGATATTTAAACACTACAACCGCATTTCCCGTGAAACTTCGAATCTTGAAATTTCCATCAGATGGAAAGTGAAACTTTTGTGGAACGAAGTGTTGCGAAACTACTATGAGCTGACATATTATGGGAAATTATTATACAGGAGAGAATATTTAATAATAAAATTTGCAGCCAAATACGTTACTTTATTTAAACATGTTCGCATTTCTACATATTCATTTATAGATATCAAACCTTTACTGCACGTTCTATGTGATATCGTACACAGTTTACACTCATTTCTTTTTGCTAATTACAAAACACATGTCGCAGTTCGAACTTCGGTGCTGACCACGTGTCGGTGGTATCCTCGATGTTCAGTTGATTTCTAAAAGCCATGGTGTGTGACATCATATATCAAAGTTTGATGTCGTCAATAAGAAATGTCTCTCTCCTTAGCAGGTAAAATAGTCCAGAACTCGTTGTCTTTGACAATCCTAGTGCCCTTTTTAGATGAATCGATTTTATTTTCTATCGTTTTTAGAATTTTTCTGTCAGATAGGAGACGATGTTTTAGTTACAATGTTTATCCGTGAGGGGAGAAGCTTTGGTTGATAGCCGACTGCTTGTTGAAGTCCAGAGAGTGCTCCACCTGCAATATCTATTACTGGAGAAGAGGTTTTGTGATTATTTATGAAATTGTTGTGTGTATTATAACTATGTTATTACAAATAGCTTAGGTTTAATAGTTAATTGTTGCTTGAAAAATAACAGCAGATGCAATGTATATTAAGATAGTATCGACGAAACAATTAGCAGAGTATAAGAAGGAAAGACTTCTTAATCAACTATATCTCTAGGACTATTCCTAAGTGAAGTTTATGGGATTCCGCTTCGACACGCCGAAGAGGAAACATCGCCTTCGAGAGTTGCCAGCGCATCCAGAACTTTGGAGTCAGCAATTGCCACCATCGGGAGGGACCTTCGGGAAGCCCCCGGCAATTTGCATAACTTCCAGAAGAGAGCAGCAGCAACAGCGTGCGAGCGAGCGACAACCTACTAGAATACGCCGGAAGCAGCAAGCCTAAGGAATCAGTCAGGAGAAGCACAAGACCACAGCCAACGCCTTAGGGCGGTTATATAGGCGCACCCAGTGCTCGGCCATCTGTGTTTCACGCAAAAGCATCCCGTTACTGATAGGTAAGTGTTAGCCTTAAGTAGCTGTAGTGCTGCACCGAAAGGTGCAGGGCAACATGCCCACCCAAAACGCCACCCCCAACCAAACCAAATGTCCCGTACAGGATGCTATCCCTAGCACCAGTAGCGGTATTACGCACCAACCTGCCGTGAGCCAGGCTACGGTAGGAATCAAACGGCCTCGCCAACAACGCCAAAAGAGCGGAAAAGGCAAGACCAAACGTTTGGCCATCGACCAACAACAAACCAATCAGGGTTCTTCCCGGGAAACATCTCCGAGCTCAGGTAAATTGGAGAAGGAGCTCTCCCAACACACCTGCCCTACTGAAGCAGGCCCTTTCAACAGCTTCATTCATCCACAATGGAAAGCGACTCTGAGGCTAGCTCGTCGAACATCGACACGGATGTCGACGAAGCAGAATTTCAGGAGGTGACTTCTCGGAGGAAGAGAAGAACTGCTTCAGATGTGCCATCTACTGGTGGACCCAGGATTAGGGAGCCACCAAGACGACACATCCCACCTATCATCGTGGATGACTTCAAGGGGCTGGTCGGCTTCCTAAAGGAAGTCATGCCGACTCTCTCGGGGTCATGCCTGGTGAATAGGCGTAAAAGCAGGTTTGTCTTCCAGGCCAAGAGCGTGGAAGACTATCAATTGCTGATCAGGGCTTTTGATAGCAAGTCCGTGCCCTATTTTACCTTTGGCCTTGATAAGGCTCGAGACATACGCAGGGTTATCCGGGGCCTCCCAGTGGATACCTCTGTGGGGGATATTGAGGACGACCTTCGAGGTCAGGGTATTTCCCCACGAGTAGTCAAGCAGCTCACAAAGCCAGCTCCAGAGGGCCAATCTGGCCCATCCCAGTCCCCCTATTCTTAATAATAGTGGAGCAAGCTAAAGTCCCTGAGGGCAAACTGGATGGTGTCAAAACCATCTGTTACCTCAGGATAACTTTGGAACACGTCAGGAGCCCTGGCGGTCCCCCCCCCCAATGTCGCCGTTGCTTAGGGTTTAATCACTCTAGCCACTTCTGCCGCCGTAACCTTCGTTGCTTGAGGTGCGGCGAAGCCCACACAAAGGAGGAGTGTCCGAGGTCCACCACAGAGGTACCTACATGCGCTAATTGCAACGGCGAGCATGTGGCATGCTACGGAGGCTGCCCGGTCCGAAAGGCGGTTATAGCCGCCAGAAGGCCGAAGCAGACCACTAGGCCACAACAGGCACCAACAGCACCTACCAGACGAGGGCAAGGCTTACCGCCTTCTAGAAGCACCAGCGATTGGCCAAGGCTCAGAGCTACGGCCAATCAGAGAGAGCCACATCAGCAAGAAGAGGAGAAAGCTACAACGCTCGCCCAAGTGGTGCAAAGGCCCCCGAGAGTCCCAAATATGTCTCGAGAGACACCACACACACGCCAACACACAACACGCAAACCGTCACGGGCCCAGTCGCCACAAACACATACTTCACGACCTAGCGCAGGGAGCGGGCCTGCAGGCGAGCCCCAGGCTGATTACCGGTTGGCGGAGGGGCAAGTGTCCTCCTTCCCACGACGTCAGCCGAGGGATTCACGGGCTGTAGGCAGGCCTGCACCTGTCAGGTCACCCTCTCCCACACCCATCCCCGCAGTTGTTGAACTAGACTTCTCTCAATTGCTGATGTGGACACAGCAGACAGCGTCTTTGCGAGTTGCTAGTCAAACTCATTTCTGCTCCAGATCCGGCCAGCAAAGTACTAGTCCTCATGGAAGGTCTCACACTCCTGACTTCTGCCATTCCTCGGCCTCAAAATGGGGGATCGGAATAGGTTACGTACCTCTTTCCGATTCGCATTCTGGAATGCTTGTGGTCTGGATGGTCAGGGAAGTCAACTTCTGCACTTTGCTCGGGAGTACGCTCTAGATGCCATCCTCGTCTGTGAAACGCATCTGCGTCCAGATTCCCGTTTCCGAGTCCCGGGCTTTACTTGTTACCGTACGGACCGTCAAGGGCGACCTGGCGGAGGCACGGCGGTGCTCGTGAGGCAAAATGTGGTCCACAGACCTTTCCAACTTCCTCCTCTTCAATCCTTAGAGGCTACGGCAGTGTGTCTAGGCCTCGGCGGATCGGATGTCATGGTGGTACCCATTTACCATCCTCCGGGTAGATTATTCGTAAGGAACGACTACCAATCCATCCTATCTCTGCACCCTAGGGTTATCTCCCGTAGGGGAAGGGATCCGTCCCTTTCAGCTGCCAAAGTGCGGGCGCTGCGGAACCTTAGAACTCGTGGTACCGCTGACGTTACTAGAGGAACCTCGGGCCGAACAGCCGAGCCCCTCCTTCGGGAGTTGTTCGGATTGGGTTGGTCTCGAGGGGGCAGTGTGTTCCCGATACCCGTGGGAGATTGGGTACGTCTTCGGACGGGGTTGAGGGAAGCCATTAAGTTTCCGGGTACTAGCCTGCTCAGCTAGTAGAAGGTGTGCTAGATCACCAGGCGGCCCCACCGAGGTCATATCGGTAGTCTTCACCTTGAGTGTTGACGCGCGTAAGTGGCGTATCCACTTCCGTCCCGACTTGTGTCCCTAGGACCAGATGGGGGGGCTTGTTAGGAAACTAGGTCTTGCCCTAATGGAAAGCCCCACGGAGGATGCCGGGCACCCTTCACGGGATAGCTCGGATAACTCCCTGGTTGAAAGAGGCCCAGGTCTTGTTCCTACGGGTTCAAGGCTAATGGGAGTAGAACCTCTGGACTCAACCCTAGGGTTATAATGGCGGGCGACTTCAATGCCAAGCATGAGCGTTGGCATTGCAGACGCCAAGATGCAAGAAGCAACGAAATAATTCGCCTTATAGATGCAGACCCACAACTTCAAGTACAGGGTCCCTAGCAACCCACTCACCACCCGCGAGGTGGAGGGCTGGCTTCGGTCATCGACTTCGCTATCACCAAGCATTTCCCATTTCACCTCACTCTCACCTCACTAAATGCACTCCATTCAGATCATAATCCAGTATTGACAGAGATCAATACTAGGGTTGCCAGACATGACCTCTCAATTCAAACACGAGAGGTCGACTGGGAAGGCGTAAGGAACTGCCTCCGCACCTCCGTACCACCAAACCCCAGGATTCAGAGCATCCGCACCCTCGAGGCTGCGGTCTCATCTTTCACCTCCATAGTCACGCGAACTGCCAATAATTTGACAGTTTATGCTGACGCTCCTTTACACCCGGACATCCTTCCCCTGGATATCGTCCTACTGATCCGCCGCTCTTGGGCAGCAAGGAGACTCTACCAGCGTCACCGCACGCCGCATAATCGCGCGCTACTTAGACGACTTCGTCGTCAGGTCAGTGTCCGCCTACTGGAGCACAGAGTGTGAGCGTGGGAGGACACAATGGCCAGGTTGCGTGAAGAGGAAGGCCACGTGTGGAGGATTGCAAAGACTCTCAGAAACCGCCGAGGTCAATACCACTCCCCATTGCAGCGCACACGGGGTCTGGCCTATGATCCTAAATCCAAGGCAGATGTATTTGCGGATTACCTTGAGCGTACAATGTGCCCCAGAGAAGACTCTCAGGACGATATCCTTTCGGAACGTGTCCGAAGGGAGGTACGTCGATATTTTCGCCGACCCCCGGAGGATGCGGACCGACTACCCATAGTCCGTCCTAGTGAAGTCCAAGGCGCTCTGCAGCGTCTCAAACCTAAAAAGGCGGCGGGACCTGATGGGCTTACCCCACTCATGCTCCGTCATCTTCCTTTCAACGCCGTGCTGTTCTTGACAAAGGTCTTCAATATGTGTCCGGTGCACCCTTCCAATTACCGTTCCATTAGTCTGCTATCTACCCTCTCGAAAGTCTTCGAGAGGATCATTCTCACCCGTTTGTCCCCAGTATTGGGTGACATTCAAGCCATACCTGCTTATCAATTTGGATTTCGTCCGGGGCACTCGACAGTCCAACAACTGCTGCGAGTCGTGGAGACGGCTGCCCTGGGTTTCCAGGAACAGGCGTTCACGGCAGCAGTGTCTTTGGACGTCGAGAAGGCTTCCTCTATAACCTGGCACACCGGACTCCTTCACAAGCTTATCCACCTGGGCCTACCAAACCAATTAATCAACATCTTACACAGCTTTCTAAAACATCGCACTTTTAAAGTCACAGTTGCGGGGCAAACAGCTACTCTCAGACCAGTGTGAGGCGGAGTCCCAGAAGGCTCTGTATTATCGCCCACACTATTTAGTGTATACATGGCAGACTTCCCAACTGAACCACGCGTCGAAATGGCACAATAAGCTGACGACGTGTTGCTGTTCTGCAAAGACAGACATATTCGCAGACCCTTCAACCCAATCCAAAGACACCTCCGTCTCACACAAGAGTGGTGCAGGCGTTGGCGGATGTCCATTAACCCGGACAAAAGCCACGCTATTCTATTCACCAAGCGCCACACCCCCGCACTCTGCCTTGATTTCCATTTCAGAGGCCGAAGGATAGAATGGGTACCCTCTATCAAATACCTTGGAGTAGAGCTAGACAAGGGTCTGACTTTCCGTCGACACATCAGGGAACTCTCGGCGAGGGTTCAGGGAGCTATTGCTTCCCTGTATCCTATGCTGGGTTCTCGATCGATGCCAGTCCGCGTAAAGCTATACCTTTTTCGGGCTCTTATAGTCCCGTTGATGCTATATGCCTGCGAGGTCTGGGGCATGGCCGCAGATTCCTGGCTGGCATATCTTCAACGCGCTCAGAACAGCGGACTTACGTCCATCTATTCAGTAGGCCGATTCTTCCCAGTAAGGTTCCTCCATGAAGCCTCGGGTCTTCCATACGTGGAGGATGAAATTAGGCGCCGGGCTACAAAATTATACGCACAGTTACCTTTGCACAGAAGTGCCCTGGTTCGTTCTCTTGGTGATTATGATCCCACCAGACGTCGTCGCCGACTATTCCGGGTCCCCCGCATGGCTTGCGGGCATCCGAGGTAACCACGGAGCATTTCCAGCAGCAGCAAAAGCTGAGCTCCCATAATCTACCAAGAGTTGTTGGTCTCAAATTAAACAAAAATTAAGTCAAAATTCAGTTCAAATCAAAATAATTCTTTCTACGCCAGGGTGCTAGTGATAGCATTCTATCCCTCTAGACGAGTCAATAGACTACCTCACATTCAATCCACCATCCTCAAAGAAAAACAGCCATCCTAACCCATCCGGAAAGGAAAATCCTATCTGTGGTTAAACCCTATCCTGGGTGGGCACACAGCAACAATCTTCAGGCTAACACAAGCCTACCAGTACCTGCGAGCGAGCGAGTGAAGCATGGTTTTATAAATGTAGCAAATAACTTGGTTGGAACTTGTATCCAGTTACGATAAATTACAGTTCGAAACTGAAACTGATCATTGGTCACCGATATTATTCGAACTACTCGAGTTTAACGCAATGTGACTGTTGTGTGGGTACTTCATTATTATATCTAATGTACCTTGAAGTATATACCTTGAAGTATATACCTTGAAGTATATACCTTGAAGTATATACCTTGGGTATATCTAATATACCAACTTGAAGAGGAAGACGTTCATTATAACTCAAAGAATAATTTATTTACAGGTGATGCAGTATTGGATGTGTTGAACTGTCGTAAACTCTCTGCTCCTTATTGATGTTTATCTTAATTGGAATAATTATTACGATGTTGATAATTATTATAGGAATGCAGTAAACTTTAAGAGTGTGAAATGTTAAAGTTGAATGTTATATAAAATCATTACCAGTTTCTTTTTTAGCTGCTTAAGTACTAAAGGGAATTGGAAAAATAAAGAATATCTCGGATATGGTTCACACACCAAAGAATATATTTGACATCCAGTGCGTGCTTTACCGAAATCTCCATTTTCTGTGCAATGAGATTTTGTCTATATCTCAACGTACAAATTGATTCAGAATAAATGAACGTCTCAGACAATGAGTCAAATGCTATTTTAGGACACAAAACCACAACGATCATTAAGGTACACTTCCTTTGAAATAAATGTTTCAATGTGGACATTTTTCTTGTCCCAATTGTTGTAAAAAGCACCACTCAAATATGAAGTTTGGTATTTAACCAGGGTTTTGGTTTTTGAGTTGTTCCGTTTACAGACCCAACATAGATGTTATTATAAAATGTTCCATTTAATTGATTCAGAGGTTCTCAAAACATGTATTTCCAGTAAAGTCTCGGTATCCACTTTTTGGGTAGATAACAATACCTCCTCTGCCTGCTATATGTAGTAGAGAACCAATCTTGTGACTTTGGTAGAAGTCTCTAATTTTTAAATCGTATCATCAAAATATTGTACAGTTTTAAATAACAGTTTACAAAAATCATATGTTACGTTATAACAAGGTAATCCTTATTTTGTATTATATTGTACTTACTCGACACTTTCTTTACTCTCTACCCTTATAGATAAAATTATACCGCTTGGTTAACCAGGTACACAATTTGTATAGTTATAACACATCACAAAATTTTATAATATGGAAATTAATTGTTCTTTCACACTAGCCGTGTGTAGGACGCACTATGAAAGGGTAGAGCCAGAATGAAAAAATTCAATGCCATAGCCGGGATTTGAACCACGGATCTTGTGGTTTTTGTCCAGCTGCTCTAAACATTTGAGCTACTATGGCCAACGTGCCAACATGCCATTAAATTCTCCAACTGACTCGTGTTTTCTCCCGGTAAACCACTAGGAGTTCTCATAAACACATGAGTCAACTACCTTAATGGCGACTTACTATGCTGTAAGTAGTTTAAGGCCCGGGCTTTACCCTTTCATAGTGCGTCCCACACACGGCTAGTGTGAAACAACAATTAATTTCCATTAATTGTACCTAATAGTGGCCCGAACTATAAAGCCCGGCCCTTAAAGTACTTACAGCATAGTAAGTCGCCATTAAGGTAGTCGTCTCGTGTGTTTATGAGAACTCCCAATAGTTTACCGGGAGAAAACACGAGTCAGTTGGAGAACTTAATGTCATGTTGGCACGTTGGCCATGGTAGCTCAAATGGTTAGAGCGGCTGGACGGAAACCAGAAGATCCGTGGTTCAAATCCCGGCTATGACATTGAATTTTTCGTTCTGGCTCTACCCTTTCATAACTTTATAATATACTCACGTTCTTCAACATCTTATGTGTCAATTGTCACCGTTTGACTAATCTGGACAAACACTTCGGTAAATATTAAAAGCAGAAGCATTATTAACAGTGAAGTATTCTTCATATTTAAGTTTGATTTATGAGTCACTATGTTTACACTCAAACTTCACTTGTTGTATAATTGAAACATTTTCAAGATTATTCGATCTCATCCTCAGCTGTTTGGTGACTAAATGAACCTTCCTCTTCTTCCACTACTACGGAGCTCCGATTTCTCTGCCATCTGGTGTTAGGGGCACTAAGTTTTAATACTTCAAATACTTCTACTTTGACAAAGCTAATTCCATAGTAATTTTGGAGACAGAAGACTATATTCAGAGAGTAAACCTTATGTTAGACAGTCCAGAATATGAAATAATTCCAAAAAATCCATTATCCAAAAGTATCACTTCTGTTAATAAAGCTTTATAAATTTCAAAAACATTAAGTACATCTGAAAAATACAACTTAAAATCTGCCAACCCCACACTACCAAGGTTGTACTGTCTGCCAAAAATCCACAAACAAGACAACAGCATGAGACCCATCATCAATGGCATCAATTCACCTATATACCACATTGCAAAGTGGTTAGTAAGAAAATTAAAATCATATGACAAATTTCAAAGTTTGGGAATAAAAAGCTCCTTAGAATTGATAAATCACCTACAGAAGTACAACATCCCGGAAAATCACATACTAGTTTCTTTTGAGGTTGAGGTACTTTTTACAAGCATTCCAGTAGAAAAAATACCTACATTCCTCAAAAAATGGCTAACCCAGACTACAACGGACCCCAGAGAAATAGATGACATCAGTCTTACAGATTTATGCATTAGGAATAATTAATTCATGTTTAACCAAAAATTCTACAGACAATCAAAAGGATTAGCTATGGGGAGCCCACTTTCACCTATTTTAGCAGACCTATACATGAGCTATTTTGAAACACACATAGTAAAGGTCTTCCCACAGATTTATAAATTTTGGCAGAAATATGTTGATGATGTTTTTGCTATCATTCCGGAAAAAACTTAGAGAAGATTCTCTAAAAGTACTAATCATGGTGTCGATTTTGGAATATACAGGAAGCCCACACACATAGATAATTACATAAAGAAAAATGAATAAACCCAGCTTCACATCAACTAGCTGCTTTTAGAAGTCTAATTCACCGGCTATACAACGTCCCACTGAGTAAGGATGAATTTTTGAAAGAACAACAACACATAAAAGACATAGCGGTATTAAATGGATTCAACCCAGCCATCATAAGGAACATGATGGAGAGAAAAGAAAAACTGAAGATAATAACAAAAAATACCACTCTCACACCACTTAAAAACACAAATTGGCAATATAGAAAATTCACGTACCATCCCTGGGCATTTAGAAAATTTGAACGAATCTTCAAAAGACTAAACTTAAAACTAGCACCCCAAAACGAATTCAGTCTGAGGAACCTGCTAAATAAACCACTGAAAAATTCAATCCCCAACAAATTGAAATCAGGAATTTATCAGATTAATTGTGAAACCTGTGAAAAAAGCTACATAGGAAAAACTAGGAGAAACCTGTTAACCAGGCAAAAAGAACACCAGAGGAACATTAAGTTGAAACAAACAGAAAAATCTGCAGTTTCACACAATTTTTGGACAGAAAACCACAACATTGGCCACAACATTAAACTGTTAAAATCTTTAAGTACACCCATAGAATAGGATATTTGGGAAAAGATATTCATAAACAAAAACCGTGATAAAGTTATAAATTTTGAAATCCCGGCATTAAATGAAGTATTAAAACTGAGTGCCCCTAACACCAGATGGCAGCGTGATCGGAGCTCCGTAGTAGTGGAAGAAGAGGAAGGTTCATTTAGTCACCAAACAGCTGAGGATGAGATCGAATGATCTTGAAAACGTTTCAGATATACAACAAGTAAGTGAAGTTTGAGTGTAAACATAGTGACTTATAAATCAAACTTAAACACTTAGATATTTGCTGTTTAGACATTACAGGTACAAGTTAAGGACGACTTACTGCCGATGTGTGAAACTTTTATAGTCCACAAAAACTGTGTGTGAACTATTTGTGTAACTAACCCTTGAAGCAATATATGAATTTGACATTCATTGACCGATTAATATGCTATGAAACACTCAAATTAATTTAAATGTATATTAACTGAATCATTGTGGTAGGTCCTGTCTCTTATATTACAGCCGTGTGTTTTATATAACATATATGTATCTGTACATGCTTCTGTCATACTGCGTTGTTATATATTCGTCAAAGAAATGTTGCTTTTCTGTTCTTTGTTCCTGAACATCTGACAGCTTTATTAACATTTCTAGCCACTTCTGTTTCCTTATTGCCTTCCTCGACGTTTAGTAGATCTTAAATGTTTGAGTTAAGCTCTGAAGGCATCGCTTTGTTCATCCATCTCCTGAACATTTCAATTCCAAGCTTATATAGAAACTCTCTTCTTGTATACTTTTGTACCGATTATTTTCCTGTCATGTAGGTGTAACACCATTGTGTTTATTTTTTCCTTAGTCAGTATATCGTAAAGAACCATCGGGAGTTATGTGCCACTGTATAGCAATGCGGTATTCTTTAAAAGTATATATTTCTCCTTTAGTGTTGTTATAAATCTGAATTATTTCTGGTTTGCTCTCTTGATTTAACTCTTTAATTGGCAAGCTGTTTTGCTACTTGTGTCGTTCTTGCTGTACTTGCTAAAGCGGTTCCCATACGACTCTCTACGGTGCCTGATCGCATTCGATTCAAACAGCTATGGACGTTAAAGCGATATGCAATGGCCATCCATTCAAAGTTATACGTCGTGTGTTCGAACCTCGCCAACTGCAGTCAAATGTGCCTGTGGTAAAGGACGAGGAAAACCAAGTAACAAAATCAGTGTGATGGCACGCTTGGATTTTAAAGGACTATCAGTTGACTTTCCTTGGATTTTTCCTTTTTATACTGAAAAAGGAACTCTACAATGAAATTGTAAAAATAATATAATATTTGCAATTCAAATAGGTATAACCGACAAGGCCAGCACAATATTATAATAACAAAAGAACTACACCATAATTATTGAAGTTGAATAAACCGTAATGTTGCCCCGGGGAACACAACCAAATAAAGGGTTAATGAACTGTCATGGTTATAGTAAAATAAGGTTATTCCAGTGAGTTCGAAAATAGCCCGCCTCTCGCGATAGCAGAATTCTGGCTGCAGGAGTTTCTTCATCCCATACTTATCTAGTTTAGAGGTTATATCACCTCGAAGAGGCTAATTACCTCTAATTTTAGTTAATTATTCACTAACTGTCCAATAGACATGGGGGTATAGAGCCTACAGCATAATTTTATATGAGAACACGAACTGATTTCTGACAGTTTTGTATTCCAGTTTTATACAGCTGAGCATAACATTAAATCTTGATATTTTCACATGTTTTGTGTCATTCTTTCGAAAGCATATCAGTGAATTAGAGTCCGATCTTACTCAGATATACAATGTTACAGTGTGGACACAAATATCCTTCTCATCAGTTGCTTCAACATATCTATCATCTTTGCACTTCAAGTTATGTCCCTAAATCATTTCGTTGAAGACTTACAAACAGTACATTCCAAGAGTCTCCTAGTTTCTTTGTACTGCACAGACACCAGTTTCTTCCATTTGTTTATTGTTGATTCACATCTTCTATCAAGTCATTGTTGCCGAATAATTGAACTTCACAAATAACATGTTCAAGACCTGAGAGAATCCCAAGCTCATCCTCAGATTCATTGTTGTCGCCTTAGTCATCTGACTCTATGTCATTTAACGACATATTTATAATGTTCTCAAAGTTTCTGTCTGTAATTTTACTCTACTGCTAGTCTCCGTGATCCGAAGCTCAAAGTTGATAACAAAACATGTACTCGCATTGTTGGATACAGGTGAACTATTTCCCCCAACAAATACGACTCTCCTCTTTGTCGAAAGTTACTTGCTGAACACAGCCAGCAGCAAATGTACCTCGGGAAAACAGGGAAATGCAACAAGCCTCAGGTCTACCAATATTACGCCATCTTCTGGTTTTATGTCTACTGTATACCAATGTGGCATTTGTCCAAGGTGTCTACCCCTCTTTGTCATGTGGCAAAATGGTGAGAGCGTGATGGTTCACATCTAATTGTTTATATTTTTATTGAAATATTTTGTTTTATTTTTATGATCAATATCATTCAACAAACGTGTATTTTATATATCACCCACCTCTGCCCTGCGTATGTGGGCGTGAGGCCGGCAGTCGAGTAGGCAGACCTTGGCCTAGTAGGGATGTAGCGCCATGTATATATTCCCGTTCCTTTCAGTGTTAATATCCTTTCTTTGTTTAAGAAGGAATACGTACTATGTGACTGTTTATGTTATAAACATTAGCTAATTCCGAATAATACCAATTTAAAGATAAGTGTACCTTACTGTGAAATGAACTTGTGTACAGTGTGTTAATTAGTGCATCTCCCTGATAAAAAAACACCAACAATACCTAGGTTTCTGTGTGTGTGTGTGTGTGTGTGTGTGTGTGTGGGTGTGTGTGTGTGTGTGTGTGTGTGTGTGCGCGTACGTGCGTGTCCAGAGTGACCTACACAAACCCTGTCACCTCATACTACTTTAACGCGGCGTTGAGTTTGGCACGTAAATACGAAAGCTTTTACCTGAACGTTCTAGATTATGTTAAATGATAAGTTTTTCGTTGAAGAATTTTCTGTATACTTTCGTCATCATTTTTATTGCTAGGAGAAACTAATCTATATCGTCCGGAAATGGAGGATGAATAGGATTGGCATAGCGGACGAATCGGAATGGAACATTTAATTTCAGTACATAAGGTAATCATAAGAACAAAATAACACAGAGCCCACACAGATTTTGTGGTACCATTCTCCAATTTACTGGCCTCATTTGATCATCATTTTACCCATTTTATATATCGTACTATATGACTTAACGTTGCAGGAATAAATAAATAATGTTGGACCCACCGTGTTACCTTACCATCTGTTGTTTTTGCCCATTGGCAGCATTGATTAAGTAACTATCATAACAACAAGGAGCATTATGGATATAAGAAAAACCTGGGCTCTGCTTTCTCATATGCGACGTGGCGACATTTTTCTAATTGCTTCAAACTTGTTGATTTTCTTATATACAAGCACGATTTTTAAATATAATTTCTTGTTGGAGGGCATTCTTTTATAGTTATAATTTTTTTATTTATTTACCTAAAGCGTAATGTAGCCATATTGAAGAATTCAGTGCAGCCAAACTATGCTTGTTTCTCCACTAAAGGCAATGTTGCCAACAGTCTTACTTGTCGCGAAATTAAAGTATCTAGTAGGCTAAATGTATGAGCTCACGGACTGTATAGGACTGGTTCGGGTACTGCCGCGAAGTATGCCTGATGTCAAATGACACCAAATATACTGCAAGGGGGAAAGTTGGCGGTCCCGTTCACGTCGTTCAAATCGACGAATGCAAAATTGGACGACGCAAGTTTCCTCGTGGGCGCTGCAATTAGGCTGTAGAGCGTATTTGCATCCCTTCTGTTGTTGGGGCATATCGCCATCTGCACGTCATCATTCCCAAGATCCAATTGCCCTCTACGACGCGCCCACGCTGAAACTTGCATCGTCCTATTCTGCATTCGTCCATTTGAACGATATGGCCGGCTCCGCCAATTCCCCCCTTGCAGTATTCTTGGTGTCATTTGACATCATGCACACTTCGTGGCAGTAGCCGAACCAGTCCGATAAAGTCCGTGAGCCTATACATGTGGTGTCTACGGAGCGCTCCATTATCGTCGTGTCGTTGGATTGTTTATGTACAAAGCAGTGGACGCGTAATCTGCGCTAACTTAGCCTGCTCAAACCATGTTCCTTTGCACATGGACTACGTCGCCTATGTCTGGGGCATTTTTGCGGAGGTTGGCTACAAGTTTTACATATCTTTCTCATGTTGGCTGCAACGCCAGAACCGGCTGTTCATCTGCTTGCGCATGCGAATACGTGCACCTTTGGACTTACAAAATATTCTCGCGTCGCACAGCAGAAAGTTTCTCTAAATTCTGTGTTTTCTTACTGTCCAAGTTTCTAGAGAAATGTTAATGCACATTCGTAATATCTACCTTAAACGAACCTAAAAAATATTACAAAATGTCAGAAATGGAGCAATGACATACCTCGTTTCCGTAAAAGAAGCTCGACATGCCACTTAGACTGCAGAAACACAAACATATTACAGTCAACTGTCTCAGGTAGTTAACTTGTTCGTTCGAACAAAACAATACACTATCGTCCTCTAGGGAGTAAGTTCATAAGAGGGAATGTAAGACCTGTACCGAGATATGAATTGGTACAAATCTGTATGATCACATCATGCAGTCAAAATATTGTACCATTATAAAATAGAAGTTAACAAAAATATTACATGAACTTTCTACTTCCATAATTTTAACCTTTACATAAGTTAAATTCTGAACACCTTTTCTTAATTTTTGGGAAATATGTCTTTCCATTTATCTCGAATTATTAGATTAAAGTGCCTAATGTTTAACATAAAATACAAAATGTACAACTGTAATTTTCTGGAAATAGTCTCACATTCATTCGGACTAAAGTCTCTTATTTTGTTTAATTTGTAAGCCATAATATGTGGACTAACTTTTAGCATATCAAAAGTCAAATATTGTTATAAAGCTTAATTTACGAAAACTTAATTTACCTTATTTATGATTTTCGAAGCCTTCTGTGGTTCTATTTGAATATCCCATACCGTTATATCTTAGCAATACTAATCCTATTCTTCTAAGTTCACAAACATAGTACTAGAATGTAAAAGGCAACATGAACTGGCCTGATTCTTAACTTGTAATTACGTCTTTCTCGTATCTACAACAAAATGAGTAATGAAACATTTCTGTATCGGTTATTTTTTATTTGGGGCCAATGGAATAATGACTCTTAATGGTAGAACAGATTGAGAGTGTAACTGTCATAAGTCTGCATTAGACAATCTGATAATTACAGTGATTGTTCGCCAGGAGAGAAATTCCAGAACTGTCAGCCGAGCTAGAATCACTCTCCAGAGATGGCTCCACAGGTAATATACTGAGAAACAATGTGTGTAATTATTTACCAAGTTTTATGACCACTTTAAGTATGTTCTTTCCATAAAGCTTCGATTTAATTGTTCTTTATTGCCTTAAAACAAACAATGGCTGAATGGAGTGTTGGGATAATTCGAAAAAACGTAATGTAGTGTAAAAAACGAAGTGTTCTAATGTATGTATACTTTGACCTAAATTTAACCCACCAACCTGCAAAACCTCCTTCAGAATACGCGAAACTGCCCCAAGTTGTTCCTCAACCGGAAAGAAGACGCCATCCCCACTGTGACCAAACTGAAGGACGCCGGTGTGGAGAACTTCAGCTTCACCCCTCGGAGTGATCAACCTCTCCGCTACATTCTGAAGCGTCTCCCGAGGACCTCGAAGAGTACCTTATCCGCGAGGACCTAGAGGAAAAGGGCAACGCTGGCGTCCTAGTTCGTCAACTTAAAAAAGGAGGCAGGCCTCTGCCAAACTACCAAGTTACACTTGACAGGACCACTCAAAACCAGCGACTTCTGCAAGAAAGATAGGTATGCCATATACTTGTCACTCTGGAGGTCCTGAAGACAAATAACAACATTACACAATAGCTCAACTGCCAGCAGCTGGAGCACACATTTAAAATGTGTCACTTGACCTCCCGATGTGTCCTCTGCGGTGGCCTCCACTGCTTAACTGACTGCCCAAAGAAGGCAACGCAGGTCTTTGTACCCCGCTGTGCGAACTGTGTGGAGACGCATCCTGTCAGCTACAGGGGTTGCGAGCCGTTCCGCAAACGAACGCCACCGCCGCCAACTGGTAGCTTTAGCCAGGGCACCCTCAAGTGCACAACCAGGTTTACGACCCATTGCCAACCCGGCCCTGGTCAGAAAAGGCGTCTCATTTGCAGGCATCATGAGAGGGGAAAGTGTACGCGTGCCGACATCAACTGGCCCACCTCCAACAGCACCCCGCTCCCAGGCTTCCTCAGGCGACCTGGGTAGCTTAAAAGAATTGTTGACTCTCTTTAAGGAGCTCAACCTTCAAAAAATAATACCGAAAGTGCAACATTTCATCGGTAGGTTTAAAGGCTTGGGAGAAATTAGAAGCTCTCATATGTCTTCTCTCGGAAATCTTAGAGTAAATGGCTCAAACAAGGAGAGGCACATCTTTAACTCGCGCGCTCCTGTGGAATGCCGGCGGCATCTACAGGCAGCAGCATGAACTTGAAAGCTACCTGCGGCTTAAGAAAATTCACGTCGCATTTATATGCGAAACAAAATTAAAGTAGCAGTATACTTTTAAACTCAGGGGTTACCAAATCTTTCGGACCGATAGGATTGGCAGAAAGGGAGGGGGAACAGCCGTATTACTAAAAACAAAGTTGCTCATGCTTCTGTTGCGCTGCCGCCGTTGACAGCGTGAGGGTGTACGGCTCATAAAATACGTGCAAATAAGAAAACGGTGATGCTGATAGTCCTCTATCGCCTCCCCCCAGTCGAGGCTGACTGTAGACGCGACCTCGAACAGATCCTCGCTTTGGAGGAGCACGTTACAATGGCAGGAAATTTCAACGCTCGACACCCCTGGTGGTTTTCACATCGAGCAAACGTGGTTGGAAATCTTCTAGTAGACCTTATAACAGAAAATGACGACCTGGAGGTGCATTTCCCCCAGGAATCCACCTTTTGGCAGAAGTCAGGGCACTTTGACCCTGAAATTTTGGACTTCGTAATTACAGAAAATGTGACATTACCAAACAAAATCACTGTGTATCACAGCCTGGACTCCGACCATTTTCCAGTGCACTTCGATATCTGTGGCGCCATCACGGCCGGTGTGAACGGCCCTCTGAGGCGCGAAGAAACTGACTGGAACAAATTTACATTAGAAATGCATTGGAGGGCGCAGCCCGGGCTGTCATACTACAACGAGGCGGACATCGACGTCACCATCGAAAACTACACCGCCTCACTACTAACGGCTAAAAGAAATTCTACCAGTTATACCGCAAGCCCACCCAGTTTTTGCACGTACCCTGAGGTGGAGCAGCTCATTTCCAGGAGGCGGCACGTGACGAGACTTTGGCGGCTTACCCGCCAGCATGATTGTAAAGTGCTAGCAAAAGGCTACGCAAAATCATTTGGAACCAAATTAAAATTAAGAAAATTGTATAGTTGGAGCAGAAAATGTTACAAGCCACACATTCGGACCATTCTTTGTGGAAATTATTAAATATATTTAAAGTCTCCTCGAGCGCTAAATAAGGCACTGAGGCACTACAAACTCGCCTCGACTTGCACTTCTACTCTGAGGAGAAAGCCGAGGTTTTTGAAGACTGTCTGGCAGAAAAATTCCCATTGAATCAAGTGACGAACCCCGAGCTAGAACGGGAAGTCCAGACATGGGTACAAAACTGGGTGGCGCAGAGGCATGAGCAACACTTGCCCATCACAACACCGAAGGAAGTCTACAAGCTCATTAGAAAGCTACCTAATGGGAAAACCGCCGGCGCGGATAGGCCGACTAATGAGGAACCCAGGTATCTCCCGAGAAAAGCCCTGGTGCAACTTACAATAATTTTAAACGCCTGTTTGCGGCAAATTTATTTTCCTGACACTTGGAAACGAGCCAAGATAATAATTCTCTCGAAGCATGGGAGAAGCACCAGGCAACCTCGGTGGCCGCGCTATGGCTCAGTGGTTAGACCGCTTGGCTCTCACCAAGCTCTCACCAAGTGTTTGATCCCAGGCGACCGCAAAGTGAGATTTGTGGTGGACAACACGGCACTGGTACGGGTTTTCTCCGGGAACTCCGATTTCCCCCGCCATCTCATTCCACCGGTGCTACATCTTCATCTCATGTATCATCAGTGTCACCGCCTGTGGTGCTGTCTGTAGTAAAAGCGGGCGTTAAACACTACACATACACACACACACACACACACACACACACACACACTCACACACACTAGGCAACCTCAAAATTACCGCCCCATTAGTCTCCTGTCTACTATTGGTAAATTGCTCGAAAAAAATTCTCTTTCGACTCCACAATCAAATTTCGTCGATTGACATTTCTAACTCGCAATTTGGCTTTAGAAAGGGACAATCAACAGACCTCCAGCTATTATTATTAGTAGATGACGTCACCGAGCAATTTAACAATAGGGCTTCAACGGTGGCGCTATTTTTGGACGTAGAAGCCCCATTTGATCGGTGCTGGCACAACGGCCTGATTTACAGACTACACCAAGAGCTTCCCGGCCTCCAAAAGTCTCTACCATTGCTGCATAATTTCTCAGAAAATTGGCGCTTCTACGTCCAAGTGGGTCGCTCCTCCTCAAAGGAGAGAGTGCTGCAGGCTGGCGTACCACAGGGGGCCATTATGTCCCCCTTCCTATACATACTGTTCACCAACGACTTTCCCGTGGACGCCAGGTGCAAAGTTTCAATGTATGCTGACGACACTGCAATATACAAATCATAAAATCATAAAAATCCTCGTTAAATACTTTTAGAGATGCATCGGTACATTGACCGCTTCCTTTCGAGGCTTCATGACTGGAAAATCAAAATTAATGCGAACAAATGCCAGCTTATACATTTTACAAAGCGGCGCCCTTTGGCAATGGACCTAACGGTCGATGGTCAAGTATTCCACTGCCGTCAGCAGGTCAAGTAAAGTCTGTCTACCCAACGCAAGTGCACGGCGGCCGCTTTCTTTGACAAACCCTCATAATCGTTTTACAACATGGACCCTCCTCCTGACGGTCCCCTCTACAACGTTGCAACATTTTAACATCGCCGTCTTTTTCTAGAGTCTCTTTCTCTGTCTAAACAACACGTGCACTTCACATTGTGAAAAGACTGGGTTTTTACGAGAATCGAAATAAGAAACTTGGAAAATATTGTATTCCTATTATTGCCATTGTTACTATTATTATTACTACTACTACTACTACTACTACTGCCACCACTACCTACTACTACAACTACTACTACTAATACAACTACTACTACCACCACCACTCCACCACTATTGTTAAATTTTCTACTTAGCATGTAGGCATTTTTGTAATTATTATAATCAGTGCTATTAACTCACATAGATATACGTGCCTCATTCCGATTCTCCATCACTCTCAGAGTCAGCGGTAATGATGAACCTGCTATCGTTAGATTGCTGATCCCGACTAATGTATTTTTCCTCTACTTTCTTTACATGCTGCACACAATTCTGCATCGATCCCTTCTACACAGCTTCTCAACAAGTTGCAAGCGCTTTCGCTGAGTGAAGGTGTTGCATTTCTCTTGCGCACTTCTCTCTTCAGTTTCGACCGCACCCTTTCTATGGGGTTGAAACAGCAGTGATACGGCGGCAACCTTAAAACTTCGTGCCCATATTTACGAGCGATGTCGTCAATCACATAATCCTTGCCCACATTTGCCTTTTTAATTTCCGCCAGGAGTACAGCTTTAATAGGCAGAGGTTCGGGTATTTCAATATTATGAACCCTCATGTATTCGACTATATCTTTTAAGTTCATCGACATTGTAGGTGTTCTGTATTTTAAACGCGAATGATAGCTAGCATTGTCCAAAACAACTATTAATTTTTCATTTCTTGGCAGGTTTGTCATAAGCTTACCATCAAACCACTTTTCAAACACTGCTGCATTCATGTCATCGTGACTGTCGGCCATTGCATCACCAATGTTTTTCGCCGATAAGAAGAGGCAGTCTTTTACCCATCCCTCGGCACTCCCAGCATGAAGCACCATAATCCTTTTACCCCTCGACACAGGAGCAGGTAAGGTGCAAGCACACGAACCGTCGTCCCACCCTTTTCTCGATACGTCATGGGTATCGTACCAGGTTTCGTCTAAATAAATTATCTTGTGTCCATTACTGCGAAACTTCCTTAGCTTTGACAAGTATATATATATCGCCAAGCTACAATTCTGCTGTATTCCATAATAACCCTTCTCTTATTCAAAGTGCAGTATTTGAAACCCAGCTCCTTTGGAAGATCGCGCAAAGTGCAGCGTCCATAAGGAAAATCACAAATTTCTTGCAAATGTGCAACCAATTCATCTAAGGTGGGCGCTCTCCCTTTTGCGTAGAAATTATAAATTTCTCGGAGAATTAAATCGCATGTGAAATTATCCACCTTAGAGAAACGGTTTTTTTTTTTTTTTTTTTTTTTTTTTTTTTTTTTTTTTTTTTTTTTTTCTCCACATTTTGTCCGCGTCTTTGGTATTCCTTTCGTCACAATTTTTCTAACCGTATTTCTGTGAATACCCAGAATTTTTGCAGTTTCACTACATGACCCCTTACCAAGATTATTTTTCACCACATATTTATATGCGTTCAAAACAAGCGCTTGACTTTGGTTAGAAAGAGTTCCCGTTATAACTTTGTTTTTTGAGGCTTCTCCCCTAACATAGCTCGGCCCAGCAACACCTTCCAATTCATTCACACTATTGTCTTCACTTTGATTATTTTCACTTGACTGAACGTTATCTACTACTTCATTTGCATTTACCACTGCATTACTCTCCCATGGTCTCCACATCGTGACACACAACGAATGTCTGCACCTAATGAAACAGAACAACTGGAAGTTGGAATTCTGGCAACTGAGACTCCACGCGGAGTAGACATGCAACTGTCATTTTCAGAAAATCTGGGCTGCTATTGGTCCCCAACGCCAGTGTTCCATTTCTGAAGTGTGGAGATAGATTTATGATGGTCATTAGTGGGCGGGGAGGTCAGGACCTTCGAGGTCCCTTTGACTGGGAACTGCACATACGTTGGCTAAACAGACTTTACCTCGGCGTGACATTGATACGCACGATGCAGTGGACTACCCACCTAAAAGATAGCGCCAACAAAGGGCGGCAGCCATTAAAGATGTGCACCTCCACATTTAGGAGCAAACAGCTAAAGCTGCGCTATCAGAATGTCCTCTGCAAATCTTTCATCTTATCCGTGGTCCTGTACGTCTGCGCGGTCTAGGCCAACACCTCCAAAACCGCCCTAAAGTACCTACAAACCTTACAAAAAGTCTCCTTACGTAAAATCTAATCTGTCCCTATTCGCACGACTACTGCCAGCCTTCATCAAGAAACCCATATCCCCTACAACCCCGAGGCCCTAATAAATCGAGCTTCTTCCATCTGAGCGCGCATACGGCAACATAGCCATCCAAAAATTAACAACATTGGGGAAGATTAACCAAAACACCGTAAGCATGTACGCATAAAAATATTCTAATGCCACCGTTACACCACAATGTGCGCCAAAGTCCTTCCGGCCCAGACTTTTCCCCATATGCAGAGGCCGCCGCCAAAGCAGCCTAGGAGAAAGCAGCACGCTGACGCACAGAGTAGTGTAAATAGTGAAGTGTGTGTGTGTGTTCGTGTGTAAATAAAAAAGCAAAATAAGCGCTTGTAAATACTGTACATAACAAAACATAGGACACTGTAAGACACTAACATAATAAAACTGTCTCTGTGGGCTAAGAATGGTCGCCGTATGGGTTTTATGTATACCCACGTAGACAATAAGCATTTAATTCCCAAAATATAACCTCAATGAAAATGTTAGCCTGTAAGCTGGGCCCCTTTGTACCGGCACCAGGCCATGAAACTGAAAATAAAAACCTGAAATCTTTAAACCTGTAGCATTATCCTAAACTTCTACTTCTCAGATATGTTAAGTGCTAAATTTCGTTGCATCCTGAACTTATAATGATCAATAAACGTTTCTCTTCGTTAGTTAAAATTTCATTTGATCAATAGGACTTGCTGTTTATGAGAACACTTGATAAGCTGTACCAGTATACCTCAAGTTTGAGAGGAAATTGTTGATTACGGAAATACTTGTTAAGTTAAAATCACATGACGCTTTTATGGTTCTTAATAGTTTGTGCTTTATGTTATTGGAAATATACATTGTCAATATTATTTTCCTTGCAAGACAATAGACAATATGACAATACAGTGGGTAGACAACCTTATAGCAATAGCTGGTCACTACATAATGGCTAAAAATTTAATTTGTTTGTGTAGCTTAGTTATTAACAATTAATGAAGGCCTTTTATTTGGGAAACCAAGAGTAATTGAAAAACTCAAACAAATAAGAAATATCTCGTAAGTGCTTTGTTCCACAAAAACTTTGTCAATTTATCGACATCTCTATACTGGAGCAGTAAGATTTTGACTGTCTCTTACAATTTACCATTTTGATAATATCCTAGAAATGCAGAGACTTCTGACCACATTCTCAATTGAATCAGTATTTTCATTTCATTTATTTTGTAAATATCTTAAGGATATTGTATGTTCATAGAAATCCTTGAAACTATTTTCCCGAGAATCTTTGGAAGTGCGCCATGAATATTTCCCGCAATATTTACATGTCACATCCGCTAAATATACTGAATATTTAGCTGACCCTTGTAAAGGTTTTGCTGTTCATAGATACAGAAATAAATAAAAAGTAAGGTTTGTATGTCTCTAGGAATATACTGATAGACAAATGTTTAAGTATATTGCACAAATATAATTATTTGTAACAGAAACTTCACTTGTCTTTAAAAAATATTTTCTAAATCATGTACAGTAGATACCATCAACATATTAGTTACCATATTTTAAACAAGATAAAAACAATCTTTGGACTACAAATAGCTTTACAATGTCTTCACTGAACACATTTACAATGCTGTCTTAGTAAAATAAATGAAATATCTTTATATCTAACATGTATTTTAAGGTAGAAAAATTTTATCTACCATTTTCAATTTACTAGTTATGTAGATGTCTTCGAGAATGAGCAGTACCTCTGAATAGGGTAATGTGAGGCTGGCAGCATTTGCTAAACGATCTTCTTGTTTAATCTTTAGAAGATGAACCAAATATATAATTGGCCATTTCCACGAAGTTTATTATTAAGTTGTACCGTTGGCATACATATACGTGGTCCTTCTTATTCAGTCTCCAATATATTCCTAGTGAAACGCTAGTACCCAGTTTTTGGTACAATACAATAATACCCGTACTCACTGTAAATATGGACGAAATTTTGGGAATATTATACAATTATAGAATAGGAGTTGAGAAGTTATTGGATGCAACTTCTTAATATAGAAACAATCCTCTGCATACACAAAATTGTAAACCTTTTTCTATTTTTACTTGCTTTTTTTAAATATTTTATATTTTTCTCTATCACATTTCAACAAAGTAACAAATGTTATATATACCTTTAACACAAAATGTACTATTGAACTCTTGCAATAGTCTCTGAACTTCTATTTATTCTGACCGAATTCTGTACAATTTTCCTTCACTTGTAGTTCATGAGGCTCAGACAAGGTCATAGGACACAAATTTAGAGTTATCGTTAAAGGGCGTAATTTATGTAATATTATTTTATTGCTAAAGATTTTTGAAACATATTTTTGGTTATAGTTTAATTTTCCAATACTTTTGTGTCTTAAAAACGCAAATTTTGATTTTGAACCTTTTAAAAGTCTCACAGCAATGAAGAGCTTTGAAATTTGAAGTCTAACCCGATATTTAAACACTACAACTGTATTTCCCGTGAAACTGCGAATCTTTTAATTTTCATCAGATGGAAAGAAAAGCCTTTGTGGAACGGTTTGTTGAGAAACTACTGTGAGTTGACAAATTATGATACATTATTATACAGGAGAGAATATTTAATAATAAATATATTTTCAGCTAAATACTCATATACAGTTACTTCACGTAAACATGTTCACATTTTTACATATTCATTTATAGATCTCAAACTTTTCCTGCACGTTCTATGTGACAGCGTACACAGTTCACACTCATTTGTTTTAGCTAATTAATAGTTACGACATGTCGCAGTTCGAACCACGTGTCGGTGGTTATCCTCCATGATGTTCGGTTGATTTCTAAAAGCCTTGGTGTGTGACATCATATATCGAAGTTTGATGTCTTCAGTAAGGAATGTCTCTCTCGTTAGCAGGTAATGTAGTCCAGATATTGTTATCTTTGACAATCCTAGTGCCCTTTTTAGATGAATTGATTGCTTTTATACCGCTTTTAGATCTTCTCTGTATGGTAGGAGACGATACTTTAGTTACAGTAATTATCCGCCAGGGGAGACGCTTTGATTGACAGCCGACTGCTTGTTGCTGTCCAGAGAGGGCTCTACATGTAACAACTTATATCGGAGAAGCGGCTTGTAGTTATTTACGAGACTTTAGAGTACATTATAGCTATATTAATTATAGGTAATTTAGATTTCATTGTTCTTTTATTTCTTAGAAAGGAACAGTAGCTGCAATATAGAGGAAGGCAATATCGAGCAAACAATTAACAATGTTACAGAAAGAAAGCCTTCTAAATTAACTATATCATTAGGTATTTCCTCTGAGTGAGGCATGGGTTCATTGATAAATCATGAAGAAATTTTTTTTGATACTTGTAACCAGTTATAATAAATAACAGTTGCAATCTGAAACTGATCATTAATCACGAATGTCACTCCATCTCAGCGATTGTTAAGTGGGATAGAGACTCCGATTCCACATTAAGCTTCTCAAACGGCCGTGCGACAGATAGAGCGCTGCACATCAACTATAAAATCTGTCGGTGACAACAGATGTCACGCTTCACACAACTTTAAAATCTATCGATGCCAACGGTTTCTAGGCCAAGCCATATTAAGCACCTGTGAAAAATGGTCATCAATTTGTAGGACTTGTAAGGCCTGCGATGGCACATGAGCAGCAAGAAGTAAGGGGATGGACTTTCACAAAGACCTATGGGTAAGTAAGGTGTTAGCATGTAGCTAAATACCAAAAATTAATATCATAACTTTACCTGAATTGTACCTTCATACATATTCATTTATAATTAAATTCTTTAGATTATGTAGCGCTTTATAATGTGTCAAGTATATTATACATGAGAAACAATTAGTTTATAATGCATACAGGATATTTTACATGTTACCTAATTATTAAAGCAAAAACAGTATTTTTCTGCTGTTTTTAACTACCTCATCTCAGGCTACCAGGAATACGATGGCAGAAATCAGAAGTACCGAATGATTGGAAATTTTGTATGTTTATTGTTTTGGTATGTGCAGTGATCTTCAGGAACATTATTAATGTAGAACAATGCTCTCTTTTTCACCTATACAGCAATTTATTGTGCATTATCATCAGATATTTCTTAAAGTTTGAGTTTCATTTCAATATCAGTGGAAAATTAACAAAAACTATGAGGAGTGTTGTGACTAGTATGTTCCAAATTTTCAGAAAAAGTGAAGTTATTTTAGGCAGTTGATTGGATATATTCGTCGGTTTTGTGTTATAAGTTTTAAATTTAAAATATTTGAGTCATATACAACAGTCCATGTAAGGTAAGTAGATTCCAGTTTAAATTACTGGAAAAATAGCTTTCCTAAATTACAGCTATCTTGTAAGTGTCACTTGATTTCCATGAGTTAATATAAAGCAACAGCAAGACAAAATTAAACACCATTAATATTATTAAGTGATTTCTTCAATATTTAAGCTTTGTTGTGGATGTGGGGTTAATTTGGTCCATATAATTAGCTGTCATCCAAGACAGAAATACTTAAACAATTGCTTATTAGCTTCATAGAAATATCTCTTTGCATGTTGTTACATATCTTTAATTCTCATGCCGTTTGTACTAACATGTGTGCAACAAACTTATACACGAAGATTTTCAAACAAAATTCTTCCATCTCAGACTACATTTTAGATGAAACATTTGTGCATTTCAGCCACAAGGCTCTTTCTGGATTAAGTAATCTAAAATACATAAATTGTTTATAAGGGTGTATTTGCTATGTTTGGTGACAGCATCTGTTTTTGAAAATTATATACTGTGCTTGTCATGTGTATTACATGCTTCGCTGTGTCATTCTAACCAAAGTATGTGAATTTTCAGATATACCAAAACTGTGGCTGTGGATTTGTACAGAATTTAATTCTCTTTGATTTCTGTAGAATTTCTTTGTTTATAATTGGCATTATCTGTGTTTACATATAATCTAAGGACTTCTATTAAAATATTTGGGCAACATGCTTGGATATGAACTTTTAGAAAGTTTTACTCTAAATTGAAATGATAGTTTGAAGAATTAGGTTCTCTTAACCTTACTCATCAATGTATAACATCAGTGACAAATAATCTCGCAATTTTTAACAGCAATTAAAAATATGATATGAGATTCCATAATTACATTTGTTCTATCTTGTTTAATGCAGTAATCACTATGTAACTGTATACACACTACAGCAAATAATGTACCCGAGTAATCTTGGGAGGAGACCTGTCGGGATTAGAATTAACTTTGTAAAAGATTTAACAAGTTTTAACTGCACTTTTGCATTGCTAGAAATTATTAAAATGTCATTGTGCCATCGTCATCATTATATGCCAGTTTTACATTTATTTCCAGTATTCCACGTATTCTTAAGATATTGTAACGGGAGCATTGGAGCACCCTGTAACCAGCTGGGAACGGAATGCAGGGGGGAGGACCGCATTAGCCACACCTTCCCCTCGTTTGTCTTGTAGTATTTGACAGGCAGTGGTTGGGAGGAAAAACATCAGTGGGCGTCTGTTTCTGCCCACCTGGTTCCAGAAATTACGGAGTCTGGAACATTCTCCTGGTCACTAGAAACCGGCGATATTCCTATAAAGAGGGTTCCAGACAGACGGAGTGAGTTAGTCAGTCAGTTGTTGTGCTGTGTTGAGTTGGTCAATCAGTTGGTTAGTGAGTGTGAGCGAGAAGACAGTCGCAGTTCTTGGTGTAAGATTTAGTCTGTGACGTGCTAATTAACGAAAGGGTTGTGCAACGGAAGACTGTGCGTAACTGTGAATGTGTACCGGAGCTTACGTAACCGCGAGTACAAGGAAATTGTAACGGACGGACTGGTGAATTGTAACTGTGTGCAGCAAGTAATTTTATGTAATTGGCAAGTGTTAAACTGTAAGTCGGTGGAAATAAAGAACATTGTTGAGTGGTGAAACTGGACTTTTCATTTCACGAACCCACAAAGTCACAATATGTACAATGTCAGCTGCAGCTAGCACATAGAAAATGGCATGATCTCAAATTAGTAAAGCTTCATAATAAACAATAGGTAGGGGTAGTGATATTTAGCATTTTGATTTTTACATTTAGCACTTTTGTAATTTATACATCTGTAGTTTAGCATTTTACAGCATTTTGAAGGAAGTTTGAGTTAATTTTGTTAAATTATGAATATTAATATTATTTATATGAAATTTAAAACACATTTATAAAGGATTATTAATGACAGTGAGTTAAAAGTGCATAAAGTGTCAATTTATTTCACATTAATATAGGTTAAAGAAATACACAGAAATAGAGTACAATCTGATACAGACTAAAGCATATTCCATAACACAAAAAAGATAAATCAATACTGATGTAGAAATACACAATAAAAAGAAATTGCACTAAATTAGCCTAGTTTATGATTCAGTAATGCTGTTAAATGAAAGCACTGAACACATTTCAACATTCTGTTCTGTCGTTTGAGTCCTTCTGTCACTCACAGTCAAATTATATTTACGTAAATATCTTTCAGCATCTACACTATTGGTAGCATCCCAAATACGTTGCAGAGCTAATCAGGCAAACTCTGGGTATTTATTTTATTTATTTACTGCCCTTAGACTAATACAAGTATCGACCATTGTCAATATATAAATCACAATTTGAGCTTAGCAGCCAACATCCGTTACATGCAGTGATGCAAAGCCACATAATTTTAAAAAGCAGATATTGCCTCATCTACATAATACACTTATTGTTTCATTCCATTGAACAGATCAGGAATTATGGTCTGTCAAAAGAAATAATGCCTAATCTCTGTTTCATATAACCTTGCACCGCTGAAATGTATCACTCCGCGTTCAACTCCCTCCTCCTAATTGGCTAATGCTTTCGCGTCATAGGCCATAGGCGGTGCCTTCCCGTCACATTTAAACCTGCAGTAAATGTCGTAATAATTGCCAGGAAGATAACTAAAATCACACAAATAAGGATATGAAGGCATGCAAAAATACAAGTTTATAATGAACTGAGCAAATTGAAACAGAATGACTGAGCAATGAAACAAAGAGTTTATCATGAAAGGCCTTTGGCCTTTTCCACTAGGATTTTTTAAACCAGCACACATACCTTTCAAAAATGCTTGTCTTTCAATCTTAAAAGTCGTGTCACGCCATACTTTACTTTTTGTGTGTTTTTCGTGTATATTTAGCGATTTGTATCTCGGTGCAGTGTGGTTGTCCTTAAATAACGTCTACGCCACACAGCAATATCGCCTCTGTCTTTTAGCACATTTTTCTTGCCTCCTTTTTCATTCACAAATCCCAGCTGTATAAGCAATCTGCTGAAATTTGGTAAATCTGCATCCTCATTTACAGCAGACGAAATGTTACTTATGTTAGGCAGTTCGTTTCTAAAGAAAAAGCTATACACATGACGACGCACAACACTTTTCACCTATTTTCTCCGAGCACGCACTTTTGTTTATCCCTGCTTTTGCCTGGACTGTTAAGTTTTCCTGTTTTCTTAGTTTCACATCGCGATGTTCCTACGGATCTAACACTCACACCTGTAACTTCAGAGCACAGCTGTTCGACTTCTCTCACTGACAAAGACGGATTCTTCTCTATGAGTGCATTAAACACATGCAACACAATTGTTTTTTCGCCTGTTTGTAAATAGTTTTCCTTGCGATACTTCAGCGAAAAAACTGGCGATAGACTCTGCCAATATACATATAATACATGCGCAATAAACGATCAATAAAATAATTTAGCTCCCGCACTCTCGAATGGCGATGCATGACTAATCCAGTTCAAAACAAGGTCAATGATAAAAGTCATATAAACAAATGTCACCACTACCGCTAAATCACGTGCTATCGTACCATGTGCTTGAGAGCAAAGGAACCTCCTCTTTACTTCGTTTAAGAATTAACATGCATTTCAGATAAATCAACTCTGTTGCGTAATACATTTAATTAAAACAGTTAGGAAAATATAAATTTGACAATTCTCTTCCAAAATATAATGATATATCACCATGTTAAATAACGAACTAATTTTTACCGCACGACAGTCATTACCACAACAGCAACCAATGAGAGGTGATTAGGTCACGTGACCGTTAAGAGATACTGGGCAAGCTTACGTGAAACAAGGTATAGATGTGTAAGAACTTTAATAAAACCTATTAACAACTCAAACAGATTGTTCCAGCACTTTCACTGCATAATTAAGACCACAAATAACAGTACTAGTTCTGAGTGTAACCTTTCATCGATTTACTAATATGAAACACATAAAGTTGTATGTCATAACCTAAGAGGTTTACACTATGCAGAGAGCACTAATCGCCATCTTAGTACATATATAGTTTACCAAGTTAAACCAATTGCTATATACAGCTTAAAGTCTTACCAAGTTAAAGTAAGCCATTTACCAAAACAGTTGCTGTACCCAGCAAATCATACTTCACAGTCAGATAATTACAAGAAATTTTGTCCTATTGGAAGATGCACTTTGCATTAACATTTATTTTTAAAACTGCCTATTTTCATTTTTCAGCATTTATTACTGTGCGTATACATGTCATTAAAGCATTTACAAATTCAAGACAGTAATATTCCTGTGTTTCAAAGACAAAGTTAAGCTTAGGACAATTTTAAATGAATGATGCAGTTTTTATGTACTTAATTTTCTTCTTAGATTCATGGAACTGTATTTTTCATTCAAATCATAATCATTTATACTGCATGTGTGAATGATAATCCAACCAAAGTGATTAGAAGTATATAAAATAGTGTCTTTTATTCAATGTATGTCTTTGTCTCATGCACTAATTTGTGAGGTTTTACTAATACCATGAATCGATCACAAATTTCAGGTTTTTCTTTGAATATTCTTTTGTAAACTTGGGCTGAAAATAAAGTATGTACTATAGGGCCTTTGAAATACTTAGTAAATATAAGCTATTAACAGAGCTTCTTTGTCTTCTATTTAAAGAGATAGTGATATTTTTTGTACATATTGTTTGTATCTCCACTTACAATTTATATATACATTTCTTTAATAATGTTTGTCATTTTATGTTGTTTCTTTTCTTTTTGACACTTTCCTTCCAGGGAATTTTTCAACATTAGTCTATGTACAAAGGAATTGCATTACTCATGACCTTGTGACATCCTTTCCTGTTTTCCAGTACCTGTAGAATGCATTGATTTAGTGTCAGGTTTTCTTGTAATTATTACAGTAACAAGCTTTGAAATTCACACTTCAGGGAAAGGAAGTACAAGTGTATTGTACAACCTCGACAGTATCTTGAGTAATCTCACACGGTCAAAGTTGCAATTGTTTCTTAAAGACCTGCTTATTCATTTATTACATGAATATAAAAGCTATAATGCTTAGTGGCAACAGGAAAAAGATCAAGTTTGGAATTGGCTTCTGAGACCTTTTCTTCCGAATTTAATTGGTCAGCTTCTTTCGAAGTTATATCTTGCAGATTGATGAATAATTTACGCACATTTACTCAGCATATTTAGCGCGTATTATGCTAATATGTGATGCCGTAAATTACTCGTTGGTGCACGAAGTTAGGCTTCGAAAGATGTTGGATTTAATCAGTCGCGTAACACGACATGGTAGGGTTGGGGGAGGGGAGGCAAATGTACCACAGCTCGGTCGAAATAGAAGCTCACTGCATTTCCGACATGTGGGTTAGTTCACTTAGCTGGCATTGAAAGGTACAGGAGGAGCGCCCTATGCGTGTTCAATTTTTACCACGGAGTTGAGAATCTCGTATTACCACAGTTTGGTATCACTCTGTTGGCGACCGCTGCTCTGAGAACAGAAGTGCATACGTCATATTACGTCAGAAGCCACGTAATTAAGAACGTATCAGGTTTACCAAGTGTGTTATCACTAATTGTAGCTTTAGTTGTCCTTTTGCTAGAATAAGCATACCTGCTCCATTTAAAGAAACGCAACCTGATGTTGGAAGTGTGTTTACCTTAATGTATTGTGCATACATTTTCATTATGTGAACCCCTGACCTATGTACATTCTTGGCCAACTGTAATTTTCATATTTTGTTTCGTTTCGGAGATATCTGAAGTCGCATAGCTAGGTGGGACACTCTGTACGGCTCTATGTAGTTGACGAAGACTGCACTAGCTGACTATCGGTACTCTGATATTTTATATTTGAATGGACCTGAAGCAGAGGTTTTCTGTCCTTCAATACCGTTTCATGGAACTCGGGAGAAGGTATATCCTTAAATTATGTCTTTTCCACAAGAACAGCGAGAACATCTGTCCACAGCAAGTTCATGAGGGAGAAGACACGCATTAGATCCAGCTAATGTAACAATAAAACTAACATTTTTGTGGATTTTACTCTAGGTTATGTTTTCCTTCTTGAAATGTGAAAATAATTCTCCCCATTTGTCTACAATTTTATACTTTGTACTGTTCCAATAAGCTAGCTTCTGTTCTGTAACATAGAGTTTAAGATACACATATTCATGAAACAGTATTAACCAAGCTTCCCAATAACAGTTTAATTTCTCTCACACATTCATCTATTTTCCCCCAAATCAATTGGTGTATCCAAGGAAACCCACTGCATTCTGGAAAAACGTTTGCATGATGGATGTACTTCATAGCAATTGTATAGTCTACTAATATATAGTTTTTGAACGTATCTTTTACAATCAAATCCTCACTACAAAGTTTATGTTTTCTTCATTGTTCACTAATACTTTCCTCTGGCACATATCAGGTTACATAAGTAGAATATCAGTTTATCTTTTCAATTGAAAACCTGTTGCCTTTTCGCACCCAATCCTTTGAATGTACTGAGAAAAGATTGGCTTGTGTGACTGCAAAAACAACAAGAACAGAAAAGATTCCCTTATTACTGAAAAAGAAATATGATATTTTTGGACACCTTTGTTGTGATGAAAAATGACTTCAGTGCATCATATATTTCAAGAAAACCTGATTAAAATGGAATAGAATTTTACCTATAAGGGAGGAAAGTAAAGAAAGGGTCGAGTAAGTACAATATAATACGAAATAAATATTGCCTTGTTATGACGTAACTTATAATTCTTGTAAACTGTTATTTATAACTGTACAGAATTTGGTGATATGATTTAAAAATAGAGACTTCTACCAAAGCCACAAGATTGGTTCTCTACTACATATAGAAGGTAGAGGAGGCATTGTTATTTACTCCAAAAACTGGATACCGAGAATTCACTGTCAATACGTGTTTTGAGAACCTCTGAATCAATAAAATTGAACATTTTATGACAACGTCCACGTTTTGTCTGTAAACAGAACAACTCAAAAACCAAAACTGGGGTTAAATACCCAACTTTATGTTTAAGTTGTGCTTCTTACAAAATTGGGACAAGAAAAATGTCTACGTTGAAACTTTATTTAAAATCTGACTTTCTAAAAAAGACATGTAATAATTTTTATGTAACCACTATATGTTTAAGATACCTTCATTCCAAAGGAAGTGTACGTTAATGAACTTTCGGGTTTTGTGTCCTAAAGTATCACTTGACTCATTGTCTTGAATTGTCTGAGACGTTCTTTTATTCCGAATGGCTTTGTATAACTGATACACGTTGAGGTGTAAACAAAATCTTACTTTATAAAAATGTAATTCTTCTTATAGCTCACGGTTTGTGTCAAATAATTTCTTTTGACATAGTCATATTTGAAATAGTCATTGTCATTGTTGTAAACGTTCAAATAATTAAAATTTTTACCAAATGCGAACATATTTATGTTTTTATAAGTCCAGGACATACAAAAGAATTGGAATGTCAAAGATATCACATAGTAGTGGACAGCTATAGAGAAAAATTGACTATCGTTTAAAGTTGAGAATATTGCCATTGTAGATACCCATAAGGAAATATGTAACAAAACCATTTTATTAATGTCTATGTTGATTAGCATCAAGTAGATAGATGAATGTACGTTTTTCAGAATATTATGTGCACATGTGGGAATTGAAACACAGTTTTTGAATTTTAAGGAACGATTTGTTCTTGAGGTTGGTTATATTAGAAATAATAATGAAGTGTAGCCACAGATGTCATATTCAGTTAAGATCCTGTAGTGCGATTGATATTCGTGATGAATGAACTGAAAAGTTTCCAAGTGTGTTAATTATTATAACTGGATCAAGTTCCAACAAAATTGCTTTTGCAGCTTAGTAACTATGGAAGGAACGTATTTGAGTTCCAGAGGTCCAGAGGTAGTCCTAGTCGGGCGAAGCTATCCCCGTCCGGGTGTCTTATGCCGCAGTACCTAGCCGCTTTGCGGCTTAACCTGCTGAATGAGCTAGTAGATCCATGTTCTGCTGGGGTGTTTGAAATTATTGAATGTTTGAAATTTTTGAAATGTTTGAAATGGGTTGCCCCTCTTGTCGTGGGCACCTGCACTTAATCGTTCTCCCTTTTTGGGAGACACGATTTAGTGTTTTTGCTCCGTTTTGGGTACGGGTTGTGTAGCGCTTGGTCCTTCGGCGTGGAAGTTGGTCCCAGAGATATCTGGGGTTTGCCTTGGGTTACCCAAGGGGAAAGTACCCAGTGATGTAGTTAGTTTAGAAGACTTTATTTCTGACCCACACAAAACATTGTTTGCTTGATATTTCCTGCATATAAGTCTCTTATGCCATAATTTTTAAAGCAAAAGAATAATTCAATCTAAGCTGTGGACCAATAATATAATTACCATAGAATATACAATTTCATAAACAATCTCAAATTTTGTTCTCCAGTATAAGATATTGCAGGTGCAGCCATCTCTAGACAGCAACAAGCGTTCAACTGTCAACCAAAACTTCTGCCCTGGCGGACAATTACTATAACTAAAACATCGTCTGCTATATAACATATTTACTTAATGTGTTACACTCAGGTAGTTTCTGAACTCACTGGTCTGCCGAGGCTTACTTTCCTCCTGTTGCAAGTTTGAAGTAAACATTTATGGAATTACTTTATTAATCATTTCCTTGTAGATTTAAGAGTGATACAGTTACATGTTTAAACATCGGGTTAGCTTTCAAATTCCAAAGCCATTCCTGTAAGCTTTTGACAAGCGCAAAAACAGGATTAGCGCTTTTAAGTTATACAAATTTTGGAAAACTGAATCGTAACAAAAAATATCTGAAATATCATTGCCAATAAATTAAGATTACATAAACTACGCTCTTTAACGGTATCTCAATTTTTTGTGTGCTAAGAAGTTGTCTGTCTCTCAAGAACTACAATTTAAAGAAAATTGTGCAGAAATCAGTCAGAATAAATAGAAGTTTAGAGATTATTGCAAGAATTCAAAATTGTGTTTTATGCAAAAATATTTAACATTTAGTTACTTGGTAAAATGTGACAGAAAGAATCAGGAAGTATTAAAAAAAACTTAAAGGTCGTCACAATTTAGATTGTACAAAAGATTGTTTATGTAGTTTAGATGTAAATATTTCCAAGATATTTCCCATAACTTGTTGGTAACTTCATTTGTTTCAGACAGCAATGTGTTAAGCTTCTTTTTGCTGTTGAGTAAAGAGAACGGAATTTCTAACTATCACCTTGTGAGCAGCTTTAAAATATTTTACTATCACTTAAAGTCCACTATTTCGCATATACCCCTTGTACCTAAAAGACAACTAACAAAGAGATAGCATTCATCTGGAATAACTTGAAGTACTTGGAGCAATAAAATTTTTGTACAAGAGTAACGAGTAAAACAAATTAGATTTTGTCTTTTAATGTCTGCACGTTTTGTGTGTTTGAGCAGTCATAAGTAAATATACACTTGTTTTAACAACATTGTCTTTATAAACAGAAAATAGAGATTAAATATATCATGTAAGTATCAGCCCAATGTAATGTGGAGACTATTTGCCTAGTGTATTCATATGTTAGTCATTCATTGACTTTGTGTATGAGTCTGTGGTCCACTTGCCAAAGTCTGAGTCTAGATTCTCTGATGTAATAACGAGGTTACATTGACATTTCGTCGGGAATAATAATTCTTTGAAAACTAATTTTAGAACAAAGGAATTCAATGTCTCACATATAAATAAAGTAAAAAGTGAAAATATCTTTTACACAAAAGAAGGATACAAATTATTACTAATTCTCGTAGCAGACGATCTTGCAGATATCTTTTGAGAAGATTAAACACAATATTACTTCCTTGCATGTATATATTCTTGATTTTAATGTGCTTGGTGGGCCTTCTTTATAACAAATAGTAAAATTTATAAAATAAACAATAGACAGAAGTGTAAAATTAATTATCTCAGTACTAAACTTTCATACTTCCAGAAAGGTAAGTATTATTATGGTGTAGCTTCCAGCCTGCTTCACGGAAATGTGGTCTTTTGCGCCTGATATGGACTTGCAATATTAGTAGGAAATCCCTGTAGTATTGTCCAGTTACTGATGTGTGTGCAGGTACAAGGTGATGACAAACCATTCCATGAATATCAAAGAATGAGATGACCATAACTTTCCTAGCAGAAGCAACCACTTTTGCTTTTTTGTGGGTTAGAGGTGAAGGAGATTTTGACACTGAGCTTTGATGTTTGCTCTCAGGATAAAACTGATGTAGCCGAGTTTCATCAGCAGTGATTACGTTTTAAGTAAGCTCCGTATTTTTCTCTAACATCAAGTTTAACTGCATGTTACCTCCATTGCAGCGGTAGGCGATACTCAAACATATCTGAACTTAAATGGTTCTCACAGGCGGGAACCAGGAGTACCAACAATGAAACTATTACGGCGTGTTTTTTTCACATGAAGCTAACAGAATATAATAAGATTGAATTTTAGTGCTAAAATTATGACCGCAAAAATTATGATCTCTATTTATTGAACATCCCTCGTATTTTGTTTGAATTGTCCTACGTTAAATATATTTTCATACATAAGAAATGAAATGTCTATGTTAAATCATCTGGGAATATCGTCAAAAGTCTTCCTCATTCTTAACGAGTCGTTAATGACTGGTAAACTGTCAGAGGTAGACAAAATGTCAGTCTACACAAAACCAGGTCTATTAAAACTCACTCTATGTCCACAAACATAATTTGGTTTATCTGGAGGAGATTCCAAGTTGACTTAAACCCTGCCCTAGTGTTCGGGAGACGCTTTGCGAGGTGACGGAAACATCGAAGAATTCCCTGCTGACATAACAATAGTCTAACAAAGCAGACTTGCTACAATGGAAATAATACACAACAGCATATATAACATAATAGGGGTAATAATTTTTATGTGACTACTATATGTTTAAGATACCTTCATTCCGAAGGAAGTGGACGTTAATGAACTTAAGGGTTTTGTGCACTAAAATATCAATTGACTCATTCTCTTGAATTGTCTGAGACGTTCTTTAATTCTGAATCACTTTGTATAACAGATACAGGTTGAGATATAGACAAAATCTTACTTTATGAAAATGAAAATCTCCTTAAAACACACGGTTTGTATCAAATAATTTCTTTTGTGAAAGTCGTATTTGAAATATTCATTGTTATTGTTGTAAACGTTTTCCCAAATGGGAACATATTCATGTTTTTATAAGTCCGGGCCATCCAAATGAAATCGAATGTCAAAGATATGACATACTAGTGGACAGCTTTAAAAATTTGACTATCGTTTAAAGTTGACGGTATTGCTATTATAGATAACCATAAGGAAATATGTAAGAAAACCGTTTTATTGGATTAATGTTTTATAGCATCAAGTAGATATATGGCTGTACATGTTTAGGAATATTATGTACAAAAAAGTGAGTAGTGAAGCATATTAACATACAATTATATTAAAAACTCATAGGAGCGTTACGTTGGATATGCCATTACACGTAAATTAATTACAGTTTTTGAGCTATAAGAAACTATTTCCTCTTGAAGTTGTGTTGTATTGGAAATGATAATAAAGTTCACCCACAGATTTTATATCGAGTTAAATTCGTGGTGTGCCAGTAACATTGGTGATGAATGAGCTGAAAACTTGCAGCTGTGTTAATTATTATAAATATATACAAGTTCCAACAAAAGTCTAAGTGGAATTGCAGTAGAATCGAAGCATGCTTCAGTTGGGTCAAATACCTAGTAATGTAGTTAGTTTAGAAGACCTTACCTCTGATACACATTAAAATGGTTTGCTTGATATTTCCTGCACATACATTGCTTATGCCATTAGTTTTCAGTAAATAAGGAATAATTAAATCTAAGTTACGTATAAATAAGATAGTTACAATGTATTATACAATTTCGTAAATAATTACAAAGTCTCTTCCCCGATGTAAGATATTACAGGTGGAGCCCTCTCTGGAGAGCAACAAGCGGTCTGTTCTCCCCTGGCGGACAATTACTATAACTAAAAAATCGTCTGCTATAAAACAAATTCACTAAATGTGTTACACTCACGGTAGTTTCTCAACTCACTAATTCGCAAAATCTTACTTTCCATCTGCTGCAAGCTTGAAGCAAACATTTCCTTGTAGATTCACGCGGGATACAGTTACATGTTTAAACATCGGGTTATGTTCCAAATTACACAGCAATTCCTGTTAGGTTTTACAGGCTCAGAAACAGGAAAGCGCTTTTAAGATATAAACAAAAGAATATTGTACAATCGTTAGTGATAAAGTAAGTTTACATAAATTCTGCTCTTTAACAAGATCTCAATATTTGTGCCCGAAGACCTTGTCTGTATCTCATTAACTACAATTTAAAGAAAATAGTATAGAATTCAGTGCGAATAAATTGGAGTTAGGAGATTATTGCCAGATAACATATTTATGTAACTATATTGAACATTTAGTTTTTGTCATATGCGACAGAAAAATGCTGGAAATACTAAAATCGGAGAAGTTGTCTGAATTTAGATTGTACAAACGATTGTTTCTGTAGTTAAGATGTAAATATTTCCAAGATATTTCCTGTGACCTGTTGGTAACTTCATTTGTTTCAGAACCACAATGTTTTAAAGTTCCTTTTGTTGTTGAGTAAAGAGATTGGAATTTCTAACCTATCACATGGTGAGCAGCTTTAAAACATTTGACTATCACTTATAGTCCACTTTTTCACATATACCCCTTGTACCTACAAGAACAATAGCAATGATATAACATTTATCTGAAACAACTTGAAGTACTTAGAGCAATAAAGTCTTTGTACAAGAGTAGCTGGTAAAACAAATTAGATTTTGACCTTTACGTCTGCACCTTTTGTGTGTTTGAGGAGTTATAAGTAAATATTCCTTATTTACGAAAGCGTTGTCTTTATAAATAGAATATTCTCCACATTAGATGCAAGTTTAACAGAACAAATATTCAAATTATTATCAGTAAATTACAATAACTAAGTTAACCTCTCGAACATGAGGTACATTAGTGTCGCCAGACATTGTAAATGAGATAAATTAAAAGTGCTAATGAAGCCTTCTCTCATTGCTTTAAAATCGCATGGTTCACGCGACATTCACGAGAGATAACAAAAATATTTCCAAATGTGTTAGTTCCAACAAAACCTATTGGTCTACTTTTGTAACGACACATTAAACTATAACATTAGAGATGCGAAACAGCGTTATGATATACTTATATTAGAAGTTTTCCATTCTTGTAAAGATCAACCTATAACAGGTAATATTTCAGAAACCGCCAAAGCCAAGAAGTTTTCACGTGATAAACCACACGTTACAGCAAAAAATAGTATTTCCTGATTGAAGAAAGATCCACGTTATACAAATGCCAG
Organism: Mantis religiosa; assembly: GCA_030765055.1. NCBI lineage: Eukaryota > Metazoa > Arthropoda > Insecta > Mantodea > Mantidae > Mantis > Mantis religiosa. The sequence goes on along the minus strand of CM060960.1, from coordinate 77,531,529 downwards.
ATAGGTTTACGTATATTGAGTTTAGAAGACTTCCTCACACAGAAATAATGATTTATTCGTTCACTATTGCCTGTATATTTACTTAAGGCATTGTTCATTTTCACGCTGTAAACAAGTAATGAATTTCAGTTGTACGTGGACAACATTTTGACAATGTGTTTTAAAGTTTTCTAATTAATTACGCATTTCCGTCCTGAAGATAAGATATTACTGGTGGCGCCATCTTTGATCAACAACTCGAGTTTGATGATAAAAAGGAAGTCGAGTTTGGTTGTCAATTTCATTACTTTCCAACAAATTTCTCTCCTGGCGGACAATCGCTATAACTAAAACATCGTCTGCTGTAGAGCAAGTGCATTTAATGTCTTGCACTCACAGTACTTTCCCAACCCGCTCTTGAGCTGGAACTTATTTTTATATCTCTTCCAAACTTAAAATAAACATCAGGAATTGTAGTTCCATTATCCGTTTCGCCGTAGATACAAGAATTGTAAAGTTAAATTTTAAAAATTGAGACCGCTCATACTGCCCTTCAAATTGCAATGTTGTTATAAACCTACAAGAATAGGATTGACATTGTTAAGATATAAAGATAATGAATAATTGAACACCAAGCACAAATGGATTCGAAAATCATTAATTAAACAAAATAAATTGACATAATTTACGCTCTTTAACGAGATCTGTATTTTGATGTATTAAAAGCTTGCCCATATGTTATGATTTACAAGTTAAAGACAATTATAGAGAATTCACTCAGAACGAGTCAGACACTATTTAGGGAGAATTACACATATATGTTTTGTTTTTATTTAAATGCATTAAAGGTAAGATCAAATAATGAGAGATAACTCGATGGAAATATTTTCCACAAATTATATAAAATATTGTATCGAACCAATTGTTTACGATAGCGCGGCGTGGAGCAATAAGTGACAGATAGTACAGGGTGGAGACAAAGAGCTTGCCTAAGCAGATAAACATAGCGCAGAGCTAAAATTCATGCCAAAACAGATAACGTTAGAAGTGTGGAACGTTCGTGTTTCGTCTAGTGACAGAACATTCGATTTCTTGTTTGTTATAGAACAATCTAGAATCATGAATGGTCGGGTATAAGAAGAAGCCGTGGCTAGTTTATCGCACAGTTGTAAAGACAGTAGTAAACAGAGCCGTAATGATAGTTGTAAACAGAGTTTAATGAGAACTGAGCAACTGTTTGTTTGTGGTCAACGACCTTGGAAGATTGTAATTCTGTATGTGACGTAATTCTGCTAAAGTAGGGATTGTCCAAAGTGTATTTCTACGGATATAAAGAACATTTTGAATTTCTGCAACTTGGAGTTCTAATTCTACGAGCCCACAAAGCCACAATATTCAGGATGTAGGTTATGTAGATGTTACATTTCTTGAGTAGGAAGTTGTAAATGAGCCCCTCGTGCCAGATTGTGGCAAATGCCTTCTCCTCGTCAAGCAGCACTGCTACTGTTTTAGACCTTTTCTGTATCCCAGTGAGGCCTTCTCGGCAACCCGCAGCAGCTGCTCGGTCGTGGAGTGGCCAGAACGGAAGCCAACCTGGTGTTCCGGAATTAGGCCCCTTTCCTCTAAGTGAGGAAGAAGCCGGGAGAGGAACAGTTTTTCCAATACCTTCGACGAAACTGGTAGAAGGCTGATGGAGCGATAACTGGACGGGAAGATCGGATTTTTCCCCGGTTTTATAACGCATACCACGCGCTCCTCCTTCCAGACAGCTGGAAGGTGGCAACGGTCTATATATACCTACATTAGAAGACATCTTTTCTTACACAGCATTACTTCTTTATTTAAAGTCATCCCTGAGATCGTTAGTCAGTTTTTGTCGTCAGGTCTAGAAGATACTTCACAATAAAATTACATAATAACAAACATTCAAATATTTTACAATCACTTAAAGTGTGCTCTGTTCTTATATTCCCTTGTACCTACATAATAATAACAATGGAATGTTTGATCCAATTGACGTGAGGGAGATGGATTAATAAAAGTTTAAAGGCAGTAGAAAAAGTAATGTGGGCGCTACATATCCGATATTAAACTGTAAATAATTTACAATTTCTCAGTTGTGAAAAAGAGTATCCCTGGAATTTGAAACATATTAGACATAATAAAGTCTACTGACAAATGAAACATTGCGAAACATCGTGTGGGTATCATGACATTCAGCATGGACTCAAAGGTTGCTACACGTGTTCTTCGCTATAATTGGGTAAAACTTCCAACAAGATATAGCTCCAAGTTTAAGCATAACCATAAACCCATGCCTCAATTATGTGTAATACCTTCAGATGTAGTTAGTTTAAAAGGCTTCCTTTCCTACACACTATTAATTATTTACTTGATATTTTCTCCACAGACATTATAGCTGACGTTCGTATTCAGGAAATAAATAACAATTATATCAAAACTCCATTAAAGTAACATAATCACAATGTGTTATAAGACCTTGTAGATAATTAAAAATCTCCTTCATCAGTACAAGATATTACACGTACAGCCCTCTCTGGACAGCAACGGGCAGTCGGTAGCCAACCAAAACTCTCCTGGCGGACAATTACTATAACTAAAACGTCTCGTGTATAATAAGTCAGTAAAGTAGTTTCTCAGTCACAAAGAGTTACTGGTACATCTGGTACAAACTTGAAATAAACGTTTACGGAAGTGTTTTATTACCCATTTCCTTGTGCATACACTTGTATGTTAAATAACCGGGTCAGTTTACGAATTCCAAAGTTGGCAATTTTAGTGATGAAATAAGTTGATATAACTTAGGGCTTTTAACGAAATCTAAATGTATAAGTATTAAGATCTTGTCCACATCTCATAAAATACAAGTTAAAGAAAATTACACAGATTTCAGTCAGAATAAATAGGGCTTCAGTGACCTTTTTTGTAATTGACGTCCTGCAACGTTTAGATATCGGACGATGAATGAAATGGGTGAAATAATGCTTAAACGAGTCCGCGGTGCATTTAGCTTAGAGTTACCCGGCACTCGTATTTTGGGATACGGGAAACCTCCGTAAAAACCTTATCCAAGTAACACATCCTGACCAAGATTCGAACTCAGGACCTCTTTAACGTGAGGCATGCACGCTACCATCTACCTAACGAGGCCTACTCAGTGACTGTTGCCAGGAATTATATAGTAAGTTGTCTTTTTATTATGTAAATATGATAAACATTGGGTACTTTAATGAAATATGAGAGAGAAATAAGTGGAGATATTACAAAAAGTAAAGAGCTGTCACAATTTAGTTTATACAGATGTTTGTTTTTGGAAGTGAATTGTCAACTCCTTTTGTGTAATTGTACAGTATTTCCAAAATATAGAACGTACTTGGGGTAAGTAGGGTAGTATTGTATTGTACACAAGAATTGGCAATAAATAGTATTAGACAATGATTCAGATCAGAGTAGAGGACATTGACAGACAAGTCAAATGGGATAGCTAATAAGTAAGATATCACTAAATGTATTCCTGAAATTGAAGAGAGTATTTGGGAATGGAAACATATATAGACATATGTGATAGATATGAGAGGGAGGGTTTAGATTGGTTAAGGACAGGAGCCATATTGACAGGGGGTTCACCAAATGAGTATATTCTATGTGGAAATACATTAAACATAGAGCATTATGTAGTGGAATGTAAAGAAATAAAACTGGAGGAAATTAATATGGAATAAGAACTGGGGACATACATAGTAACCATAAAAATGCTTATGTTGAAAGGAAAGAAAGGAATAAGAGAGTAGGGAAAGTATACAGACAAAATGAAAGAGAAATGACCGACAAGGGTAAGGAATTTTAGTTAATTGATGGAAATTAATCAGTTATTCACACTAGCCGTATACAGTTTAATGGTTTTGATAAAGTCAGCAAGAAAAACTCAATGCCATCGCCGGGATTTGAACCACGGATCTATTGGTTCTGGACGGAAACCAGGAGATCCATTGTTCAAATCCGGGCGATGGCATTGAATTTTTCATGTTGACTCTTATTTAATAAGGATATGGAAGTTAAGAGGCTCAGAAACACAGGTCATAATAGAATATTAGGTCAAGGTCACATAATGACTGGAGAAGAAGGTCAGTACCACTATTAGCTCATAAATATCAGCAGCTGACAACTTTGTAGAATAGAATTGCGAAATTATAATTACGAGGGCTATCCAGAAAGTAGATTACGTTTTCGTCTGTTTCCGCTAGGGGCGGGGCTAGCGCGGCCATCTTGGGGTCAGAGCGTTGCGCAGCTCAGTCGGCATCTAGCCGTGCTAGTGAGAGGTTCGTGCTGTGCTCCGTTCAGATACTGTGACGGTTTGAAATGTCTGCGTTAATTGAAAATCCCGCGAGCTGCGAGGTGCGTGCAGTAATAAGGTTTCTGACTGCAAAAAACTGTAAAGCGATAGATATCTATCGGCAGCCTTGTGAAGTGTATGGGGACAACATTATCACTGAAGGTGGAGTGCGTCAGTGGGTCATCAGATTTAAAAATGGCCGAACCAATGTTCACGACGAAGATCGAAGTGGGAGACCCGGCATAGTGACTGCCGAACTTGTCGAAAAAGTCGATGCTAAAGTCCGTGAAAATCGAAGGTTCACAATAACGGAACTTTCTTTGAGTTTTCCACAAATTTCGCGAAGTTTGTTGCACGAAATCATCAGCGAAAAGGTGGTTACCACAAGTTTTGTGCAAGATGGATTCCAAAAATCTTGACAGAGGACCACAAAAATCAGCGAATGGCTGCAGCGTTGAACTTTTTGGACGTTTACCATAAGGATGGTGACTCTTTACTCGATCGCATCGTTACTGGTGACGAAACATGGGTGAAACACGTGAACTGTGAAACGAAATTGCAATCAATGCAGTGGGGGCACACAAGTTCTCCCCAAAAACCCAAGAAATGCATGCAAACAATGTCGGCAAGGAAGATGATGGCGACTGTTTTTTGGGACAGAAAAGGTGTGATTTTGGTGGACTTCCTGGAAAGAGGCACTACAATAAACTCTCAAAGGTATTGCCAAACTCTCCAAAAACTCAGAAGAGCCATTCAAAACAAGCGCAGAGGAATGTTGAGCTCTAAGATCTTGTTGATTCACGACAACGCCCGGCCCCACACGGCAAATGTCACTCGTGAAGTTCTTGAATCTTTTAAGTGGGAGTTGTTTCCTCATCCGCCGTACAGTCCCGACCTAGCACCGAGCGACTTCCACCTATTCCCAGCAATGAAGAAGTGGCTGGCTATGCAGCGTTTTGATGACGACGCACAGCTGCAAGAAGAGGTAACGAAGTGGTTGAAGGCGCAGGCGGCCGAATTTTTCGACGAAGGAATTTCCAAGCTCGTACATCGCTACGATAAATGCCTTAATTTGAATGGTGACTATGTCGAAAAGTAGTATTTGAGTGTGGCTTTCATCTGTATATAATAAAATTTGTTTCCTATCCTTTGTTTACTTTTTATTCCAAAACGTAATCTACTTTCTGGATAGCCCTCGTAGATTCGATAAGAAAGTATTGTTTGTTTAAGTTCAAATAATCTAACTTATAAAGTAACCAAAACTTGAGTACATGAGTCAGTACATAATACACGTACTTATTTTCTAACACGAGTTGTTAAGTAAACAGTTTGTAGAACAAGAGAGAGGGCTGTTCAGATGTAATGTGAAGTAACTGTGAATTGTGGGTTAGAGAACTGATACACAATTGAGAGTACAATATTCAAATGAATTGATCAAATACAACTGACATTAATATACGGTACTTTAGATTGCGTTCATGTACAATTTACTTTTGTAAATCACAACAGTCATAATTACAAATACAGAAACTGAATATTATGTGTAGCCTGTTGATCTGAACAACACTTGTTGTGTTGCATTGTACAATCATATCATCAAAAGAAGATTGTATTGTCCACAAATATGTTAAAGATTTGTTTCTGAGTTCATTTTTAAACATAATCACAATAGCATGTTACATTACATTTAAGTAAAATTATTACAAACAGTGTTACATTAATAATTTATAAACTTGAGTTTGTGCTCAAGACAGGAAAAGGATTCCTCTTTCCTGTCTTGAGCATATGTCCAACTGATTCTTGATACTTTTGATGTTCTTGGCTGGGGAACCTAATCTAGTGACATCTGTTGGGAGAATAATGAACTTACAATTGCTGATCAGAGCTGAAAAATACAAAATTATGAGGTGACGTTTATGCTTTAGTGTATAATGTTTTACCATACATTTAGTACTGACGACAAGTTAGTAGCTTTCAATAATTTGATACAATTTCATGATTGGTTGACCAAAAATTTCTGGGAACATTCTTAGAAGTTCTCTTCATTACCAATAGAGTTTGTTGAACAACTAGAGATAGATAAACACTTACAAAACAAAACAACTGTGGACTACTTTGAAATATACAAAATAAATCAAATAAATTTTTGTAGAGTTAAGGTTGAAGAGATATTCCTAGTTATTTTGTTTGATTTACCCAGTACTTATACTTTCCTCAAATGTGAGGTCGTTCTTTTGTTTTACTCTTCTGTTTGTGTAAAGAGAATGTTATTTCAAAGCCATCACATAACGAGTGGTTCATAAAATATTTCACTATCACTTAAACACTGCTGTATTGTTCTATTGCCTTTGTACTTACAAGGCTATATGTATTAAGACATTCACGTTTCTCACTCTCACAAAAACTTGAGAACGGCTTAACCGATTTGCCTAATTTTGGTTTGGAATATTTGTTTAAGTCCAAGGAAGGTTTAAAGGTGAGAAAACAAACCTGAAGTTATTAACCTGGGTTATTAACTAAAAATAAAATTAAACACGTAAACCTTTCGGAAGACATATACCTTCTTTTGTTTTCGACAAACAAAAGCATTACACAGTACAAAGATATTACACTCCTTGCCAAAGTCTTCAAATATATTTCACTTATCGTATTTCATTAAATAACGTTTATCATTTGTTAACAAGATTGAACTTATTTTATATAGCATGATAAAATACCTTTCGAAGATTAGACACAAAATATATTTCTGAACGCACTATAACAATATAAACATTTGACCACAGAAAATTGTTGCCAAATTTTGGTGAATCCTTGGTTACCCTCTTTATTGTTATGTCAGAATTTCGTTGTAAAGTATCTCTTAAGTTCCGGGGGAGTTGTTTTTGTACAAATAAGTTGACATAGTTATAAACCAGGATGACGTAGTCAACTATCCCACAGAGTTTTTAATTCATTAAAATTTCCTGGACTCCCTCATCTCAATTTAAAATTAAAAGTAGGATCAGTTGTGATTAAGCTGCCTAACATTAACAAATCATGACTGTGTGAAAGAACGAGGCTAACTGTGAAAAAGCTAACGAATAACGTCATCGAGGCAGCAATCATCAAGTGAACGTACAAAGCGGATGATATCTTGATCCTGCATATTCTGATGATTCCAACGGAATCAGCCTTTGATTTTAACCGTCCACAATTTCCCTTAGGTTTTATCTTTACGATGGCCATAAATAAATGGCAAAGGCGATCGTTGCAAGTTTGCGGAATCAACTTAGAAGTTCCCTTTTTCTCTCATAGACGTCGCGCGTTCCCGCGTCAGAAAGCCATCATCTCATATACACTACAAAAATGACACAATGGCTGACACAGGATGATCTGAGAATTTTAAATGGAAACATGTTACATTACTTGTATACATTCGTTTCCTTAAATAAATGGGTAATCTCTATTAAAATAACTTTTTCTAAAATTTTAATAGTAACAGGATGTTTTAAATTTAGTGAGTACACCTCATGAGCTCTGGAAGGAAATAGATTACCAAACGTAGTCCCATGTTCAGGTATTCTAGTTCCAAACTGACTTAAAGCTTCAAATACAATATGAATGTAGTTCTTGTTTGTTATTTATTTATCTATTTAAAATGAACAAATATATAAGTAACTGATATAGAGGTGGACATGAAGGTATAATTACTGCAGTAATGTATTGTCATTTTGTTAACTGTGAAGTACCCGACCTCTTGGGAAGTTTGTCCTATGTAAGGTATCTGCAGGATGGTGCACAACCACACTTTGAATATCCATACATTTTTTGAGGGCATTAACCAATAAATGTGACAATTTAAAGGATAACAGAGCATGTATCTTCTAAGTTGTATATAAACATTATGTTATTGTAAACATCAGTGTGACATCTCTTTTGTTATTTAACTTTAAAAATGGTATCTGTTAATTTTACTATCTGATGTCAGAGTTTCAACAAGAGGAAATGTTGTTTAAATGTCTTTGTAATTAATCCGGCAATAAAACACAATTACAGTATAATATTATTTATATAGCCCTATTTAAAAGGAAAGGCATTTTAAAATTTGTTATAAAAGTGTATAATGTGTCAAAGCAAAATGCAATCTTCTAAATGAAAACCAATAAAATTGTTTCAAAAGGTAAAATATTTATGTAAGAGGTTTAGTGGTTTACGTTTTGTGAATGTAATTTGCCATTTTTAGAAGAATTAAAAACAACTACACCTCATGGTGCACTTTAAAAGAAAGTTAATATGGGGGAAACAAGTTAAAAGAAATGCATATAACAAAGTATGATTTAATACTGTATTTTTACAATTCCTCCTCACAATTCAGTTGGTCAAGACAATTTACAGTTCTTACCGTTATTACACAAACAGTTATTTTAAACAATAGGGATATTGATAGTTGAGCAGATATAATAATTCAATAATTCAAGGTAATTTACATAGCAACCAGCATTAAAACATGTAACTATAGCTGACAGTTCAGTAAGAGTATAGCAACAAAGCCAACACATCCTCTTAAACATGACTTGGATTGGAAATGCTAGTATACACGGCCCCGCGTTAAAATCGAATCTCGTACATTAATGAATAAAGACATTTCCGAAAGTGTTGATTACTATAAAATTTCCAACAAAAATCTGCACACACAAATGAAATAAACAATGAAACCACAGATCACATTTTTTTTCGAGTGGAGGAAAAATGCATGTTACGCACTAAGCCTGGGATTGGAGCGTGGGACTCCTCTGGGGAATTGAACCGCCGGCGCTACCCACCAAAATACCTCCACCGGTGAGTATTCAGGAGAGGTGCTGTGGCAGTACCGCTCTAAGCACCTGCGGATTCAAGGAAGGAATATATTGGCCAGGCCGGAGCTTGGTCCAAGGTGAGGATGCTGGCAGGACGTAATCATGACCGATGCCCTGCTTACGCCCTTGCAATGTAGTGAGGGATGTGTCTGGATTTAGAGTGAGCTATCTGTAGGTAGTTGTGGGTGATATGTTAAGGAATTCTAGGTAAGGTTGCCATGGATTACTGTCTCTAGTTTGGCCTCTTCTCCTGGCGGTAATGGAGTCTTTCGCTGGAATCAGGTGGCCATTTGGAGCGCTCCTCTGCAGCGAGCTGTCCGTCGAGCATCGTTTGGAGGGCTGGCATTTCTCCTTGATGTATCTCCGGAGGGTCAGTGTCTGTTCTTGGGTGATTCTGTTCAGAGTCGTTAGATTATTGTACTGTATACTGAGGGAGAAATCGTGTTTGTCTTGGATGTCGTCCAGAAGATTGCCAAATTTAGTAGTAATGTCTGCTATTGGAGTTGAGGTGAGTAGCTCATCTACCTGGGCTACATTTTCAAACAGTTGCAGTATTTCAACCTGAATATCTTCCAACTTTGAGAGGATATCTTTCAAGGCTTTCAGGTTTCAGGTTGTTATTTTGTGTTTCATGGCCTGGTACTGGTAAAAAGGGGGCCGGTTTACAGGCTAAAATTTTAATTGAGGTTATAGTTATGGATGAAAAGCTTATTGTCTACTTGGATATATATATAAACCCATACGGTGACCTTTCGTAGCCCACCGAGAACAGTTTTGTTGAGTTAGTGTCTTTCAATGTCCTATTTTTTGTTATGTACAGTATTGACAAGCGCTTATTTTGAGCTTTTATTTACACACACACACACACACACGCACGCACACACACATGCACACCTGGGCGTACCAGGTACGTCCCAGTCAGTCACGCACACACACACACACACTTCACTATTTATACTGCTCCGTGCCGCAGCGTGCTGCTGTCTTCTGGCCTGTTGTGACGGCGGCCTCTGCATATGGGTAAAGGTTTTGGCAGGAAGGACTTGGGCACGCATAGTGCTGTAACGGTGACATTAGAATATATTTATGCGTGCATGCTTACTGTGTTTTGGTTCACCTTTCCCAATGTTGTTAATTTTTTGATTGCTATGTTGCCGTATGTGCGCCCAAATGGAAGAGGCTCGTTTTATTATGGCCTCGGGGATGTAGGGGATATGGGTTTCTTGACGAAGGCTGGCAGTAGTCGTACGGATAGGGATAGATAGGATTTTACGTAAGGAGAGGTTTTGTAAGGTTTGGAGATATTTTAGGGCGGTTTTGGAGGTGTTGGCCCAAAAGACGCAGCCATACAAGACCACGGATAAAATAAAAGATTTGTAGAGCACAATCTTAGAGCGCAGCTTTAGCTGTTTGCTCCTAAATATGGGAGATCACATCTTTAATCGCTGCCGCCCTTTGTTGGCGCTATCTTTTAGGTGGGTAGTCCACTGCAACGTACGTGTCAAGGTCACGCCGAGGTACTTGACCTGCTGACGGCAGTGCAATACTTGACCATCGACCGTTAGATTCATTGCCAAAGGGCACCGCTTTGTAAAATGTATAAGCTGGCATTTGTTCGCATTAATTTTAATTTGCCAGTCATTAAGCCATGAAAGGAAGCGGTCAATGTACCGCTGCATCTCTAAAAGTCCATAACGATGGTTGTTATGATGCTTTTATATTGCAGTGTCGTCAGCATACATTGCAACTTTGCATCTGGCGTCCACGGGAAAGTCGTTGGTGAACACTATGTACAGGAAGGAGACATAATGGCCCCCTCTGGTACGCCATCCTGCATCACTCTCTCCTTTGAGGAGGAGCGACCCACTTGGACGTAGAAGCGCCGATTTTCTAAGAAATTATGCAGCAATGGTAGAGGATTTTGGAGGCCTGGAAACTCTCGGTGCAGTTTGTAAATCAAGCCGTTTTGCCAGCACCGATCATATGCGGCTTCTACGTCCAAAAATAGCGCCAACGTTGTTAAATTTTTTGGTGACGTCATCTGCTAGTCTTAAGAGTTGGAGGTCTGTTGAGTATCCTTTTCTAAAGCCAAATTGCGAGTTAGAAATGTCAATCGACGAAATTTTATTTTGGAGTCGAAAGAGAATTATTATCTCGAGCAATTTACCAATTGTAGACAGGAGACTAATGGGGCGGTAATTCTGAGGCTGCCTGGTGCTTTTGCCATTCTTCAGGAGTATTATTACCTTGGCTCGTTTCCAAGTGTCCGGGAAATAATTTTGCTGCAAACAGGCATTGAAAATTTTTGTAAGTTGCACCAGGGATTTTCTCGGGAGATGCTTGAGTTCCTCATTAGTCACCCTGTCCGGGCCAGCGGCTTTCCCATTAGGTAGCCTCCTAATGAACTTGTATACTTTCTGCGGTGTTTTGAAGGGCAAGGTTTGCTCATGCCTCTGCACCACCCAGTTTTGTACCCATGTCAGGACTTCCCGTTCTAACTCAGGGTTCGTCGCAGGGTTTTATGTGAATTTTTCTGCCAGTCTGCAAAAACCTCGGCTTTCTCCTCGGAGGAGAAGTGCAGGCCGAGGCGAGTGTGCAGCGCCTCAATGCCTGAGTTGGTGCTCGAGGAGACTTTAAATGCCCTTAATAATTTCCACAAGGAATGGTCCGAATGTGTGGTATTTAACATTTTCTGCTCCCACTGTTCTATTTTGTTAATTTTAACTTGTTGCCGAAAGATGTTGCGTAGCCATTTTGCTAGCACATTATACTCAGGCTGGCGGGTAAGCCACCAAAGTCTCGTCAAGTGCCGCCTCCTGGCAATGAGCTGCTCCACCTCAGGGTACGTGCAAAACTGGGTGAGCTTGAGGTATATCTGGTAGAATTTCTTTTAGCCGTGTGCAGCGAGTCGATGTCGTTTTCAATGGCGACTTCGATGTCCGCCTCGCTGTAGTATGACAGCCCAGGCTGCGCCATCCTATGGATTTCGAATGTAAATTTGTTGCAGTCAGTTTCTGCGCGCTTCATAGGGCCGGTCACAGCGGCCGTGATGCCGCCACAGATATCGAAATGTACTGGAAGATGGTGGGAGTCTAGGCTGTGATACACAGTGAAGTTGTTTGGTAATGTCGCATTTTTTTGTAAGTACGAAGTACAAAATTTATGGGTTGAAGTGCCCTGACTTGTGCCAAAAGGTGGGTTCTTGGGGGAAATTCACCTCGGAGTCGACATTTTCTGGTATAGGGTCTACTAGAAGATTTCCAACCGCGTTTGCTTGACGTGAAAACCACCAGGGGTGTCTAGCGTTGAAATCTCCTGCCATTATAACGTGCTCCTCCAAAGCGAGGATTTGTTCGAGGTTGCATCTACAGTCTGGAGAATTGGGGGACCGATTTTTTTTTATTAACTTGACGTATAGTTGGTTTAGAAGGTCTCCTTTCCTTCACACAGTGAACTGATTTTTTGGTAATTGTCTGATGTACAATACAGCTAACGTTTGACTTCACGGAAGTAGATCTAAGTTGCAGAGGAATAAACATAATTACAATACTTAAAAATAAAATTAAATGACACATTTTGTCTCTATATGCAAATCATTACAACTGGAGCTCTCTGTGGACAGCAACAAGTAGTCGGTTGTCAAACAAAACTCCCCTGGCGGACAATTACATAACTCCTGTTTGAAGCTCCCGGTACTCTCTCACCCACAAAGGCTCATTTGTCCATCTGCTACAAATTTGTATTTGCCCAAGTGCTTCATTGTTCATTTCCTTGTAAATACAGTCAATCGGGTCAGTTTTTAAATTCCAAAGATATTCTTATGAGGCTTTGAAAAGCGCAAAATTAGAATTAGTGTTTTTGAGATATAAAACGTACTGGAAATTTGAAATAGAGGCAGAAAATACCTGGACAATCGTTAAGGATAAAGTAAGCTGTTATAAATTATTCTTTTGAACGAAATCTGCATTCTTATATACTGAGACCTTGTTTATATCTCAGAACTGCAAAATAAAAAAGTGTACCTAATCCATTTAAAATGAATAAGACTTTAGAGATTATTGGAAGCATTATAATAGTACATTGAGTTTGTTATGTAAATGTATCTTTCTTTACAGTCACAGCATTCTTAGCCTTCTTAAAACATTTCCGTTATCCTGAAAGACGAATGTCGGGTAACTTTAAGCTCTGTTGACCCTGGGCTCATTTGAGCATCCTTTCACCCATTCCATTCATCGTCCAATATGACTTAATGTTAGAGGCCGTAAAATTAAATACAAAAGTCCGGATGCATATAAGTTTTACAATGTATTACTTAATCTTGTAACATTAATAGAGAAATGAACTACTTACACACGTAAGCACTCCGTACACAAAGACATAAGATGTAAACAAAATACTATTTTACAAATCTCTATGTCATTTTAACATCTATCAGATAGCAACACTCTATGCAACACTTTACAATTATATTGTATTTAAAATGTATATATCTAAAGAAGATATCTCTTGCTAAAGCTGAAACTAAAGTTTTACTGTAGAAAATGCTACTAAATATTTTAAAATACAAAACAGTAACAAGTAATATTTTAGAAACAACCAAAACCAAGAAGTTTTCACGTGATAAACCACAAGTTTCAACAAAAATTCGTCACCGGATTGTTAAACAAGCAGCAGCAGCAATGGTGTCGTTGAAGGTGAACCCTATTCCGAAGAGCAGGGGCCTTCGACCTTTAGCCATTCCGGGACAGTGTCCCTTACTAGCATAGAGATAATTTTAGAAACAGATGGTGGTTAGAGAGTGGGTTTTATGTCTAAGAAGTTGTTTTGAAGTTAGGTATAGGGACAGAATTTTGAGATATTTAGAATTTGGATTGGAGTTGCATTGAAGAGAAGATTTTTAGGTACCTAAGACAGCTCTGGGATGATGATAAGAGCTTCCAGGGTCAATATCATATTCCCCGAGGCCACGGATTAAATGATTGAAACTGTCAGGGGGACTGGCGTAGAATTTTCGGGAAAGGTCTAGGATGTATTCAGACAATTTTGGAAATGATAGATCAGAATGAATGTTTTCATTTGGTATGTACCAATCTGCACCTGTTGCTGTACGTAGGTATCTGGTATCTGTTTTGTAGAACCTGAAGTTTATTGAGGTGGGCTTTGGCAGCTACGCCCCATATTTGGCAGGCATATGTTAAGGCAGGTCTTAATATCTGCTTGTAGATGAGTAGTTTGTTCCTGAGTGCTAACGGAGACTTCCTGTTATATAGGGGATAGAGCATGGCCATACGTCTGGAGATCTTGTTGGCGACCGATGTGATGTGGGCTCTCCAGGTGAGCCGCATGTCTAGTTGTACCCCTAGATATTGGGCTTCTGAACTCCAGGGCACTGGTGTTCCTGCCAGGCGCAAATCTGGGACATCTTGTAGCTGGCGACGACTGAATGTTACAGCCTGCGATTTGTTGGCATTTATTTGTAGCCTCCAAGTGAGGAACCAGACGGTTAGCATGTCAGCATATCGCTGAACACGAAGTACAGCTGTCAGGTGCCTGGTGGATGCCGTGGAGATTGCAGTATCGTCCGCGAATAAATATAGGTTGCAGCCATTTATGGTAGGTATAGTATTCATGTAGGTTAGAAATAGCAGCGGACCAAGGACGCTGCCCTGTGGAACCCCTGCATGGATGGAGTGTATTTGGGAGATAATATCGTCTCTAGCAACGACGAAGGTGCGATTTGCTAGGTAATTACTCATTAGATGGATCAGGTATGGGGGAAAGGCATATTGAATTAGGCGGAAAAGAAGACCTTCATGCCAGACTGAATCAAATGCTTTAGAGATGTCAAGAAATAGGGATACAACGTAATGCCTATTGTTGAAGCCCCGGATTGCGTCATCAACGAAGCGTAGGAGTTGATGGGAGGTGGAGTGTTGTCGGCGAAAGCCGAATTGTTCTGGCCTGAGTATGTTTAGGTCGTCCATGATTTGCTGTAGCCAACGTTGAAGCACCTTCTCAAATAGCTTGCTAATGACAGGAAGGAGACTGATTGGGCGGTGATTAGAGATGTTTTTTGCATCTTTCCCTGGTTTTGGGAAAGTTATTATGCGGGCATGCTTCCATGTAGCAGGATAGTGAGAGAGGAGAGGCAGACTGTTGAAAAGGTGGACGATTAATTCAACCCATTTGCTCGGAAGGGCTTTGAAGGCGGCATAGGGTATTTGGTCGCAGCCAGCAGCTTTGTAAGGCCGAACAGATGCAATAATTTGTCCAACTTCCTGAGGTGTTGTAAGCGGTATGTCATTCGCTTCATAAGGAGTGTGAAGAAAGCGGTTTACAACCTCTTCTATTTCTTCCACTTGCTCAGCATCTGGGGATTCAGCTGGGTGAAAAGTGGAGGCCAGGTGTTCGGCCAGTAATTCCACCTTTTCTCTAGATGTTTGGGCTATTCTTCTCCCATCAGTTAGCGGCGGATCGGAAGCGGGTATGCGCAGTAAGGCCTTTGACATCCTCCAGAGAGATACATCTGCAGGATCAAGGGTGCTGAGACGTCTTTCACATTCATCATTGCTGAAGTCGGAGATTTCCATCTTTACCAGAGCTTGGAGTCTATTCCACTCATGTTTATCCTGCGGGTGGCGTGTGTGTTGGTATTTACGCCTAGCTCTGTTTTTAGCTGATATTAGCTGACGTATTGGGATTGTTAAACAGCAGCAGCAGCACAAATCTGGCAGGCTGTTTGGAACAGCCCGAAGGGTGGTCAAATCGTGTACCTGCTCTGGGAAGAGCTTAACCACGTAGTGGCGGGATATGGATGTTGCAGAATGACGGGTGTAATTTAAGTGGGGTTAGTGTAGGGAGGTAGCTTTTTGCTCCTCAGGGAATGATGAACCGGGTGCTACGGACAGCGAGCACCGCTGGTGGGTTAGTTAATAAACTAGGAAGAAGGTATGTATAATTTTGAATATTCCATAATAACAATTTTGGAGTAGCTGAAATTTAATTTAGGCTGGAATGGAGATCATGTGGTTACCGGTAGTGACCGCAAGACATGCGGGGTAACCGGTATCGCTTATAGCGACGCTCACGAGGAACATAATCCCCAAGGGATCTGACTAGGGCGCTCTGATGTTGGGGCAAACCCTCGAAGAATTTTGTCTCCCGGCGTCTAATTTCATCCTCCACATATCGGAGGGATGAAGCCTCATGAAGTAATCTCACGGGGAACCTTGTACAAACAGAATAAATAATCCGAAGACATTTATTCTGTGTACGTTGGAGCAGAACTAGATGTGAGCCTGCGGCCATACCCCAGACTTCGCACGCATAGAGCATGATAGGGAGGACCAGAGCCATAAATAGGCGCAACTTTAGGGGAACAGACATCGCAGACCGAAGCACAGGGTATATTGATGCCACTGCACCACACGACCGATGAGCTTGCTCCTGGATGTGCTCCCGAAAAGTTAGGCCGATTATTTACGATAGTGCGGCGCGGATCAATAAGTGACAGACAATGCAGGGTGGAGATACAGAGCTTGCCTAAGCAGGTAAATATAGCGCGGAGATAAAAGACATTCCAAAACAGATAACGTTAGAAGTCTGGAACGTTCGTGTTTCGTCTAGTGACAGAACATTCAATTTCTTGTTTGTTATAGACCAATCTAAAATCATGACTGGTCGGGTATAAAAAGAAGCCGTGGCTAGTTTATCGCACAGTTGTAAAGACAGTAGTAAACAGAGCCGTAATGAGAGTTGTAAACAGAGTGTAATCAGAACTGAGAAACTGCATGTTTGTGGTCAAGACCTTGAAAGATTGTAATTGTGTATGTGACGTAATTCTGCTAATGTAAGGATTGTCCAAAGTGTACTTCTACGGATATAAAGAACATTTT
Organism: Mantis religiosa; assembly: GCA_030765055.1. NCBI lineage: Eukaryota > Metazoa > Arthropoda > Insecta > Mantodea > Mantidae > Mantis > Mantis religiosa. The sequence continues at coordinate 77,514,466 of CM060960.1, read as the reverse complement.
AAATTGCTACAACTTGGACTTTTAATACTACGAACCCACAAAGTCACAATACTGACCATGTAGCTTATGTAAAGGTTAAGTTTCTTGAGAAGGGAAGTTCGTCCAGAATTTTTGTCAACATTTTAACTACATAATTTGACATACAGACTTGTACCAAAGTCATATCTCCCTATAGGTTTTACATTCCCAACTACTTACTTTGTGTAAGTAGCTCAAGTATTGCACACAAAATTTAAATAGAAGAATTCACCAGAAATATATATTTTGAAAGTTGTGAATACAGAACATAAAGAATTTTTAGCAACAGTTGCTGTGTGTGTTTGTAAACAACATAACTGGAATATAACACTTGGGTTATACACCAAACGTGGTTCAGCATCTTCCAAGGATACAACGTGAACATCTTCAACAAACAACACATTTGAGCAGCTCTCTTTCTCTCTCTAAAAACTGCTTCCTTAACAGCTTCTCTTACAAAGTGACTGCATTACTCCTCACTTAACCACTAGTTCGTAAAATATTTGACTATCACTTGAACACTGCTGTACTCTCCTACTACCATTGTACTAATAATGATATATGTAGTGAGACATCTTCGATATACATTTGTCTGTAATAATATGTAGTAAGCATGAGAAGATTGCAATAAGTAGAGAAACTCATGTGACTGTAAGACATAATTTTATTTAGGAAGCCTTAAGGTGAGTTTTTCTTGTAACATATTGTTACCAAATTTCTAAGATGAGTGCAATATATTCTCTATGTGCTATGTATGTGATAGAAGTTCTGTGTGCTTAATACCACACGACAGAAGTGGAAACTTAAAAACTATTCGTTATTAATTATTCGTAAAAATTATTTTTAAAACTTTAAAGTTGACATTCAGTCTTACGCAAAGAGGCCAGTTCCGAACTAAACATTTCATGTCTTACGCTAAGTGGACTCGCAAAAGAAAAGACTGTGATTTTGTGGGTTCGTGAAATTAAAAGTCCAGGTCACAAAGAATAAAACTTGCCCTTTATTTGTTTCGAAACACACTTTTGCCAACCTTTACAGTAGCAGATTACGTCACCTACACATGGAAACTGCATCCTAACTTTTGTATCGGCGGTCTGTAACACCTAAAGACCACGTTCATAATAACACAGACTTGGTAATCAGCAAAACTTACACTTGTTACGGTTATTACACAAACAGTAAAGTTATTGATATTTGAGCATATATAATAGTTCAATAGTTATAGTTTATAGTGATAAGATTGACAACTTACTTCAGTCAACTGTCACTTGTACCCTGAGTGGGAGTTCACATAGTTCAATACTGTACCATCTCTACTACATACACTAACACAAATTTTATATATCGTCATTTAACAGAAAATACATATTTTGAGATTAGGAAAACAGTTTATAAAAAGATATCTTTATGTTGTATCTGAATGTCTGTTAGTAGCACGGCTCTTAAAGGAAAAATCGACTAAGTACCCACTATCACTAACCCTTCCAGTCACGGTGTCCCTTATAGGGAACATCTGTATTTGTTTCCTATTTGTAAAACTTTTAATGTTTCTTTTTCTACATTATTCTAGCTATACGGTTCTTCAACAATTAAACATATGCAATGGAGACGTTCGGAATTATACGTTATTTTTAAAATGTTCATTCTTGTGTTTTTTGTTTACAAGAAAAGAAGACCAATCCATTCAATTGCAGTGAAACGATAGTCTGTCATTATTCACGCGTGCAAGGACAGTGATGATTTATTTTACCAAAGGCACGTTAGACTGCAGTCACCGAGACTCGAACCAACAACAAAAATGAGGCACATAGAGAAGAGCAAGGTACTCATAAACTGAACACATCTACAACAATACATCTTCGGAAACATCACGTTGCCTTAAAGTTGTATGGCTCGCATGACGTTCGTGAGCAAATACAAATATTCCCAGATGTGTTGATCATTATAATCGGATACAAGCTGCAACAAACGTTAAAGAGTTTGGATGCTTAAGGTACCCGCTCTGGAAGATATTGTTTATCACACACAGCTATTTATTCGTTCGATATTTTCTCTTAATTTATCCTCATTATCGTTTGTTTTAACCAATAAAGAGCAATTAAATATAATCCATATATAGACAAGGTAATTACAATGTGTTGCCAAACTTCCTAAATAATTAAAATTTTCTTCTTCACAACAAGGTATCAACAGTAGAGCCATCTCTGGACATGATTGTAGTTTGGTTGTCAGTTTCTCTAATTTCTAACTTAAATTCCTCTCCTGGCGGATAATCACTACTACTAAAAATCCTGTGCTGTAGAGCTTATCCATTTGAACTCTATTTCATATAACGTTGCCCAGCTGACATGTATCACTCTGCGTGCAACTAACTTCCCCCACACCTTAATTGGCTAATGCTTTCGCGCCATAGCGCATAGGCGGTGCCTTCCCGTCACGGTTAAACCTGCAGTAAACGTCATAATAAATGTCGGGAAGATAGTATCATACAAATAAGGATAAGAAGGCGTGCAAAACTACAAGTTTATAATGAAATTGGGCAAGTTGAAACTGAATGAATGAGCAATGAAACTGAAACAAGTCTAAAAGGCCGAAGGCCTATTCCACTGGGATTTTTTAAACCAGCACAAATATCTTGCAAAAGTGCTCGTCTATCAGTCTTAAAAGTCCTGTCACGCCATACTTGTGGTCCTTCATTCTCCCAAGTCTCCTCGAGGTAGTATATTTTGCGACTTGTATCCCTGTATAGTCTGATTGTCCTTGGAGAAAGTCTTCGCCACACAGGAATATCGCCTCTATCTCTTGGCACATTTTTCTTGCCCCTTTGTTTCATTCACAAACCCCAGCTGTATAAGCAATCTATACAGACTAGATCTGCTGAAATTTGGTAAATCTCCATCCTAATTTACAGCAGGTGAAATTTTATGTATGTTAGTGGGTTCGTTTCTAAAGAAAGAAACTATGCACATGACGACGCACAGCACTTGTCATGAATCGTATTCACCGAGCACGCGCTTTTGTTTATTCCTGCTTTTGCCTGGAGTGGTAAGCTTTCCTGTTGCCTCAATTTCGCGTCTCGATGTTTCTACGGACCTAACACTCACACCTGTAAGTTCAGAGCACAGCTATTTTATTTCTCTCACTCACAAAGGCAGATTATTCTCTGTGAGTGTATTAAACACATGCACCACAATTCTTCTTTCGCCGGCTAGTAAAGGTTTAACGTTGCGGTAGATTCTGCCATTTTACATAAAAGTACACGCGCAATAAACCGTCAATAAAATCAATTAGTTCTCGCACTCGGCACAACACACCGTCGAATGGCGATATATAACTAATCCAGCTCAAAACAAGGTCAGTGATAACCGTCATATAAACAAATGTCACCACTACCTCTAAATCTCGTGCTATCGTGCCATGTGCTTGAGAGCAAGGGAACCTCCTCTTTACTTCGTTTAAGAATTACCATGCATTTCAGATAAATCAACTCTGTTGCGTAATATATTTAATTCAAACAGTTACGAAAATATAAATTTGGCAATTCTCTTCCAACATATAAAGATATATCACCATGTTAAATAACAAAGTAATTTTTACCGCAAAACAGTCTGTACTACAACAACAGCCAATGAGAGTTGATAAGGTCACGTGACCGTTAAGAGATACGGGGTAAGCTTATGTGAAACAGTGGTTGGTGTATAACTTACAGTATTGGTTCATCCCGTCATTCCGCTGTTTTTGTTTTCTATCTGCTCCAAATTTAAAAGAAACTTCTACAATAGTAATTTCATTAGCCATTTCGTTGCAGATAAAAGGATATAGGTAAATCTTGTAAATCGGGTCATTCCATACTGTCGTTAAAATTCCAATACTATTCTTAAAAACCGACAAGAATAAGATTAACATTTCTAATATATAAAGTTTTGGATACTGGAACTAGAAGCACAGGTTTCTGAAATCGTTAATTAGATAAAGTAGGTTGATATAAAATTTGCTTTTTAATGAGCTCTGAATTTTGATGTACTAAAAGGTTGTCCATATGTTATGATCTACAAGTTAAAGAATGTTATAAAGAATTCAGTCAAAATGAATCATGGAGACTTTTCAGAAAATTATAGTTACTTATTTTGTGTTCAACGCATAATCAATAGAGATAAGGAACTCCGAAATAACATTTCTTTGTATATGGTCAAGAACTCCTTATCTGTTACACTTACAGCATTGTCTGAACTATCCGGTCCACAAAGACTAATTTCTCCATTGCTGAAAATTTGAAATATATGTTCATTAACCATTTCCTTGTTAATTCAGTTGCATTATTTAAAATCGGGTAAGTTTTAAATTTCGAACGCTATTCCTATAAGTTTATGTCGAACACAAAGATATAATTAGCGTTTTGAGATATAAAAGTCTGGAAAATTTAATGAGAAGCAAGAAATATCTCAAAAACCATTGGTGAGAACCTAAGTTGACATAAATTATCCTCTTTAGTGAAATCTGAATCAAACCCTAGAACTATAAGTTAAGTAAAATTGTACAGAAGTGAAACAGAATGAACAGAACTTCAGTGACTATTGCCAGCAATTGTATTGTACATTTTGTTTATTTAGCAAACGTAGTAACGTTTGGTACTTTGATGAAACTTTTGCCAAAGTTACATAACAAAATCTGACACTTATTACTCATTCCTCTACAAACAATACTTATCATATCTTTTGTTCTTCTTGTTTCTTTATTATCCAGATAAGCGTTGAAGCGAGATTTCTATGTTGGAAGCGCAATTCCTCCTCTTCTCGTGTGAGTTTTTGCGGCTATCAGTTTCTTCTGGTCACCAATTGTATCCAATTGTTTTCAGGTTCAGAGTGAAATAAATACAATTTTGGAGAAGTCCAATTTTTTAACAAATAATGTAATTGTATTATCTGGATTACATTTTACTTGAACTTTCTTTCCTAGTCAATCATTGCAGGTTACCTCCAGCATATAGATAAATTCTTACTTCTTTAATAAATAAGATTCCCTTAATTACATAAAACTCCGAACTCCTGCACGTCTACTCATCACTTACAAGATTACAGAACACATATCTCCTTATGAAGATTATTGATTTCCTTCTCCGATCCAAAACTTTTCATCTTTTCACATCAAGCAAGATTATTGATTTTCTTTTCTCTAGCAACCGTTCATCTTTTGTTTTACATTGTCCTTACATGGCCCGCTAATACTGAGATCAGAAAACAAAACTCATTTCAAACAAAAACTCCCGTTACAAATGCCCTTCTTCGAAATATATGAAAAATAATTTTAATTTAAATACGTCAACAATGTGTTTCCATATATTTTGTAGAAAGCTCCAAATATAACAATTTTGTTTACACAATGAACAAAAGCATAAATATAACTTACATAAAATATAATAATAAATAAACATTGAGTGAAATATAACAATAAATGAACAGTTAGCAACTTGACATTACTATAACACATGTTTTTAGATATGTATCCTTGGTTTCATTTTGGGGTGTGCCGCGCCCTAAATTTGAATAAAACATCATAATTAACAATTTTACTTGCTCACAATTAACAAAACATAATATAACAATATAAAGATTTGTTTAACGTAACAATTTGTATACAAAAGAACTCTTTGTTTGAGATTCATGTTGGGTGATTCACCCACATAATAAATTTTTCTAGTTCTCTAAGTAATACTTTAGGATTATCTCCAGATTCTTGATCGAAAGTGGGTGGACTTATGTCATGTAACAAGTAGTTAATGCAATTTATGTGACCTTGACTGTGTCCATTTGTGTGTGTGTGAGCATATTGAGTGTTGGTTGGTTACAATTTACATCAAAATCTGGAATCAATGTTTCAGTGTCATCATTCTCCAGATAATTCTCAACATTAAGTGGAATATTACCTGAATTACAAGGTAAGTCAACATACGTTACATTTTGTATTGAATTATCTTTACGTTCCGCCCTATACTGTTTTAAATCTTGCCTTCTACCATTTATAATATCGTCCATTTTCTGGTTTAAATAACCCATATCCTGTTTTAAATCCACGAACTTTTACAAATTTAATTTATTTTCTTTTACTTTAGCAATTTCCACCTTAACTTCCTTTTACACTTCTGTTATGTCATAATTACTTCTCTAAATTATTTCCTTACTCCTTACTACTTCTCTACTTTGCTTTTCCACTTCTTCCCTCTTATCTAAACACTTACTCTCTGCTTTCTTATCAATTTCCATCTTGCCAACTACCTTTTTATATTCTCAATAACGTAAGCCCTTTTACAATACACTTTATAACTCTTATTATTTATTTTGTTAGTTTGTACTCACTCATCTTCTCTCTTCTTTCCTGATATTTGTTACCTCCATCCTGTAGTCCTGGTATCGTTGTTTCCATCAAATTCAAATTTCCATGTGTTATTGCTAACTTCACTCTAATTCGTGCCACGCGGCAGGCGCCATTTGGAGCAATCTCGCCATCTTATTCGGCACCGCGGTGGGCGCCATATTACTCAAAAATATAATGTTAATAAAATTGAGATAAATGTATAATTTGATTGTGTATAATCTTGATTGAATTTTACTCGACGGGCTTTCCAGTCACCCATTACTCCTTGCAGCGACAGTATATCGATAAATTCTCACTTCTTTAATGTAAAAGATTCCATTAATTACATAAAACACCTTACTACTGCACGTCTGCTCATCACTAACAAGATTACAGAACACATATCTCCTTAGAAAGATTATTGATTTTCCTCCTATCCAAAACTTTTCATCTTTTCACATCAAGCAAGATTATTGGTTTTCGTTTCCCTAGCAACGGTTCATCTTTTTTTGTATATTGTCATTACATGGCTCACTAATACTCGGATTAGAACACAAAACTCATTTCAAACAAAAACTCTCGCAATTTGTTGTTGTTGTTGTTGTTGTTGTTGTTGTTGTTGTTGTAATTTACGTCCTCCAACGTTAAGTCATATCAGACGGTGAATGAATTGGGTGAAATAATGCACATATAAGTCCAGGGTCCATGGAACTTACAGTTACCCAACGTTCGTCTTGAAGGATAAGGGAAAACCCCGGAAAAATCTCATCCAGGTAACTCACCCTGATCGAGATTCGAACTTGGGACCTCTTGAACGTGGGGCAGACACGCTACCACCACACTACCGAGGCGGGCAAATTCCCGTTACAGCTTTTATGATATATTATTTGTAGATATAAGATTATTGGTCATGTCACTGCGTGTGACCACTGTGAAATAGTACATAGTACTTATATGAACATTAAAAGGAGAAAATTTGCATTTATGTATAAAAAAGCTAAATATTTCAAAGTACAGACAATAAATAACAAGAAATACTCCGAAGCAGTGAAAGACAAAACTTTTTATGTTTCAAAATTATATGTTGTACTGAGTTATCCAGTTTTATACCTAGAGTTAACTTCTTATGATTAACATATTACAAAAATGTATTCCAAATGGAGAGAGGACTTCAAGGTTATTTATTACCTAAAAGAATCGCCCTGTTCTTATTTAGAATGCATATTTGTAAAACAATGTTCCTCACTGAAGATATAAGAGCAATTTTTGAGAAAAAAATGACATATTTTCTTGTTTCTTTGTTTTGTTAAGATTAGTTTCTGGAGTGAGAGATTTTATTAAAAGTGTTTGTTCTGTGTCCCTAGAACATCCTGAACTTAAGTTCGGTAGTCAACAAATTATGACTTTTCTGTTCTGCTGTTCTCATAGGGACACACATTTTATAAGAGATATTTTTCTACATTAAAAAAAATCTCAAAATGTGTATATCTATGAAATGTTATGGTGATATACGTATAAGGTTGATAACGATGTCAACAATGGAACCTTTACTATTAAAAAATTGAGAAAGGTAATGTGGGTTAAGTTCAGATATCCAAGTACACTATGTCAACTCCTTGAAGTAAGCAAGAATTGAATACGTGAGTCATGTAAAACACAGTGTGGCCATCTTCTAACAGGAGTTGTTAAGTAAACAGTTTGTAGAGAGCGAAAGGGAGCTGATCAAATGTGATATTACTGGAAATTATGGCTAAATATTTCTGAGAATATTCTTAGAATTCCTCTTCATTGCCAATAGACCTTTGTCTAACTGTTAAGGGCACTGGGAGGTCGATGGGCTTCAAAAAATCGATTTTTTTTTTTGTTTTTAGTGTTAAAAATTATATAATTCTTCAGCTTTTAAATGATACATATAACATAGGGCATCAGCTGGTATTAAAGCCCTTTAATCCATCAAATTAAAGATGTCGGCACAATGACACGCCCACTTTCTGATCTTCTGCATACACACTTCACTCAGCATATAGGTACTTCCAAAGCTTGAAATTTCTGATCTAACCTACTTAGAAACATAAACACTATCTTCCAGAAGAGGTATTTTGGCAATTAAACCAGTATTTAGGGAACTTTCTCAAGATGAATTACTGAGAAAGTCGAACCCAGTACCCAAATGAAATTTTACATAATATATTATGGAAAGGAATTCCAAAAACTGTGCAGGTTAGGCCAAAAACTTAAAAAATTGGTGTATATGACAGTGTTATTTGTTATAATGATGGGTGCAGTTGTAGGCATAAAGTAATGACAAAAATGGGTATAAAGGTTGGTGAAAATATTGAGGGCAGCATGTCTTAAAAAAAGATGTGCATCGACTCTCAGAGGCAAAAAGAACACCTCAGTTGCTTGAAAGTAGAGCTAGAAGTAAGAAAAAGAAAAGAAAAGACGAGGGAAACCTAACTGAGCAGGAATATGGAGGAAGCTTGTTCTGAGAGTATGTATAACTTAAAAAGAATATTGTTTAATCTTTGATCATGATTTCCCAAAAAATTGATTTTTCATACTTTAGGTGCATGTTTCTCAAAAATTATGAAAGATATTGATACAAAATTGTTAGTGCTTATTTGTTTGTGATCCCTGAACACATTAAACTAACTTTTATATTCATATGATTTATAAAATGGAGGGAAAATATAATTCAGTCATTAAAATATTGCATTTTTTTGTTAACATGTCTAAATAATTTTTCTTGTACATAGTATAAATTATGTATGCTTTTATTTAGTTTAGATTATAAAACTGTGCCTTCTGTTATGTAGGAAAAATATTGGTGCCTATAGCTTTAAATTCCTACAAGGAACCTAGACCTGAAGTATAGGGTGTAATACTTTTTTTCAGGATACACAGAGTGCCTTATGCCCCTTTTGCAAGTTTCTGTATGAATTTAATCTAAATATTATACCGTAAATAAATGCGCACATCCTTATACTATAATCACACCAAATTTCAATTTCTAGCAATGTTTAGATTTTTATATATTTATATTTCAATATCGTTATAAACTAGCCCTGTCTGGGTAAAAATAACCTCCCAGTGCCCTTAAGCAACTACAGATAGACCAACACTTACAAAACAAAACACTGTAGACTACATTGTAAATATACAAATTACTTCAAACACATTATTGTAGAGTAAACCATTTAGTGATATTCCCTGTATTTGTTTAACTTCTCCAACACTTATACTTTCCTTAAATTAGAGGCAATTCCCTTGTTTACGTAAAGAGAATGTCATTTAAAAGTCATCACATAACGACTGGTTCATAAAGTATTTGACTATCACTTATTCACCTCTGTATTGTCCTATTGTCTTTGTACTTACAAGGATATATGTAGTAACACATTTTATATAAATATTTATCTCTAATAACATGAAGTAGATATGAGAATAAGACAATGAGTAGAGAAAGTCATATGTTTCATTTAGCAAGTTTCAAAATTAGATTTTACAGCAAAATCTTCTTATCAAATGTTTGGTGTAATACAATACATTCTCTATGTGCTATGTACGTTTTAGAAAAAGTAGAAACAGTTTAAAGTAATCAGCAAATACTACAAAAACTGTACAGGTTACATTTGTCATTGACATTACCATATTAACAAATTAAAAATAATTTAAAATGATGAATGTTGAGCAATTAGGTAACTAAATATGTTAGTAAACTGAATGAACAGTGAACGAAGTAAATAACTTTTGAGGTCTATACCAAGAACATAATAAGTAGAAAATACACTTACTGTACTTCAGACTACCCTTTATGTAAAGTGTTTATCATTATTTGTTATAGTTTTAAACTAAATATAACAATTTTTATTAACTTGCCAAATAATTTAGATGTTTTGATAGCAAATAGAATGCTTATCTTGAATATTTTGGGAATGTTCTCGTAACTTCTCTTCATTCTAAGAGACAGGCAAAATGTTAAATAAACAAGAATTTAGGTCTTCTTAAAAGACATGCTCTGACGTCCATACTCCTTAGCCACGAGGATTATTGAGGTATACTCATCAAGTCTTCTCAGTAACAATTGCGTTATGGCAGAAATAAAATTACCAAGGCAAAGAAACATTTCCAAGATATAAGTTGAACAAAACTTCATGATGTCTTCACATGTTAGCTTAAATTTTATACACTTATTGAATAAAAAGCGGTCGAAATATACACATTTTAGAAGACTTCCTTTCTTATACAGGATTATTTGTTTTATCGAAATTATCGTTGTATTCAATGAAGCTGCAGTTTGTTTAAAGGCAATAAAGGATAATTAAACCGAAGCTTTAATGAAGTACATATTTATAATATTTTGAGAAACTTGGTAAATAATTACACATATTCATTCTCAGTATATGATACAATCTGTGGCGCCATCTCTGAACAGTGATTCCAGTTCGGTTGGCAGTTCTGGAATTTCTCTCATGGCGGAAAATCCCTGTAACTAACACATCGTCTACTGCAGACATTTAGCGTGTTATACTCTCAATCTGCCCTAACACTAAAGCTCATTATTCCATTTGCTCCAAATAATAATAATAATAATAATAATAATAATAATAATAATAATAATAATAATAATAATAATAATAATAATAATAATAATAATAATAATAATAATAATAATAATAATAATAATAATAATAATAATAATAATAATAATAATAATAATAATAATAATAATAATAATAATAATAATAATAATAATAATAATAATAATAATAATGATAATGATAATGATAATGATAATGATAATGATAATGATAATGATAATGATAATGATAATGATTTTTTTTGCTTTATTAATATCAACAGCATGCTCCATTACATAGTAATACTACATGCTTTATAGTTACATGTCCTATTTTGAATTAGTAATTGCAAACATTACAACAATTTTACATTGGGTTATTCTGTGTTTTAGACACTATGTACATTAATTTGAGTCTATTCTTCTAGCTGATTTTTGTGAGTTCACAATTTGTAATTATTTCAATTTAAATACTTGTCATATTTTTAGAAGTAGTGCTTTATGTTTTAGTTAATTGTAAGATTATGATGAAACCGGAGTAAGTTGATTGTATAGAGTTCACAATTTGTCGTTGTTACACTCCAAATCCTTCAGTCCATGTCCGTGATTTTTATAGAAGTTGCAAATTTTACAAACGACTTCAGGTGATTATTCGCAATCTTCTCGTTGGTGGTAGGCCATTTCCCTCCATTGCTTGTTACACTTTTTGCCAATTCTAGTCTTTTTTCATCAAGTCTTCTACAATTAAATATTATATGGTTAACGGTCTGTTCTTCTTTTCCGCAAGGACAGAGTGGGTTATTTATTATTCTAAATCGGTATAGGTATGCGTTCAATTTTCCATGGCCAGTTAACATTGTAGTGAGTTCTGGGGATATTGGAATCTTTTGACGCAATTTGTTTTTCACTAACGGGAAGAATGCTTTAGTCACTGCACCTTTCGTTGTGTTCGTCCAGACTTGTTGCCACCTGTTGAGTCCATATTCCTTCGCTCTGGTTACAATTACGTCTTTTGGTATTTTGTCGTACACTATTTCACTATCTTCGATAGCAGCGCGTTTTGCAAGCTTATCTGCTAGTTCATTGCCTTCTATTCCGCAGTGGCCTTTAACCCAGCCAAAGTGGATGATCCAATTTAAATGGTTTAGTGCAAGAAGTTTGTCTTTGATAGATTCTATTAGTCGATTCCTTTTCCAGTTGTTTCTCAGTAGATCTATTGTAATTCTGCTGTCAGTGTATATTGCAACGGTTCCGTTTCTATCTATTGAACTGGCATAATATAGTTCTTCTAATTTCTCTAGTACTTTTAAAATAGCAAGTTGTTCGGCTTGATTGTTGGTGCAGTGGCCATGCAATTTGAATTTTAGCTGGTGTGTCATAATTCCGTTTTCAAATATAATTCCTGCTGCGCCAACTTTCTCCCCCATTTTACTTCCATCTGTGTACGCTTCCATTCTATATATGTTATCTTTGTTCACCTCCTGAATCGTTGCCACTTCGGCAGGATGTCACCAGTGTTTTACTTCTAATGGTTTGTCGAAGTCTGCTATGTGACTTTTTGTTGCCAGATATATTTGGAGTTTTTCCTCTATAGTTATTTCTATAGGACATACTCCAGCTAGTACGCACGATGCATCATACGAGAGAGTTCTATATGCTTTCGTCATTTTTATGTTGATTAATCTTTGAATTCTTCTATATTTTGCAATATTTTTATTCTTCCGTATCGCATCTATCCATATAGGAGCTCCGTATGTCAAGACAGGGACTATAGCACCTTCATAGATTGTCTTAAGTGCTTTGTGACCTAGCCCCCATTGTAGCTTTGCTGTACTTGCTAGCATATGAACCAACGAGATTGTTTTGTCTGCAGTATATTCAATGTTAATGATAATGATAATAATAATAGTAATAATAATAATAATAATAATAATAATAATAATAATAATAATAATAATAATAATAGTAATAGTAATGATAATGATAATGATAATGATAATGATAATAATAATAATAATAATAATAATAATAATAATAATAATAATAATAATAATAATAATAATAATAATAATAATAATAATAATAATAATAATAATAATAATAATAATAATAATAATAATAATAATAATAATAATAATAATAATAATAATAATAATAATAATAATAATAATAATAATAATAATAATAATAATAATAATAATAATAATAATAATAATAATAATAATAATAATAATAATAATAATAATAATAATAATAATAATAATACTAATAATAGTAATAATAATAATAATAATAATAATAATAATAATAATAATAATAATAATAATAATAATAATAATAATAATAATAATAATAATAATAATAATAATAATAATAATAATAATAATAATAATAATAATAATAATAATAATAATAATAATAATAATAATAATAATAATAATAATAATAATTTCCGTTTATTTTATTATCTGTTCCCCTTAGTTTCACACATATTCACTACACACATAAACACCCATGCCCAAGGTGGGACTAGAAACCGCGACCCTCTCCGCAGCGTAACGCTAGAGACATACGCCCTAGCGGCCATGGCTAAGAGGGCCGGCCGGGTGGATATTGAAACTGAACCATAAAATGCCTTAAAAATTGTTAATTAAATAAAGTTGCCATATATTATGCTTTTTAACAAAATTTGACCTTGAATGAATCTGAGCGTATTTCTAGAATATTACAGTTGCACATTCTGTGTTCTTTGTAGTAAGCATTACGCACTTTGATCAAATCAATGGAGACAAGTGAAGAAAGAACATTTTCTAAAAAATAATAAACTTGTCTTGTAAAGGTTAAGTTTCTGGAAATGGAATTTTGTCCAAAATTTTAGTTAACTTCTATTTTCTAATGGTACAACATTTTGAGTACATGATTTGACCATACAGATTTGTACCAATGTCATATCTCGGTACAGGTTTACGTATTTAGTGTAAGTGGGTCAAGTATTGTATTGTACTTCAAAACCTATTTCCGAGAATTCATCAGAAATACATATTTGTTAAATCTGTGATTGCTAAACATAAAGCCGTTTTAGAAAGCGCTCCTCCATTTGTCTATGAGCGACATAGCCCAAAGGTTAAAGTTCAAGTGTAGTTCAACAGGTTACAGAGGTTAGAGAGCTCAGATTGTGAAATGAAAACGCCGGGACACTTCGTAATTACGTTATCGGAAAAGCGAAACACCTGTTACATATAAGTAAAGTAGATAGTGAATGAAGGGATGTATTAACACATTACCATTACCTGGACTTGTTAATATATTCATATGCCCACTTGCCTGTCTTCCCTTCAATTATACAGGGTGTTCCCACCTAAGTGTGCGACATCTAATATTTCCGAAATGAAACAAACTGGCCAGGACTGTACATTTGTCAGGGGCTCACAAATGAGAAGGAATGCACAATTCATAAAGGTGAACAAATAACACTTCCAACACAAGGTTTGCTTTTATTTTAATGGAACATGTACACTTATTCTAGCAAAATGACAATTAGAGCTACACTTGGTTCCGCTTTTCTAGACACATTTACTAGTGGCCTAAAGCCCTCAGAAACTTCATTGTTGCGCATTACTTCCGGCAGGGAAAATACACCCACGAATCACCAGTAGCGTCTTGTCCGATGACGCCGTGTCACTACAACAGATATTCGAAGTGGTGTCCCTTTGCATCAATATGCTTTTGGAATCTGGTAACAAGAGAGTGTTGTACGTATTGCACTGTTTCTACAGATATTGCCGCACACGTCTCAGTAATACGATGTTGTCGTTGGCCGTTTTTGATACATTCTGTCTTTTACTGTTTTCCAGAGAAAGAAGTCTAATGGCATCAAGTCTGGGGATCGAGCTGGCCATCTCACAGGATCACCTATTTGAAAACTTCGCATCCTCAACGTCTCTGGAAACTTGTGTATAATGTGCGTTACATCCATCATGCTGGAACCACATTGATAGACGCGTTTCCAATCCCACATCCTCTATGAGGAAGGGTGGAGAATGTTACAGAAATTATGCATATCGCTGTCCGTTTAATGTTCCCTGATCAAAAATAGAGACCTAAAATATTGTTTCTAATGATAGCACACCAAACACTCATACTCCACTGTCATTGATAAGCAACTTGGCGAATGTTTTGGGGATTTTGGACGGACCAGTAGTAGATGTTCCGCAGATTCACATGACCATGATCTGTAAATGAAGCTTTGTCCGTAAACAACTTATCACTTAGGAATGCTGGATTACCTTGCAAAACGGCAGAACACAATGCGGGATTCAAAGTCACTCCCATACAGTTCCTGATGCAGTGAGATATGAAATGGATGAAACCGATGCCTTTGCAAAAGTCTACTCACACTACTGTAGCTTATTCCAGAACCTCGTGCAATCTGTCGGACACTCACCTCAGGATTGTACACTACAGCAGCGAGAACAACAATTTCGATTCCAGTGCCAGACGCTGTCTTTGTACCTTGTCGCTTTGTGGGAGCCCAGCTTCCTGTTTCCCCGAGTTTTGTGCAGATGTTGGCAATGCTACGAGGCGAAGGACACGGTCGATCTGGTTAACGTTCAGCGTACAATGCCACAGCTGCGGTTGTATTTCTGCGACATTCGCCTTAAATTAAAATAATATCCGGGTTTTCTACGTTACTGAAGGCCGCCATATCGACTAGATGACGCCAACTCTTGGCATTCAATTATTTGAATGTACTGAGAAAAATTGGCGTCTTTGACTGCAAAAACAACAAGAACAGAAAATATTCGCTATTATTGAAAACGAAATGTAACATTCTTGGACACCTTTCTTGTGATAAAAAATGACTTCAGCGCATCATATATTTGAACGAAGCCTGTTTAACCGGGCAACAGAATTTTATCTATAAGGGTAGAGAGTAAAGAAAGGGTCGAGTAAGTACAATATAATACAAAATAAAGATTGCCTTGTTATAACGTAACTTATAATTTTTGTAAACTCTTATTTATAACTGTACAATATTTTGATGATATGATTTAAACAGTAGAGATGTCTACCAAAGTTACAGGATTGGCTCCCTACTACATATAGCAGGTAGAGAAGGTATTGTTATCTACCCAAAAACTGGATACAAAGACTTCACTGTAAATAAGAGTTTTGAGAACCTCTGAATCAATAAAATTGAACATTTTATAACAACGTCCACGTTTTGTCTGTAAACAGAACAACTCAAAAACCAAAACTGGGGTTAAATACCCAACTTTATGTTTAAGTTGTGCTTCTTACAAAATTGGGACAAGAAAAATGTCCACATTGAAACTTTATTTAAAATCTGACTTTCTAAAAAAGAGATGTAATAATTTTTATGTAACCACCATATGTTTAAGATATCTTCATTCCAAAGGAAGTGTACGTTAATGAACTTTCATGTTTTGTGTCCTAAAGTATCACTTGACTCATTGTCTGAGACGTTCTTTTATTCCGAATGGCTTTGTATAACTGATACACGTTGAGGTGTAAACAAAATCTTACTTTATAAAAATGTAATTCTTCTTAAAGCTCACGGTTTATGTCAAATAATTTATTTTGACATAGTCATATTTGAAATACTCATTGTCATTGTTGTAAACGTTCAAATAATTAAAATTTTTACCAAATGCGAACATATTCATGTTTTTGTAAGTCCAGGACATACAAAAGAAATGGAATGTCAAAGTTATCACATAGTAGTGGACAGCTATAGAAAAAAATTGACTATCGTTTAAAGTTGAGAATATTGTCATTGTAGATACCCATTAGGAAATATGTAACAAAACCATTTTATTAATGTTTATGTTGATTAGCATCAAGTAGATAGATGAATGTACGTTTTCCAGAATTTTATGTGCACATGTGGGAATTGAAACACAGTTTTTGAATTTTAAGGAACGATTTGTTCTTGAGGTTGGTTATATTAGAAATAATAATGAAGTATAGCCACAGATGTCATATTCAGTTAAGATCCTGTAGTGCGATTGATATTCGTGATGAATGAACTGAAAATTTTCCAAGTCTGTTAATTATTATAAATGGATACAATTTCCAACAAAATTGCCTTTGTAGGTAGTGCAAATGGAACACATGTTTCAGTTAGGTGAAATACCCAGTGATGTATTTAGTTTAGAAGACTTTATTTCTGACACGCACAAAAAAAAACTGTATGGTTGATATTTCCTGCATATAAGTTCCTTATGCTATTAGTTTTAAAGCAAAATAATAATTGAATCCAAGCTATGTACAAATAACATAATTATAATGTAATATACAATTTCATAAACAATCACAAAAATTCTTCCCCAGTAGAAGATATAACAGGTGAAGCCATCTCTAGACAGTAACAAGCATTCAACTGTCAACCAAAACTTCTCCCCTGGCAGACAGTTACTATAACTAAAACATCGTCTGCTATATAATAAGTTCACTTAATGTGTTACACTCACGGTAGGTTCTCTACTCACTGGTCTGCCAAGACTTACGTTCCTCCTGTTGCAAGTTTGAAGTAAACATTTATAGAGTTACTTTATTAATCATTTCCTTGTAGATTTAAGAGTGATACAGTTACATGTTTAATCATCGGGTTAGGTTTCAAATTCCAAAGCCATTCCTGTAAGCTTTTGTCAAGCGCAAAAACAGGAATAGCGCTTTTAAGTTATACAAATATTAGAAAACTGAATCATAACAAAAGGATATCTGAAGTCACGTTACCAAAAGTTAAGATTAGATAAACTACGCTCTTAAACGATATCTCAATTTTTGTGTGCTAAGAACTTGTCTGTCTCTCATGAACTACAATTTAAAGAAAAATGTAGAGAATTCAGTCAGGATAGATAGAAGTTTAGAGACTATTGCAAGAATTCAATAGTAAATTTTGGGTTTTATGCAAAAAATATTTAACATTTAGTTCTTTGGTTAAATGTGACAGAGAGAAGCAGGAAGTATTACAAAGAACCTAAAGGTCGTCACAATTTAGATTGTACAAACGATTGTTTCTGTAGTTTAGATGTAAATATTTCCAAGATATTTCCTGTGACATGTTGGTAAGTTCATTTGTTTCAGACAGCAATGTGTAAAACTTCGTTTTGCTGTTGAGTAAAGAGAATGGTATTTCTAGCCTATCACATGGTGAGCAGCTTAAGAACATTTGAATATTACTTAGAGTCCACTATTTCACATATACCCCTTGTACCTACAAGAGAATTAGCAATGTGATAACATTTATCTGAAATAATTTGTTTTACTTAGAGTAATGAAGTTTTAGTACAGGAGTAGCAAGTGAAACAAATTAGATTTTGTCTTTTAATGTCTGCAGTTTTTGTGTGTTTGAGCAGTTATAAGTAAATATTCACTTGTTTTAACTGTCTTTATAAACAGAAAATAGAGATTAAATATATCACGTAAGTATCAGCCCAATATAATGTGGAGACCATGTGCCTTGTGTATTCATATGTTAGTCATTAATTGACTTTGTGTATGAGTCCGTGGTTCACATGCCAAAGTCTGAGTCTAGATTCTCTGATGTAATAACGAGGTTACATTGACATTTCGTCGGGAACAATATTTCTGTGAAAACTAGTTTTTGAAAAATGGAATTAAATGTCTCACATATAAAGTACAATGTAAAAATATGTGTTATACAGAACAATGTGATAAAAATCATTACTAGTTCTCGTAGCAGACGATCTTGCAAAGATCTTCTGAGAAGATTAAAGATATTAATCCTTCCTTGCATGTATATATTCTTGATTTTATGTCCTTGGTGGATATTGTTTATAACAAATAGTAAAATTCATAGAACAAGCAATAGACAGAAGTATAAAATTCATTATCTCGGTACTAAACTTTCTTGCTTTCAGAAAGGTAAGTATTATGAAACTATCAAAACATTTAACGTCCTTCCTAATGAGCTTAAAGATTGATAGTTTCAGTTGTTTTGAAAATGCTGCTAGAGAGTACATATGACCAAAAACATTGTAATCTGTACAATATTATCTAAATGGCAAATTACTCTGATAAAGCTTATGTAGCCCTGCTAGTAGAATTAGGTGTACCAATGACAATTCATGGTCAATTTACCTTTGACGTTTGTTCAAATACTATTTAAATCCACTGAAGAACTGATAACAAATGGAATGAGAATAAATCGTATCAATTTCAAATACAATATCAAATATTGTGACAGACAAAATGTTAATAAACAAAAATGGATTTGTTGTTAAAACACAGGATGTATGTAAGACACAATCCTTGTTAATTGTTTGTATTTACCAATATTTACAGTTTTCTCCGAAAGCAATACATTACTTGGTTTAGCCCCGACTAATACTGATGAGCACTTTAAACATTTGACTATCACTTAAAGTCAGAAACGCAACAACACTTTTTATTTCTTTATTTCTGTATCTGTCAACAGCAAAGCTCTTACAACAAAAGACTACTAAATACTCAGTATATTTAAAGGGTGTAACAGGTAAATATTGAGGGAAATCTCGACCCCGGACTTCTTATACATGGAGCATTTTCAAAGATTTTCCCAAAAATGGTTGCAGGGATTTCTGTGAAAATGCCTTCCTTAAATTAGTTTCCAGACAATTGAAATTAAAATCTTTATTGAACTTTAATGTAGTTAGAAATCCTTCCATTCCTGGGACATTAACATAATGGTAAACTGTGAGATACAGACATATCCTTACTGCTGCAATATAGAGATCTCGATAAAACAAACGATAAATCGAAATATACTTTTTGTGGAGAAAAGCATTTGCGAGACATTTCTTGTTATTTGTCTGAATTTTTCAATAACAGTATATATCTCAAACGCAGAGCCTTAAATTTTTTTTATCGCTTAGCTATACAAAGAAAGTCAAATTTGAAAGAAGTTACGGAGCGATGACCTATAGAAGGTTCAACCATCATCGACATTAAGTGCACCAATAAAGAATAAAAAGGTCCTGTGACTCCAACGCAGATATACGATTTCCTCTCAGATTGGAAATGAAATGAAATGTGTAGTGTTTAACGCCCGCTTTTGCAACATATGTCACCGCAGGCGGAACTCTCAGATTGGAGGTATACTTGTACCCTTTATAGTCTTCCATAAACACTAATTCGTTCAGTTCCTTATACTCAGTTGAGATTCCTTAGGAACATAGAAGTATATTGATCATTACAGTTCCAACAAAATTGGGAGTAATTGGATTCTAAATACCTCTAAAATGAAAAAAGTGGAAATATACATACTTTAGAAGACTTCCTTTCCTACATAGCGTTATTTATGTGTTCAAGTTATCTTTGTATTCACTTAATGTACTGTTTATTTCGAAGCAATAAGTAGCAATTAAATCTAGGCCTTATGTGAAGTACGTACTCAAAAATTCCTGTAAACCTTGGTAACCAATTACAGATATTCATCCGTAGTATAAGATATCACCTGTGGCGCCATCTCTGGACAGCGATTCCTGTTCGGCTGGCAGTTTTGGAATTTCTCTCCTGGCGGGAAATCACTGTAACTAACAGATCGTCTCTTGCAGACATTTAGCCTGTTATACTCTCAATCTGCTCTACCACTAAGGCTCATTTTACCATTTGCTCTAAATTAAAAAAATAAAGTATAGAGAAGTGTTTCATTAATCATTTTACTGTAGACACAAGAAGGCCATAGTTAAATGTTAAAAATCGGGTCAGCTCATTTAAAGTTATAGTGCTATTCTTACATATTTACAAGAATAGGATTTGCATTGCTAAGATATGAAGGTATTGCTTATGGAATAGAAAAACAGAAAACTTCAAAATCATTAAATAAATTGAATAAAGTTGACTTATATTGTGCTTTTTAACAAGATTTGACTCTGAATGTATCTGAGCCTGTTTCTAGAATATTACAATTGTACGTCCTGTTTTTTGCATTAAACATTAAATACCTTGTTAAAAACATTAGAGCTAATAGACAATAATATCTTCCAAAAAATAAGGAAATGTTTTGGCAATTTATCAACATCTCGTATCCGAGATACGCTGTTTGTGGCGACTTACTATTGTAACGGAAATTAACTGTTCTTTCACACTAGACGTGTGCAGGACACACTATCAAAGCGTAGAGCCAGACTGAAAAATTCAATGTTATAGCCGGGATTTGAACCACGGATCTTCTGGTTTCAGTCCAGCCGCTCTAACCCTTGAGCTACTCTGGCCATTGTGCCGACACAACATTAAATTCTCCAACTGACTCATGTTTTTCCCGGTAAACGACCAGGAGTTCTTAGAAACGCATGAGACAACTACCTTAATGGCGACTTACTATGCTCTAAGGACTTTAGGGCCCGGGATTTATAGTTCGGACCACTATTAGGTACAATTAATGGAAATTAACTGTTCTTTCACACTGGTCGTGTGTAGGACGCACTATGAAAGGGTAGAGCCAGACTGAAGGAAAAGCGGTTCTTTTGTACTTGAGTCCGAGGCTTCATCAATTTACGCTTATTATTTAACTTACTGAACTTTTCAGGTTGACTTAATCTGTCCAAAACCTTAGCCTATCTACTGCTGGTGAGAAGAAATGAACATCTCCATCACTTAACTCAAATAATAAGAGTTAAATGATGAAGCCTGGGACTCAAGTACTTACAATAGTAAGTCGCCACAAACTGTGTATCTCGAATACGAGAGCCCCTAGTAGTCTACCGGGAAAATATTTGAGTCAGCTGGAGAATTTAAAGTCAGGAAGACAAGTTGGCCATGGTAGCTCAATGGGTAAGAGCGACTGGATGGAAACCGGTAGATTCGTGGTTCAAATCCCTGCCATGGAATTGGATTTTTCAGGTTGACTCTATCTATTCGGTATACGATTCAATTTTCTCAAAAATTGTTCTACTATATCTGTTCAATAAATAATGATAACAAATTTTTTGACAACGTACCTTTACTCATCCTCATATTTTTGATGGTCCTTCTCAAAATAGGCTTCCCTGAATGCGATGCACTTGTCACAGATTTTTTGTCAGTCTTCAAAGACATGCTGGAAACCATTTTTATATATCCTTCAAAATCACCTCCGCAGCCTTTACCACTGCTTCTGATGATGGATAATGTCTCCCAGGAAGGCGTTTCTTTGAGTTAGGAAATATAAAAAAGTCACATGGGGCTAAATGCGGACTATAAGGAGGATGAGGAATGCCCTTCAAACAAAAACATTCAAAATATGCAGCCGCGCATTATAGTGCTGCAGCATGCAGTCTGCTTCATGGAAATATAGGCTTTTGCGCCTGATAAGGCCTTGCAATATTTTCAGGACATCCCTGTAGTATTGTCCACTTACTTATGTGTGTGCAGGTACAACATGCTGAACTATTCGATAAATATCAAAGAATGAGATGACCATAGCTTTCCCAGCAGAAGCAACCACTTTTGCTTTTTAGGGGGATGGTGGTGAAGGATATTTCTACACTGAGCTTTGCTGTTTGCTCTCAGGATCAAAATGATGTAACCAAGTTTCATCAGCAGTGATTATGTTTGAAAGAAGCTCCGAATCTTCCTCTAACATCAACTTTAACTGCATATTACCTCCATAGCAGCGGTAGGCGATACTGAGCATGTCTGAACTTACCTGATTCTCACAGGCGGGAACTAGCAGTAGCAAGAATGAAACTATTACGGCATGTTTGTTTCACATTATGCTAACAGAATATAATAAGATTAAATATTACTGCTAAAATTATGACCGTAAAAAATTATGATTATTCTGTATTGAACAGCCCTCGCATTTTGTTTAAATTGCTCTAAGTTAAACATATTTTCATGCATTAGAAATGAAATGTCTATGTGAAATCATCTGGGAATGTCGTCAGAAGTCTTCCTCATTCTTAACGAGTCACCAATGACTGGGAATTTGTCAGGGGTACACAAAATGTCACTCTACCAAAAACCAGGTCTATTAAAACACACTCTATGTCCATAAACATAATTTGGTTTTTGTGGAGGAGATTTCCAGTTTACTTAAACCCTGCCCTAGTGTTCGGGAGACGCTTTGCGAGGTGACGGAAAAATCCAAGAATCCCCTGCTGACAAAACAATAGTCTAAAAAAGCAGACATGCTACAGTGCAAATGATACACATCAGCATATATAACAATAGGTGTAATAATTTTTATGTGACTACTATATGTTTAAGATACCTTCATTCCAAAGGAAGTGGACGTTAATGAACTTTGGGGTTTTGTCCTAAAATATCATTTGACTCATTGTCTTGAAGTGTCTGAGACGTTCTTTTATTTTGAATCGCTTTGTATAACAGATAAACGCTGAGATATAAACAAAATCTTATTTATAAAAATGTAAATCTCCTTATAACACACGGTTTGTGTCAAACAACCTCTTTTGTGATAGTCATTTTTGAAATAGTCATTGTTATTGTAAACGTTCAAATACTTAAACATTTCCCCAAATGTGAACATATTCATGTTTTTATAAGTCCGAGACATACACAAGAAATGGAAAGACATACAAAAAAAAAAAAAAAAGGCGTCACATACTACTGGCCAGCTTTAAAAAATTGACTATCGTTTAAAGTTGACGGTATTGCCATTGTAGATACCCATAAGGAAATAAGTAACTTAAGCATTTTAATGATGTTTATGTTGATTAGCATCAAGTAGATAGATGACTGTACGTGTTTAGGAATATTATGTACAAAAGTGAGTAGTGAAACGTATTAACATATAATTATGTTAACAACTCGTAGGGGCGTTACGTCGGATATTCCATCACACTTAAATTAATTACAGTTTTTTGCGTTATAAGGAACTCTTCCTCTTGAAGTTGTGTTATATTGGAAACGATAATAAAGTTTACCCACACATGTTATATTCAGTTAAAATCGTGTAGTGCCAGTAACATTGGTGATGGATTAGGTGAAACTTGCAACTGTGTTAATTATTATCAGTATATACAAGTTGCAACAAAACTGTAACTTCAAACGGAATTGTAGCATGCTTCAGTCGCTCGCTCGCAGGTACTGGTAGGCTTGTGTTAGCCTGAAGATTGTTGCTGTGTGCCCACCCAGGATAGGGTTTAACCACAGATAGGATTTTCTTTTCGGGATGGTTTAGGATGGCTGTTTTTCTTTGAGGATGGTGGATTGCATATGAGGTAGTTTATTGACTCCTCTAGAAGGATGGAATGCTATCACTAGCACCCTGGCGTAGAAAGAATTATTTTAATTTGAAATGAATTTTGACTGAATGTTTGTTTAATTTTGAGACCAACAACTCTTGGTAGATTATGGGAGCTCAGCTTTTGCTGCTGCTGGAATGCTTCAGTTAGGTCAAATTCCTAGTGATATAGTTAGTTTAGAAGACTTTGTTTCTGATACAGAATAAAATAGGTAGCTTGATATTTCCTGCATATACATTGCTTAGGCCATTATCTTGCAAGAAATAAACAATAACCAAACCTACGCTATGTGTACATAACATAGTTACAATATACTATACAATTTCGTAAAAAATTGCAAAGTATCTTCCCCGATGTAAGATAATACAGGTGGAGCCCTCTCTGGACAGCAACAACCGGTCGGTTCTCTCCTGGCGGACAATTCCTATAACTAAAACATCGTCTGCTATATAACTAATTCACTAAATGTGTTACACTCACGGTATTTTCTCAACTCACTAATCCGCAAATTCTTACTTTCCATCTGCTGCAAGTTTGAAGTAAACATTTCCCTGTAGATTCACGAGGGATACAGTTACATGTTTAAACATCGGGTTATGTTCCAAATTACACAGAAATTCCTGTAAGGTTTTATAAACTCAGAAATAGGATAAGCGCTTTTAAGATGTAAACAAAAGAATATTTTAAAATCGTTAGTGATAAATTAAGTTTACATAAATCATGCTCGATAACGAGATCTCAATTTTTGTGTGCTAAGACCTTGTCTGTGTCTCTTGAACTGCAATTTAAAGAAAATTTTACAGAATTCATTCAGAATAAATAGAAGTTCATAAATTATTGCAAGATTTATGTAAATGTATTTAACATTTAGTTTTTTATCATATGTGACAGAAATGCTGGTAATACTAAAAACGAAACAGTCGTCACAATTAGACTGTACAAACGATTGTTTCTGTAGCTTAGATGTAAATAATTCCAAGATTTTTCCTGTGTCTTTTTGGTAATTTCGTTTGCTTTAGACAACAATGTGTTAAACTTCCTTTTGTTGTTGAGTAAAGAGAATGAAATTTCTAACCTACCACATGCAGAGTAGCTTAAAAACATGACTATCACTTAAAGTCCAGTTTTTCACATATACCCCTTGTACCTACAAGAACATTAGCAATGATATAACATTTATCTGAAATAACTTGAAGTACTTAGAGCAATAAAGTTTTTGTACAAGAGTAGTGAGTAAAACAAATTAGATTTTGACTTATGTCCACAATTTTTGTATGTTTGAGAAGTTATAAGTAAATATTCCTTATTTACGAAAGCGTTGTCTTTATAAATAGAATATTCTCCACATTAGATGCGAGTTTAACAGAACAAATATTCAAATTATTATCAGTAAATTACAATAACTGAGTTAACCTCTCGAACATGAGGTACATTAGTGTCGCCAGACATTGTAAATGAGATAAATTAACAGTGCTAATGAAGTCTTCTCTCAGTGCTTTAAAATCGCATGATTCACGCGACATTCACGAGATATAACAAAAATATTTCCAAATGTATTAGTTCCAACAAAACCTCTTGGTCTACATTATAGATGCGAAGCAGCGTTATGATATACTTATATTAGAAGTTTTCCTTTCTTGTACAGAATAACTTATAACTTATATAATTTATTCGTTTGAAATAATCTCTGTGTTATCTGTAGCTACTGTTTTCTTTTAGCACAAGAAATAGCAGTTAAATCCTAACTGTATGTAAACAAAACTGTCTTGTAAAACTTTGTGAATAATATAATATTTTCTTCCCCAGTATAACCGTGTAACCAAGTATTGTACTGTATTCTGAGGGAAAAGTGTTTATCTTGGATGTGGTCCAGAAGATATTCAAGTTTAGTGGTAAAGTCTGCTGTAGGATTTGAAGTGATTAGCTCCTCTAGCTGGACTACTTTTTCGATCAGGTGGAGTATTTCAGCCTGAATATCTTCCAACTTTGACAGGATATCTGTCGAGGCTGGAGAGGTGACGGAGGAGGTCGACTGGTCTTTTGTGGCATATAACGGCCAGATGCCTGGACGGTAAAATTACCGAAGCCATTACAAGTGGCACAGTAGCTGCGTCGGTGAAGGAGATCGTTGGCCCTGCTAGCTGCTGTTGCTGTAAGAGAGCCACAGTAATGGCGGCGCGGTGCACGTGTCTGCAGTGTGCCCGTAGGCGCAGCAGTGCCTGCACGGGATGTGGCGCTACCCTATAACTTCAGGCGCTGTCCCAGTAGGGATAGGCCCGACGTCAAGGCAGTGTTGCGATCCCAAAGATCAGCAAACTGCAGGCACACGCAAGTGGGCAGGCCTCGCCTAGATGAGATCGAGTGGCACTCACAGCTAAAGTCCACTTCTACGTTGCAGCGGCGAGGATATACCTCACAGCGTGGTCCAGGGGGCTCCGATGAATACTGCTAAGTGTGTGGTAGCGTCTTCTGGCGCAGGTTGAGATGCGGCGGTGGTTGGACGTTGACTTGCCGGCGGTGTTGGTAGGTAAAGCAGTGATGTCTCCGGCGGTGTTGTGGCGTTAGATGGTCGTGTAGGTTAAAATAAGAGGCATTTTATTGCCTCTTCCAAAAATTGTTTCTCAGAATAATATACATAGCAATATGCCAATAACTTGATTTAGGTGAAATACCTAGAGATATACTTAATTTAGAAGGCTTTCTTTCTGACACACAGTTAATTATTTGCTCCATATTACCTTCATATACGTTGTAGCCATTTTTGTTTCCCTAGCAATAAAGAACATACAACACTTCGCTGTATGCATATAAAATAATTGCAATGTATTATGCGATTTCATAAATAGTTACAAAGTCTCTCCCCCAGTGCAAGGTATTACAAGTAGAGCCCTCTATTGACAGTAAAAAGCAGTCGATTGTCAAATGAAACTTCTACCCTGGCGGACAATTGCTGTAACTATTATGGGTGCATTTTAAGTTGGTGACTGAAAGTTGAAGGAATGCAGAACAGTAAGGGGATAGCTCCGTTGCCACTTTACCGTTACTCTCCACGTGCTAGGCAACGAAAATGTTGGGTAGAGGGGAGGAGGAAGTTCGGTTGCGGTAATGCACACGCACATATTCCTAGAAATTTGGAGTACGACAGTCTGCACGTTTAAGTGAGCAGTTATCTAATTACAGCATAAGAAATCTTTGGAATTAACAAAAAAAATGGTTAGCTACAGTTATGATTTAGAGAAACAAAAGTGCCATATCTGCACAGAATGGTGTATTCTGTTCGAACGGGAATATGCCGCTTATCTGAGTCCCTACTGGCAGTGGTACTGTTTTTCTGATCGTCGTCGTCATTTGCCGCCAGTGACGTCGTCATCAGAGCTACTGGAATCTCCCACGTAAATTATGAGTTCTTCCACTATCTTCCAAAACGCCTTCGTTTTCCCAGGCTGCCACGATAACTTTTTTGTGTGTGACAAACAGCATCTTCCTACGGTTTAGCACTTATTTTTGCTATTGCTTCATCTGTATAACAGATGTTATAGTAAAATCTGTATTGTTGCGCGCTACATACCCCTTTATTTGGGCCCCAATTAACTCTATTGCATTAAAATGGCAATGGTAGGAACGAAGTCTGATAATTTTGTGGTCTTTTCCTGCAGCAATTTCATTAACGATATATTTTGGGAACTGCGGTTTGCTTTTACCAGTTCAAACAACTCCTATTTTTAAATGGTCTTGAACAAGCACATATAATTTCCCTTACTTGTCCTTTAATTGGGATTCCGTACCCAAAATATTTTTTGTGGTCTTCACAGATAATTTCTTTCTGTCTGTTTCTGTAGCACGAGTGTTTGTGGCAGCCCTAGGTAACGAATATTAGCTAAATATTAAAGTTACACTGAGACATGAATTATGTTGCGAAAATGTAAAGCTGTTTGCACCCTGTGAAACATTCACTACTTGAAGCAGTACACTCTTAGTTTGGCAGTGATGACAGGGAGAAATACTCTAAGTACCGTAAGGGTTATTCATGTTAGAACTGGACCGGACGAAGGCAGGTAAGAAGGGTTGGTCATTAACCCAGAAATTCTCACAAGATATTCCTTGAAACTAAATCCACACCTGTTCTCTTCCAACAACACATACCTTCTCATACTATGGGCAACGAACGACGACTGTATTGTAATACCGCTGATTCATAAGCGAAGCAACAATAGTAGCAATGCCTGCTTATTGCAAACCTCAACATGCCGATAGACTAGCGTAATGCATAAAGCACGCGGTGTAGTGCGATAGAGTTCGCACGTAGGATAAGCGTGCCGGGTTGCTATGGCAACAGTTCACTTTTGATTGGTGGATTGTTCGTTGCTAGGCAACCGCAATGACATGTCGGTGACGTGTTTATCCCCTCTCCTTGTTTTCGCAGCTGAATAGCACGTGGAGGCAAAACACCAAACACCAATTTACGATGCGACAATTATAACATATCGTCTCGTGTATAATAAATTGTTATAATGTATTACACTTACGGCACTTTCTCAACACACAGCTCCACAAGGGCTTATTTTTCCTCTGATTGGTATCTGAAATAAACATTTATGAGGAATACGGTTGGGATTCTAATTCCAAAGTTATTGCCATAAGCTTTTGACAACATCAAAAACTGGAGTAGCTTCTTTAAGATAAAAAAGTATTGGATACTGAACTATAACCAACGAATATCTCTAAAATCGTTAGTAATAAAATAAATTTACATAAATTACGCTCTTTAACGATATCTCAAGATTTGTGTGCTAAATCCTTGTCTGTATCTCATGAACTGCAACTTAAAGAAAATTGTACAGAATTCAGTGAGAATAAATAGACGTTCAGAGATTATTGCGGAAATTCAAAATGTAAATTTTGTCTTTCATGCAAATATATTTAGCATTTGGTTCTTTGTTCAAATGTGACACAAAAATGCCTTAAATATTAAGGCAATAAAGGGAGAAAAGAAGAGAATTATTTCTCCATTATTAGGAAGGTGGCTCACAATGGTTTCTGTCAACTACTATTGTATTATTGGGCAATATTTCCAAAAATGGCACATATTTACAGTAAGTACGTGTATTATTATTATATTGTATAGAAAATTGTGTACTTTCACCAGGAATGTGTTAGAGACTAAAGATAAAAATATAGTTTAGGCAAAAGCATTATGTATGTGTGTGAACAGTATTACTTAAAGACAAACTTTGGAGAAATGCCAAGTTTGATATTTGTGTTTATCTTCCAAAGATACAACAGGAAGATTTGTAAACAAATGCTGCCAACCTCAGACTACCCTATACAGAAGTACTGTTCATTGTCGAAGACATCTACATAATTAGTGAACTACGACTACTAGATAAAATCTTCCTGTGTGCATCTTAAAACTCACTGTCAAACTTAAAAATATTTCATTTGTTTTTATAAAGACAACATTCTAAATGTGTTCAGCGATGGCCTCGTAAAGCATTTTTGAGCCCAAAGATCGTTTGTCCTTTTTTTATAAGGACTAGGATGTACATGTAATTTTGTAACATCAATACAGAAATGGTCAGTGACACAGGACACACGTGAGTACTACTTACAACTAACAAAGTCTTGCTCAACAAAAACGCATATGTCATTTCTGTCACATACAGTCTTTCCCGTGTACAACAATTAAGAAGTGTTTTATTTGCGCACTAATCTAACATATATCTAATTTATGTATATTTCCCTTCCAAATTAAAAGAGGTACAGAAAAGGAAAGGAAGTGGACAGTACCGATGCGGGAGGTAGTAATGTATAACAGAGTTAGCCCTGAAAATGTTTCAGTTTCTACAGTTTCGATGTAAATTTTGCTGTAGATGACAGCACTACACAAGATTACAGCAGATCGCCTCAGTAGCGTGTGTGCCTGACGTTCAAGAGGTCCCTAGTTTGAATCTCGGTCAGGGTGAGTTACCTGGATAAGGTTTTTTCTGGGATTTTCCCTTGTCCTGAAAGATTAATATCGAGTAACTCTAAGCTTCATACTCCCTGGGCGCATTTGAGCATCATTTCACCCATTCCATTTATCTTCGGATATGGCTTTAAAAGGTCAAAAGGACGTAAATTAAAACAAAGGGATTCCGAGCTTATATTTGAGAGTTTTGTAATACTTAAATATCCCTAGAGAGACAGCTAGCTCAAGTATTCTATTTTCTTGCAGTGAAATTAATATTAACAATCTATACTTCCATCAACATGAAGTAGGTAAATATATAATGAATGAAACATATATACGCACATTAGTACATGTTAGTTTTGTTTGTTTTATTCCACAATCAATTTTACTCGTTTCACTCCTCGTGAGCTCTTTGGCTCCATTATTTCTTTTACAATCAACGATTTCCTCTCAAACTTGTATACTGGTACTGCTTATCAAGTCTTCTCTCTGAGCAACACAAACTACAAATTGTAGAAATTGTACTTTAATGTAGCTTTTAGAGGAAAAAACAGGTGGAAATATACATCCTTTAGAAGACCTTCTTTCAAATACAGTTTTATTTACTTTTCGGAAAGTATCCCTGTATAAACTGAAGCTGTTGTATACTTTAAGCCAATAAAAGAGAATGAAATCGAACATTCATGTATAAAACATACTTAAAATATGTAACTGAATTTGTTAAATAATTAAACATATTCGTTCTCAGTTTAAGATATTACCCGTGGCTCCATCTCTGGACAGCGATTTCAGTTCGTTCGGCAGTTCTGAATTTTCTCTCCTGGTGGACCATCACTATAACTAACAGAACGTCTACTGCAGACTTTTAGCGTGTTACACTCTCAATCCTTCCTACGACTAAGGCTAATTTTCCCATTGGCTCCAAATAAAAAATCAGTATACAGAAATGTTTCATTACTCATTTTGTTGGAGATACGAGAAGGACGTAGCTAAATATTAAAGGCCGGGTTAGCTGATCTTGCATTTTAAATTGTGGTGCTATTTTCGTGAACTTTCAAGAATAGGATTAGCATTTCTAACATATAAAGGCATTGGATGTGGAAATAGAACCACAGAAGGCTTCGAAAATCATTAGTTACATAAATTAAGTTCCTATGAATTATCCATTTTAACAATATTTCACTTTTGTTGTGATAAAAACTTGTTTATATGTTATGACCTACAATTTAAATTTAAACATAATTTAATCGGAATGAATCTAGGATTATTTCCAGAGTAACACAACTGTATACTTTGTAGAAACATGCATAAGGCAAGGTATGAGAGGTTATTCAGATTGGCGGGCGACGCGGATTAGTTGTTCAAAATCTGTTCCCTGGAGAACGTTAGTGTATTGTTTTGTTCGAACGAACAAGTTAACTACCTGAGACCGTTGACTGTGTAATACGGTTGTGTTTCTTCAGTATAAGTGACAAATCGAGCTTCTTTTACAGAAACAAAGTATGTCATTGCTCCATTTCTGGCATGCTGTTATCTTTTAAGTGTGCTTGAGATAGATGCATAGCGAATGTGCATTGAAATTGCTCCAGAAACTTGTACAATAAGATAATACAGACTTTCTTACATCCATAATCCTCCTTGTTGTTATGATGGTTCCTGAAACAGTGCTGCCAACGAGCAAAAATAAATAGCGATACAACAGCAGTAGAAGGATTAAGGTATGTCGGGGGATTCAACATTCTTTTATTTAATCCTTTAGAGTGAAATCATATCGGCGATGAATGAAATGTTGCTCAAAAGAACGCAGAAAAATTTAGGAGGTGATCACGAAATCTGTGTGGATGCTGTGGGAAAGAAGCAATTCAAATGTAAACATGTGTGTGAGATTCATAAAGATATGAATATACAAGTGTATAAATGTGTTATTTTGTTCTCCTGATTACATTATGTACTGAAATTGAATGTTCCATTGCGATTTGTCTGCTATGTCAATCCTACTGCGGACGATTAGGATTAGTTTCCGCTCGGAATAAAAATGAAAACGGAAGTATACATAGAAATACTGAACATTTAACATAGTCTAGAATGTCCAGTCTTCGATATAATATCATATTTACGTGACAAATAGGACTTTTGTGAAAGATATACAAAATATTGATCCGATTGACCCTCACTTACCTTATAATGTAACAAACTCAGCTGTCATTTTGACAAGGGAAACAGGTCATTAGCATGGAATATTATGTTTTAAAGTAATTATTTGTAAATTATATTGCTAAGACTTTCAAGTGATAATTAAGTGAACATTTGAACCATTAGCTCCAAGTTTCCAGTTGCTGTAACTCTATATGTCCAGAAACACAAGTATATAAAGTTGTCAAAATTACAAAGAATAAAGTAATTGTTAGGATTTAGCAAGTGACAGAGTAAAAAGTATGTTTGAGATAAGAATTACCAGTTTAAGATTTGATAACATATAACTAGGAACTTTGATGTAGAAGTAGTCGTGATTTAATACTGATAAAAGAACGTGAGTTTATAAAACTAATATCTATAACTTCTAAGTAATACGAAGTCTTAGAGCTTTATATATCTATCATTGTAACTATCTTTTGTATCAACAGTCCGTAACACCTAAAGACCACGTTCAAGATAACACAGACTTGGTAGTCAACACAACTTACACTTGTTATTGTTATTACACAAACAGTAAAGTTATTGATAGTTGAGCAGATATAATAGTTCAATAGTTATAGTTTGTAGTGATAAGATTGACAACTTACTTCAGTCAACTCTCACGTATACCCTGAGTGAAAGACCTCATAGTTCACTACTGTACCATCTCTACTACATACAGTAACACAAACTTTATATATCGTCATTTAACATCAAGTACATGATTTGAGATTACCAAAAAACTTTTGAAAATGTATGTTTATGTTGTATCTGAATGTCTATTAGTAGCACGGCTCTTAAAGGAAAATTCGGCAAAGTAATCACTATCACTAACCCTTCCAATCTCGGTGTCCATTACAATAGATATAGATGTGTTTTCCTAATTGTAATGGTTTTCTCTGCTGTATTCTTGTTATATGGCCCTGCACGACTTAAAAATATTTATTGCAGAGGTTCGGAATTGTACATCATTTTAACAAGAAAAGAAGAAAATGCATACAACAGCAGTGATATGATACCCCATCATCGTCCACACGTGACATCACACCGATTATTTTCCGTGGGTCCTCCCTGTCCTTTACTACAGTCACATTTGATTGCCGTTGCCGAGATTCGAACGTTCGAGGAACATGATGAACATAGATCAATAAGGGTGTATAAGAAGAATAATTTGCTCAACACATCATATTTTAGAATAATCATCAATAAATAAATTACAGTGAATTACATTTCCGAAATATCATGAGGGAATAGAAACATTTGGAGATTATTAATCTTTATACAAGTTCCAACAAAAATTAAATACAAATTCTATAATTTCCATTACGTGGAGGCTAAAACTGTTGAGATATAACTGCTCCAGAAGATATCCTTTATCACACAAAGCTATTTATTAGTTCGATATTATCTCAGTGTTTATTCTGGCTATTGTCTATTTAACGTAATAAAGAACAATTGCATAAATATAATCCATACATGAAGAATATACTTACAAAGAGTTATAAAGCTTCATAAATAATTAACGTTTTCTTCCTCACAACAAGGTATCACCTGTAGTGCCATCTCTGGACAGCGATTGTACTTCCACTGTCAGTTGTAATTTTCAACTGAAATTTCTCTCCTGGCGGACAATCAGGATAACTAACAATCGTCTAGTGTACAGCGTTTGCATTTAATGCATAACTCCCAGTATTGTCTCACCCCGCCCTTCTGCCGGAGTTCTTTTCGCATTTGACCAAATTTCAAATAAACTCCTACAATAGTAGTCTCATTACCTACTTCGTTGTAGATACAAGGACTTAGAATCGGATCAGCTCATACTGTCCGTCAAATTCTAATGATATTATTACGAACCTACAAGAATGAGATTAGCATTTTTAACATATACAGTTTTGGATAGTGGAACTAAAATCTTATGTTTCGAAAATCTATAATTACATAAATTATATATTTTAATGAAATCTGTATTTTGATGTACTGAAAGCTTGTTCATATGTTATGACTTACAAGTTAAAGAAAATTATAGACAGTTCAATTAGAAGGAATCACGGACTGTTTACAGAAGATTATAACTACATATTTTGTAATAAATATACAGTTATATACATATAGATTCAGTCAACTCTCAGTGTAGGTAGAAGTCTCTCCATTCATGGGACATTACCATAATGGTAAACTGTAAGAGACAGACAACATCTTACTTCTCGAATATGTAGATCTCGATAAAACATGCAAATGTCAGATATATTTCGTTGGAGTGAAGATGCTTTTATAGATATTATCTAAAAAGTAATGCTTTTAAACAAAAACAATTATGTGAAATGTTTTTGACAGAAAATTAAAAATTTTTAAAGTATAGAGAATTCTATTCTATGGTCTTGAGCCATCGTACAGCGAGGTTTATTACCCCACGATGGTACCAGTCTCTGGTTTTTGATGCGAAAAATTCGGTGACACTCACTTGTACTGCTTCAAAGTTGTCAAAATTTCTTCCAAGTAGAAAACGAACCGTGAATAGAAAAAAATGATAACCTCATGGTGCGAGAGCAGGGCTGTATGCTGGGTGTGGTAGCAGTGCAATTCCTCCCCTTTCCTGAACTTTTTTCATGGTTGTTCGTGTAGTATGGATGTTACATTGTCCTGTTGCAATAGAACTCTATTTCGGTTAACTAATGCTGACTCAAAATTTCATTTACTCGTTCCAGTTGATGGGAATGAAGATCCGCAATCGCTCGCACGTTTGGAATCATACCTTCAACTAAACATAAATTACTTTGGGATCGAGCTGATTTTCTTCTTCAACGATGACTTTGGCAAGTTGGCGGGGATCAACTAACTTTCGGGGCATCAGTGTTTCGGTAATATACCCATAATTCATCACAAGTGACAATTGTTGTCAGAAGTCTAACATCCATGGGATTACAGAAAAGCTGAAGGCAGATATCACTCCAAGTTCAGCCTGTTGAGGTGTCAGTCCATGAGTTACAAATCTGCAGCTTCTGTATCATCTTCCAAGTGTCTCAATGTGGCAATGTATGGTATCTTTTGATGGACGAAGTACTTCTGAAAGCCTACGGGAAATTTTTTGCGGGTTTTCTCACAAAACTTGGCGTGTATCCCCTATATTTCATACTTTAGGTCTCTTCCAGAACGTGGTAAATCTTTAGCGTTTTCGTCTCTATTGTTGAAACTCCTTCCACTGAACATATTCTTTGAGCTGCAACAGTGGCTTTATAATCTTGTTTCCAGTAATGTTTTAGAAGAACTCTAAGTTCAAACTTTGTTATCTCCATTTTGTGATTGTTAGTTAACAATGAAGGCTCGTACACACAATGTACAAAACACTAGCATGGCATCCTGTAAATAACATTGCCAAACCAAACAAATCCAATAATTTTCCCAAAATAAATAAGCCGACATTACTTATAAGACCAGCTAATACTTGTTTAGGTAATACACTTGTTGAAGTATAGTATACTACCAAAATCTTTTCACTTAACATCTGTGAGTAATGATGTTCATTATATTAGGATACAAGTTCCAACAAAACTCAATGATCAATTCCAGGACCATCATTGTCACGTGCTCTCATGCCGCACAGATACGAAAAATCATATACATATACTTGCTTTACCACACTTTCTTTCTCACTCCAATTTGTTTGTTGCTTTCATATGTTCTCTGTATTCATAGTAACTATTGCTTATTTTCATGCAATAATGAAAGCGTAAATCTAAACTATATATTAATAATTGAATTAAAATGTATTTTAAAGCATCATAAATAAATCTAAATTTTCTTCATCAGTATAAAATATTACCGGTGGAGTCATCTCTGGGCAGCAACTTCCTTACGGTCGGCAATTATCTTACCTTCAACCTGAAATTACTTTGTTGGTGGACAATCAGTATGAGTAAAGGATCCTCTGCTGTAAAACAATTACATTTCATGTGGTACACTCACAGTACTTTCTCAATCCGCTCTTCCTGTACGACTTATTTTTTCATCTTCTCCAAGTTTAAAGTAAACGTTGCGGGAATAGCGTTATTAATTTCGACTAAGATACAAAAAGGATATAGTTAAATGTTAAAAATCAGGTCAGGACATACTTCCTGCATTATTCTTATGTACTTACGAGAATAAGATAAACATTATTAACATATGGGAAAACTCATCTAGAAATATAGAAGGTTAGAAAATACGTTTACAAAATCATGCTTTTTATATAAATCTTAATTTTTGGTTAGGAAAGCATATCCTTATGTTATGACCTACAAGTTAAATAAAACATTTTAAGAATTCCATTAAAATGAGTCAGTGTATATCGTGAACATTAGTACATTTCTTTATTCAAATGCATTAATCACAAGAAGTTTTCATGAAATCGTTAGAGATATATCGATAAAAATGTTTTCAACATGTAAGAAAAATGTTCATACTTTACCTTGTGTTCAGGTTTAGTTTCTGGAGGTGGGATTGTCGTACAATACTTCTGCTAACTTCTATTTTATAATGGTACAACATGTTGCCTACAT
Source organism: Mantis religiosa (assembly GCA_030765055.1). NCBI lineage: Eukaryota > Metazoa > Arthropoda > Insecta > Mantodea > Mantidae > Mantis > Mantis religiosa. Next base: position 77,477,641 of record CM060960.1, on the reverse strand, counting down.
GATTTGACATAAAGATTTCTACCAAAGTCATGTCTCAGTACAGGCTTACATTTAATAATACGTACTTACAGTACGTAGGGGCAATTCGTCACAAATATTTATTTTGATGAAATCTTAATCATTTTACATGACAACTATTATTTGCAACTGAATCCCCTTTTCAGTGGTTGCCTGTAGAACCTGCTAAACTTCTCCATTCTGTATTGCTTGAATGGCTTGATCAAAATGTTTCAAAAATCCAAAACATGGAATGAGAAAGAGTCCATGGATCTACTCACTCACTCACTCTCACTCAAGTAACTGGCGGCTGACTGAGGGTCAGCACGATGTGTGTCATTCGTGTACCTGTCCTACACGGACTTAACCACTTAATGACAGGAAATGTGGGGTTTTGCCGGTTGGTGGTTTAAGATTATGTAGATGAAAGAAGGGAGGTAGCCGTAGCTCCTCATGGTAGCCAACTCGGGTGCAACGCTATGTTAGCACCGCTGGTGTCATAATTTTCAGGAAGAGTTTAATTTAGAATGTGTATTAAATTCAAACAGTAGTAATTTTTAGGTTGAAATAAATACTCCATTGTTACCGGGTGTGCCCGCATGCCATGCGGGGAAGCCGGTATAGCTTGTAGCGTCTTTCGGTTGTTCTGTAGTTCCCTAGAGACCTAACCAGGGCGCTCTGGTGTTGAGGCAAACTCGCGTAGAATTTTGCGGCCCGGCGCCTAATGACATCTTCCACATAGTGGAGAGATGAGGCTTCATGAAGGTATCTCACGGGAAACCTCCAGCAAACAGAATAGAATGGATCAACTAGCCGAAATAGCTAGAGATATAGTTAGTTTAGAAGACTTCTTCTCTAACACATAATCAAGTTTTTACTCGATATTTCCTCTATATCAATTGAGGCTAACCTTCGTCTACAGGCAACAAACAATAATTAAATCTAAGCTATATATAAAGAACAAAATTCCAGTGTTTTACAAAACATTGTTAATAATTACAAAGTCTCTCCACCAGTATAAGATTTACAAGTGGAGCCCTCTCTGGACAACTAGTGTAACTAACTAAAGCAACGTTGCTCACAACGAACCGTTCGATTAAGGTTTACTTGTCCGTCTGTTACATATATGAGAAGAAGAAGTTGTTCTATTACTCACATTGTTGTACATACAGCATGAATATACTTAAATATTAAACAAAGTGTTAACGTTAATATTACAAAGACATTGCTATGATCTTCTGACCAGCTCAGAAAGAGGATTAGCGTTTTCAGATTTAAGTATTAAACAACTGAACCAATAGCAAATAATATCTAGGAAATCGTTTATGATAAAATATTTTTACATAAATTGCGCTCTTTAACGATATCTCCATATGTGTGTGCTAAGACCTTGTCTATATCTCGTGAAGTACAATTAAAGAAAATTGTACAGAATTCAGTCAGAATAAATAGAAGTTTAGAGACTATTGCAAGAATACAATATTTTGTATTTTATGGAAATATATTTAACATTTGGTTCTTAGATAAGATCAAAAGCATATATTGGTTGATAAGGCCATGCATGTATGAACAGTTTAACTTAAAAATACACTTTGGGGAAATGCCAAGTTTGTTATTTGTGTTTATCTTCCAAAGATACAATAGGAAGACTTTATAACAAATGCTGGCTACATCAGACTACCCTATACAGAAATATTGTTCATTCTCGAAGATATTTACATAACAAGTAAACTGTAAATACTAGGTATAATCTTCCTGTGTACATCTTAAAGCACATTCCCAAACTTAAACATATTTCATTTGTTTTTAGAAAGACAATATTCGAAATGTGTTCAGTGAAGACTTCGTAAAGCATTTTTGAGTTCAAAGATTTTTTTTCTTTTGTTATAAATATGTTAACTAATATATTGATGGTATGTACTGTACATATTTATGTGTAGACTAGGATGAACATCTAATCTTGTAACATCAATACAGAAATGGTCAGTGACACAGTACACACATGAGTACTCATTGCAGCTAACAAAGTCTTACTCAACAAAAACGTATATGTCATTTAACATCATTTATGTCATATACATTTTATTTCTGTACAACAGTTAGCAAGTATTTTATATGCGGAGTAATCCAACATACATTTCATTTTTATATTTTTTGCCTCCAAATCTGAGAGGGTATAGAAAAAGAAAGGCAGTGGGTAACACAGATGGGGGGGGGGGGCCATCAAGGTATATCAAAGTTGAAAGTACAGTTGGTCCTGACAGTGTAGCAATGTCTACAGTTCTGTAGAGGGTGCCACTACACAAGATGATAACTATCTTTTATTTGAAATTTTTATTAAGTGTATATATCGCAATAGGGAAAGCTTACCTACTGTATTCTCCTATTTTCCTGCAATGAAAGTATTATGATGCACATTTCCATCAACATGATGTAGGTAAATATATAATGAATGCAATAGAAGTGCACTCATTTGTAAATGATTGATTTGTTTAGTTAGTTTTCCTTGTTATATTCCGGATTTGATTTTACTCGTGTCATGTGAGTTTAATGTGCTCAAATATTTCGTTAACAATCGACGATTTCCTCTTAGACGTGAGGTATAATGGTAAAGTTAATTAAGCCTTCTCACTAAGGAACAGACTATATCCACACATATTGAGCATTATAGATTAATTTCCAACATTAAGTTCCAACAAAATTACATCGTGAACTGATTCTAGGTGGGAATTGGGAAACAGTTACACATATTCCAGCTCAGTATAAGTATTACCTGTGGCGCCATCTCTTGATAGCAATTCCAGTTAGGTTGGCAATTCAGAAATTTCTCTCCTGGTGTACAATCACTATAACTATCAGTTCCTATAGTTCAGTAATTTAACATGTTACACTCCCAATCCATCCAATCACTAAGGCTCATTACTCCACCTGCTCTAAATTATATATACAGTATGCGCAATTTATCTTGAGCGTTCGTCTCCCAAGTCCCCACTCGGTAGGTTTCGGTTAACTCCGTAAACACAGATGCCAACTTAGAAACATGAAATGCGCTATACTAGTACACTCTGACTTCTAGTGACTAATATGCTAAGCCTTTACGTGTGCTCTTTGTTTTCTGCGTGTATTCGTTTTGTGCAAGTTTGAGGTTAATTACAACAGCTTAACCAGTTTGTAATTATGGCTGACGGCACACCAAACTCATCATCATATGTACCTTCCGAGCAACGAACTCCGACACGGAAACATGCACGTACAGTCGTGCATAGTGACGGCCACAAGATAATAGCGAAAGTTGCAGAAAGTTGCGATATAGAAAAGGATAATAACCAGTTAATGTTCCTACTCAGCAAATCAATAGAACGAGCTGCTGCTTACACAGGAAAAGGCGTCAGCACTGTCAGGCGTATTAAATCGCTTTGTACATCTCATCCCAATGATTTTCCAAAAACACAAGGAAAAAGCAGGTAAGGCTGTGATCTGTGTGTGGTAATAACTAATAGTGATGTTTTCTTTCTTTCTTCCTTCTTTTCCCTTCAATCCTTTCCTTTTTGGCTTCCTCATTTTCCTTATACGTTGCTCTTTTATCTTTCTTTTTCTCTTGCTCTGGGCCCCTTGTATATTTCTACATTTCTTTCTATTTCCCTCCATTACCAAAGCTACACCGGTATTTAATAGAGGCCAACAAACCTAGGAGCAAGACTTACCTATGTTGTGGATGTTATGGCTCTCGAAAGGGGACACACTATTATTTACCTTCGTATATCTGTGATCTCAATGCAATTGAACTGGCGTGGGCAAAAATAAAGAACGTTTTCAGAGGACACAACGTTACTGGTGATATGTCAGCCACACATCTGCAGAAACTTGCTATAGAAGCATTCTCTCTTCTCAGGCTTCAATATACATATCACCCGAGCCTCTCTCCACTCGCGAGGAAAGTGCCCCAAGGTGATGCACATATTAAAGATCCTGGTTAGGAAAAGAACGGCATTGAAGGGAAGGTGACGAAGCATGAGGGGTGTTAGCCCGTCCGGCCCCGCCGCCTTGTTTGGTTTGAGGCGTTTAGTACGCCCTGGACTTCACTGGGGCGAATGACGAGAAGTCGTTCCGCGTCCTCGGGAGGACGTCGAAAAAATCGGCGTACCTCCCTACGAACGCGTTCGGAAAAGATGTCGTCCTGGGGGTCCTCTCTCGGACATCTTTTACAAGACTTCTTTTCTTAGACAGCATTATTTATTTTTTCGAAATTGTCTCTGTATTGTTTGTTTCAAAACAATAAAGAGCAATCAAATATAACCTTTATGCAAAGAAGACACTTAGAGTGCGATATAAATCTTGGTAAATAATTACACATAATCATTCTCGGTATAAGATATTACTCGTAATGCCATCTCTGGACGGTGATTACTGTTCGGTTAGCACTTCCGGAATTTCTCTCTTGGTGGACAAACTCTGAAGTAACAGATTGTCTGCTACAGGCATTTAAAATGTTACACTCTCAATCCGCCCTACCACTAAGGTTCATTACTCCATCTGCTTCAAATTAAAACAAAAAAGGTATACAGCAGTGTTTCATTACACATTTTGTTGTAGATTCGAGAAGGCCGTAGTTAAATGTTAAAAATTTGGTCAGCTCATGCTGCCTTTCAAATTCTAGTGCTATTTTGTGAACTTACAAGAATAGGATTAGCATTTCCATGTTATAAATATATCGGATATTGAAACAGAACTACAGAATGCTTGAAAATCGTTAATTAGATAAATTAAGTTGCTATAAATTGTACTTTTTAACCATTTTTAATTTTTGTGTATTAAATGCTTGGCCATATGTTATAACTTATGAGTTAAAGAAATTTTACTGAATTTACTCTTAACGAATCTAAGAATAATTTACGAATATTATGGTTGTAAATTTTTTGCAAATATATTCAGCATTAAGTACTTTCATCAATGATTGGAGATAAATCAATAGAAATATTTTCCAAAACTAAGAAAAGGATTTCACAATTTATCATATATAAAGCTTAACTTTCTGGAAGTTTGTGTATTTTTGTTAACTTCTATTTTATAAAGCTACAACATTTTGACTACATGATTTGATCATACAAATTTTTACCAAAGTCATATCTTGGTACAGGTTTTACGTTCCCTGCTACGTACTTAGTGTAAGTGAGTCAAGTTTAGTAATGTATCTAAATATTTGATCCTGAGAATTCGTCACAAACACATATTTGGTAACTCTTTGAAACAAAATATAAAGCGTTTTCAGAAAACGGTTCTCCAAGTGTTTGTCCAGATATTAAACTTAAATACCAAACTTGTTTCAGGCAGCTTCCAAGGACGGACCGTAAACACTTTCTAGAAAACTCTCCACCCAAGACACATTACATGAAGCACTGAGTAAGTCTCTATTTTGTCAAGAAATGTTCTACTTTGTTTAAATTGGCCTACGTTAAATATATTTTCATGAGAAATGAAATCTATGTCTTAAATCTTCGGGTCATATCGTCAGAAGTCTTTCTAATTCTAGATGACTCTTCAATGACTAGTAAACTGTCAGGGTTGGACAAAATGTCACTGTATCGATAACGCAGATCTATTAAAAGTCACTCTATGTTAAATACATATTTTTGTAAAGCTAATAATATCCTTGTTAGTTTTTCTCTCCATCCAGTTCATAAAAATAACGTGGTCTCTCTGTCGGAGATTCCCAGGTGACCTTGACTCTATACTAGAGATCGACAGACTCCCCTGCTGACACAATACGTCTAACAAAGTAGACATACTACAATAAAAACAATATACAACTGCAAGGAGTTAGATTATTATGTGTTTCAATTGGGAAGGGTACTGGGGCCTAGCTAATCAGATGCCGCATCACACTCAGCGTTGCCACCTTGTTACCCCACTCCTTTTTTTTGTAATTTTCCGTCCTCTAACTTTAAGTCATATCGGACGGTGAAAGAAATGGTTGAAATGATGCTTAAATTTGTCCAGAGTCCATGGAACTTAGAGCTACCTGACATTCGTCTGTAAGGATAATGGAAAACCCCGGAAAAACCTTATCCAGGTAACTCACCCTGACCGAGATTCGAACTCGGGACCTCTTGAGCGTGAGGCAGACAGGCTACCTTCACGCTACCGAGGCGGTTACCCCACTCCTTTTATATTTCCCTCTCTCTCGCACACTCATACTAGGAGCAGGTCTGCTTGGCGCAGACGTAAGAGTAAGCGAATTATATTTTGCAAACTTTTACAGTGATGCTCTTTCCAAAATAAAAGTTCGATAAAAGATTTTTGCAAATTATGCATATTTTAAAATACTATAACTATAATTATAGTTTATGAATTACCTGTTTTTGTAATCCAATGGCTCATCCATATTGCATTCAAAGTCACTTCCGTTAAGAAACAATTTGTCATTGACACTGTCTTCATCGTCTCAGTCTTGCAAATTTATGATTGTAGGTTCCAAGATCATGTCAAGTGCAATTTCTTTTTTAAAATCGCCTTCTAGAAGGTTTTCTGCATGCCTCACGCAGTTTTCCCAGTCCTGTTGTGTTATCTTATCAATTTCTTTGTGAACAAGTCACTTAACGTCCGTCAGTTTAAAAGTATTATTTCTGTTTGCAATCCCCCTTTTTATTTGAACCCACACCAACTCAATTGGATTATATTGGCAGTGGTAAGGTGGGAGGCGTATTACATCGTGCCCCCTTTCAATTGCAAGTTGTTTCAGGTGATGCACCTTTTCGGTGCGTTTAAATGGAAGTACTCTTTGCAATAAGTCACTTTTAGTTTCTGTTTCCTAAAAAGTTTAAAGAACGTGTACACCTTAAAGATAATACTTCTAGCCTGACTTCGCAATACCTGACTTTTTGACTCGCCACTAAATTCACCGCAAGAAGTCATTGTACTCTTTAACTCTCACTCTGCTATTGTGTAAAAAAACAACAGAATGATATTGATCTGAACTCTCCAGAGTAAATAAACACTTCTTATCCAGCATTCATTCATAAACATACGCATACAGCATTCCACAGGCTAAAAGGAAATGAAGTGTTTGTTCTTTTCGAATTTAACACCTTGACCTATTCACAGTAATTCTTTCATCCGTCGTGTCAGTAGTCTATATTTCAGTTCTTAGAAATTAAAAGTATATGTACCTACATGCACACCAATCACTTTTAACTCTCTGGAGTATATAGAGATTACGAACCATTCATAAACAAATATATAATGTGACCAGACACGTTCTGCCAGGACAGCAGGAAATTTATTTTTTCCTCTCGCCCGAAATGGATTATTCAAAGTAATTATTTTATCACGTCATGTCAAACATTTATTTTCGGTTCAGAGTAATTACAAATATGCGTACACGCATACATGCCAACCAATAATGATATTCATACAGTACTTACGTCGCGATTTACTGTTTATAATACAGGTAATAGTGGTTTATTTATTTGAATTAGAAAAACTATTTGAGCTAAAAATATGGGGTTTTCATGGTTATGTTAGATACATTACTCTCTACCCTCCACATGGATCAGTTTCGGAAAAATCTGAATTTTTGTCTTAGCGCGAGTAGTATTTCATACAGATTGATTAGGATGGCGCTACACCACTTAGCGGGAATGCAATAGAACAACACAGCAGGACTCCGATTGGTTGCTCACCTAGTAGCGCTCAAGGACAAACACCTTCCCATTTGAAACAGATAATAGTTTAGATTTACGTTCAGTGTGTTCACTTGTAACCACAAAGGACTGTTAACATTGAACATGTCCAGAGATATACAGTTTATTATCACATATACTTGACAATTTGACACAAGAGACACGTTATATACAGACAATATGAAAGCAAAGCAGAGATAATTATACATAATGAAAAATCAAACATTATTTTTAATCAACTTTCACTTGTCTTTTGACAGCTCGTCTCTCTTCGAGGAAGACAATAGTAAGCAGAAGTACATAGAAAGATTAATTAAGATGCTAAGTGTTACCTGTGTTCAAGAGCAAAGACCATAAAAACAAATTTTGGTTGGTCCAAGTACAAAAATCATGTACGATAGCAGTGCTGCGTGGATATTTGTTATTATATAAAAATACATTATTTTAAAGCGATACGAGCGGTTTAAATAATAAATTATTAAAATTGATAAATGTGTTTTTAAAAATAACCTCTATCATTTTTACTCTTGGTTGTATTATACAAGTGTTTTACTGTCATGGACTATCGGCAGTTCATAACACCTAAAGACCACGTTCGTGTTAACACTAACTTGGTAGTCAACACAACTTGCATTCTTATTGCTATTACACAAACAGTAAATATATTGATAGTTGAGTACATATCTTCAATAGTTAGAGCAACTTTACATAAAAGGTCTATGTGTCAGTAAACAACATAACCTCAAAAGTAAAATACTCAGCAAATTCCTAGAATGTCAGACGTAGATTTTCAAGAATATCCCAGAACCACTTTACATGGAGCATTTTCGAAAAAATTGATTTTTTTAATGATTTGTATTAAAATATTATATCTTCAAAATATTGTCATGTCGAATGAAAGTTAACTATATGTTTTACCTTTTTTCTCGGAAAAGTCACCTCATTCGCTCGACTTAAGTACAATTGGGAAACTCTCACACATAAACAAAATGTTACTCCTCAAAAGATGGTAACTTTGAACCCATACTTCATGTCAGGGAATTTTTTTTAATAATATTGTATCTATCTATTTATTATCCTGTTTTCTGATTTCTATTTTACCCAAAGGTATATTAGGAATATATTTTACAGATTATAAAATGAATATAACAAAATTACAAAACATAAGCCAATACAATATCGATTCGACAAACAGTAAACATCAAGATGAATCCTTTAGCTTAAGAAATAGTTTGTTTAAGAAAGCCATGAATTATTGATACGTTTTGTAAATCATCAAAATATGTGTAATTTGTTTTGAAGAAGTGTAAGCTAAGGATTAAAGCAATAATTCAAGTTCGTATCTTTTCACTACAGAAAAATGGGCAATCAAATAAAATGTGAGGGACACCTTGAAGATGATTTCTACACATGCGATCACATGTGGATTTGATTTTGAAACGAAATAAGTAAGCTGAAAATTTGCCATAACAGATAAGAATTGAGAGAGAACATAAGATTAAGGAATTTACATCTATATCTATCACAAACCGTTGGGGAATATACATCATTAGTCAAAGCACCACAATCACTTTTAACCAGTGTTCATTCTGGTCGTCGATGATAATCTTCTTCAATGTTTGTCTCATATAACAAATAGGCATAGACTGTAAACTTCTGGAAGTTCTGAAGTCGCGGCTCTCTTTGCAAGCTCATCTGCACGTTCATTTCCTGCAATGCCCACGTGCCCTCTGACCCATTAGAAACCCAGATGAGAACCACTTAATAATTGATTCCTTATTTCAGTTTCAACAGGACTGCTGTATTTTGTATCTTTCAAAGCCGCAATTGCTGCTTGTGAGTCACTGTAAGGGCGAGCGGTACAATGTAAGTTGTTGCACAATTTCACGAATTGCTAATACTTCATCTTGAAGGACAGAACACTCTATAGCAAGTTTGAACAAGGAGGAATGGAGGGTGAAAACACTACAAACGAACTTCCTACTTTATCATATTTATATGGTCCTTCAGTTATCCGAGAACCATCTGTATAGATGGTGTACTGATGGTATTCTTCAAGGAGACTAGAGACACAGGTGGCTGAATGAGAAGCTTGTTTAATGGTTGTTCAAGTTGCAGGGCAAAGCTCGGCACTTTCTAATGTTGTATATATACCAGTAAGAAAAATATGTTCAATATCTGCAACCATAAGCGCTTCTGGAGAGGAGATAATGCGGTATCCTCGGATGACTCTCAAGATTGCATTTCTCAGTACTTAAACGTATCAAAAATAAAGTCATATCACTAAGGCACGCTGAGAGAATACATCTATAGTCATTGCATAGCAACCTGAATTAAAAGATTTCATAATCATTTAAAGTCCTCTGCGTACCTAATAAAAGAAGGACACCCCATGCGATAATATTCATTCAACTGCAAGTTAAATTATTTTGTTAACATCCTAACTTGTTAACCACTACAGTCGAATACAAATTCCAAAAAATTTAAGAGTCAATTCAGGGTATAATCAAGGTGCAATGGTTCAATTTAACGAAATACTTCGGTATATAATTAATTTAGAAGGCTTCCTTTCTGACGCACAGTTAATTGTATAGTCGATAGTGACTCCAAATACCTTTTAGCTACTGTTCATTTTCGCTCAATAAACACAATTAAATATAAGTTGCATATAAATAACATAATTGTAATTTGTTGTGAAATGTTCAATGTAACTAAAAAGCCGTTTATTCAGTATAAGATTTTACACGTGGCGCCCTCTATGGACAGCAACAAGCGGCCAGTTCTACCCTGACGGACAATTACTGTAACTAAAACACCGTCTGCTGTATAACAAATTCACTTAAAGTGTTTAACTGACTATATTGCCTCAACCGACCGTTCCACAAAGTCTTCTTTGTTGACTGCTGCAAATTTTAAATAAATGTTTTTTTAAACTGTTTAATTATTCATTTTCTTGTAAATAATAATGTATGTCTAAAGTTCGGATCGGCTTTAAAATTACAAAGATACTCCTTTAAGTTTATGTGGAACAAAGGGTTATAATTAGCGTTTTTAAGGTGCAAAGTTACTGGAAAATTGAACCAGAAGTAAGGAATGCGTCGTAAATTATTATCTATAACATAAGTTGAAATAAATTATCCGCTTTAGCAAGCTCTGGATGTTATGTACTGCTTATATCACATGAACGACTAGCTAAAGAAAATCGTACAGAACTTTGAGGACTATTGTCACGAATTGTATAGAACATCTTGCTTATTAAACAAATATATCAGTAATATATTAAACTTTTAACAAATATGGGTGGGAAATAACTGGAAACATTAAAAGATAGGAAAAAAAGCAAACAAATCGTTACAAATTACCTTGTGCAAAGGATTGTTTCTGAAACTGAAAGATTGATTGAATACATTTTGTCAAATCCTATTGTATAATAATCTTATATTTCCTAAAAATGGCAAGTACTTACGGTAAACAGAGGTAGTGTTGGAATTTAATTTCGAGATTATTAATAAAGCATTATATTTAAGGCAAAAAGTCAGTGTATTTGTGCGTGCGTGTGTGTGGGTGTGTGTGTGTTTGTCAAATTTTGGTTAAATGCCAAACTTAATATTCGAGTTCATCTTCCAATGATGTAACTAGAACATTTTTTATCAAACCTCTCCCACCTCAGACTGAAGTTCTTTTCATTCTAGATCACATCTATATAACTGGTAAAACTAGACATCACATTCCTGTGTACATCTTAAAACACATTGTCAAACATATTTCATTTGTTTTTATAAAGACAACATTCTAAATGTTGTTCAGTGAAGACCTCGTAAAGCACTTTGTAGTCCAAAGATCGTTTGTTTTTTGTTATAAATATGCTAACTAATATGTTGATGTTATCTACTGTACATATTTATGTGTAGACTAGGATGTACATCTAATCTTGTAACATCAATACAGAAATGGCCAGTGACACAGTACACACGTGAGTACTCATTACAACTAACAAAGTCTTACTCAACAAAAACGTATATGTCATTATACGACATCAATTATGTCACATACATTCTTCACTGTCTTGAACGGATTACAAGATATTCTTTATTTGTACGAGTTTAAAAATAGTTATACTTCTCTCAAACAGAAACTTGTCATTCATTTGTTTTTATCTCCAGGACGTGGAAAGAAATTGTAATTTCAAAGCAATCAGCTTCAAAAGATATGACGAATCACTTAACGACTATTATATTATCAAATGTTATTATAAATTAATGTTTATCAATTTACTTTATGAATTATCTGGCAGTTCAATTTGTTGTTTTTGATTTGTCTTTTAAGGAAATACTTGAAACCTAAGGCATAATCATTCTTTGTACAACATTTTAATTAACTGTCTAAAGTCGACATCAGATATTAATTATAATTTATAATAAATAGATATAATATGGAAACGTTATATGATACTAGTATACTAGGGTTATTGCCCTTTTAATTTGTAAACAGTAGACTGTTGTTTGGATACCTTAAGGATCCTATATTTCTGGGAATATACATGTTAACCAACTTTTGTATGTCAGTTGTAGAAAATAAATTATAAAGTTCATAAGTTAGGAAGAGACAAACAAGCAACAGATAATGTCTCGGAAATACTTCACATAAAAATAATATTTGACGTGAACTGTGTGTTTTAAACAGATCCACATATTTGTATATTTCCATTTTGTTTATCTCTTAGAGTTTACCAGTTACACAAAAGTTGAAATGAGCAAGACTTGCACAGAAATTCTTAGAAAATTACAATTTATACATTTCATTTATTGTTTTGCGTTTACTTTTTGTGTAGCAAGGGACCCCATATTTTGACATTAATGATGCAGTAACTTCCAGTTTTAACTGCCATTCTGTCTTTGCTGTTTAACCAGAGTAACAAACGACAAAATATTTTTTCATTACCAACTTACACATTTTTTCCAGAATTATTCAACATAGTACCATAATAGCAAAACGTTTTCTCAGTATATTGTAACACTAAAACAAGAAATGTTTATTGAATAATACAGAACGTATATTGAGCATTTTCCTCGCACTGCAATTGTGAATAGCTGTTTTTTTAAAAATAGGACAAACAATCATACATATTTCAGAAGTTCCTTAAAGATTAAAATAAGAAAAGCATATGTATAGATCTATAAACAATAATACTTAAAACCCGATTCAGTATCCTTCAGGCGCAAAGATCAGGTTCATTCTTTTCGCCATTTAGTCTCTCGCGCCATAAAGATAATGTGGCCTTTCTGTCGGAGAATCTCACGAGCTTAGACCCTGTCCTAAATTTCGCCTGACGTTTTGGGAGGTGATTGATGCGGGATTCAAACCATCATTTGCTGATATACTAATCTATCGATATAACTGCGCTTAGTGCTCCTCCGAGTTGTCCTAGCCTTACCCAGTTTGCCACCCTGGCAAACTCTCTCCCTCTCTGGCCTGGCTCATTCAGTTTTCTGAGCACACCACTTTCCGGGACACACTAGCGCTCGCGGATTGGATGGCCGGTCGAGTCTGGCTGTTCAGTGCTTTAGAGCGTATGTCGGAGGAGAGAGGTGATCTTTGCTGGTACCTGGACGAGCCTGGCTGGTGTGTGTGTGTTTGAGTGTGTACCGGAGAAGGAGAGTGGTGATTTTTGCTGGTGTCTGGTCGAGGCTGGCTGGTGTGTGTGTGTTTGAGTGTGTACCGGAGAAGGAGAGAGGGGATTTTTGCTGGTGTCTGGTCGAGCCTGCCTGGTGTACGTGTTTGAGCGTGTACCGGAGAAGGAGAGAGGTGATCTTTGCTGGTGTCTGGTCGAGGCTGGCTGGTGTGTGTGTTTGAGCGTGTACCGGAGGAGAGAGGTGATTTTTGCTGGTGTCTGGTCGAGCCTGGCTGGTGTGTGTGTTTGAGCGTGTACCGGAGGAGAGAGGTGATTTTTGCTGGTGTCTGGTCGAGGCTGGCTGGTGTGTGTGTTTGAGCGTGTACCGGAGGAGAGAGGTGATCTTTGCTGGTGTCTGGTCGAGCCTGGCTGGTGTGTGTGTTTGAGCGTGTACCGGAGGAGAGAGGTGATTTTTGCTGGTGTCTGGTCGAGCCTGGCTGGTGTGTGTGTTTGAGCGTGTACCGGAGGAGAGAGGTGATTTTTGCTGGTGTCTGGTCGAGCCTGGCTGGTGTGTGTGTTTGAGCGTGTACCGGAGAAGGAGAGTGGTGATTTTTGCTGGTGTCTGGTCGAGGCCGGCTGGTGTGTGTGTTTGAGCGTGTACCGGAGAAGGAGAGAGGTGATCTTTGCTGGTGTCTGGTCGAGGCTGGCTGGTGTGTGTGTTTGAGCGTGTGACGGAGAATGAGAGAATAGTATCCAATGATTTTTGTCAGCTTTGTTGTAATATTTCCAAAATATGGTACATACTTAGAGTAAGTAAGGGTAATATTGTATTTTACGCAAAAACTGGATACTGAAACTTCACCATCAATGTATTTCAGAGGTTGAATAAGGAATATATTTTAGGCAAAAGGCAATCTACATGTGTGTGAATAGTATAGGTTAAAAAAGACAAACTTTGGTTAAATACGACACTTTATATTTGAGTTCAACTTAGAAATATTCAACAGGGAGGTTTGTATAGAAATGCTGCCAGCCTCGGATTACGCTATACAGAAGTACTATTCATTCCCGAAGACATCTACATAACTAGTAAACTCTAAATACTAGAAAAAATCTTCCTATGTACCTATCCCTAAAAGGTAGACAAACTTAAGTAGTCTTCAATTTTGTTTACAAACACAGCATTCTAAGTCTTCTTGAAACATTTTGACTACAAAAATCCTTTGTTTTGCACTATAAATGTATTATACAGTATCTTGTTGGTGTTCCTTGTACAAGTTTTGCTCTATATTTATGTACAGTTCAGGATGTATGTATGTTACACAATGAATTACCTAATCTTCTAACATTAATACAGAGATGGACTACTTAGTAACTCAGTGACTTAAGTAAAACAAGTACACAGGTATGTACTCAGTGCACAAAGACATAAAATGTAGACAAAATGCTATTGAACAGAACTGTATGTCATTTTAACATTGTCCATTTGTGCAATAATTAACAATTATATTGCTATATTTTAAAAATGTATATATCTTATGAGGATTTCACGTGCTAAAGCTGAAGAAGTAAAGTAGAGGCAGAAAACAATGTAGATGAGGGAAGTACCAAAGTAAACAAATCATAAAGTATAATTAGCCATGCCGATGTATGTTCAGCACTTCAGATGGAAGTTTTACTGTAGATGACGCTACTAATACTTTAAAATACAAATCAGTAACAAGCAATTTTTCAGAAACAGTCAAAGCCCATAGGTTTTCACATGATAAACTACAAGTTTCAACAAAAAATTGTTACACACGAATTGGAAAATAACCTATAGTACACAACACACAGCACACAGCAGCAGTGGTGTCGTTGAAGGAGCACCCTACTCTGAGGAGCAGGGGCCTTCGACATTTAGCCATTCCGGGACATTGTCCCTTACTGGCATTAGACAATGTAATGGAAAGATGGTGGTTAGACGGTGAGTTTTGTTTCTAGAAGGATGATGTAAAGTTGGGTAGAGTGAATGTGAAAGAATAATTTATGATAATTTGAAATTTGGAGTTTCTGTGATGGGATGTTGTTAGTTGTCTAGAACAGCTCTGGGGTGAGGGTAGGTGTTTCCTGGGTCAATGTCATATTCTCCGAGGCCACGGATTAAATGATTGAAACTATCTGGAAGGGTGGCATAGAATTTGCGTGAAAGGTCAAGGATGTATTCAGTCAGTGTAGGAAAGGATAGGTCAGCATGTATGTTAGCGTTTGGTATGTACCAATCGGCACCTATTGTTGTTCGGAGGTATCTGCTCTGGAGTACTTGAAGTTTGTTGAGGTGAGTCTTAGCTGCAACTCCCCAGATTTGGCAGGCGTACGTCAAGGCGGGTCTTAGTACCTGTTTGTATATGAGTATCTTGTTTCTTAGCGCTAGTGGGGACTTCCTGTTGTAGAGGGGATATAGCATGGACATTCTTCTGGAGACTTTATTTGCCAGCGATGTGATATGGGCTTTCCAGGTAAGGCGCATGTCCAATGCTACCCCTAGATATTGGGCTTCCGTTTTCCATTGTACGGCAGCTCCTGCCAGACGCAGCTCAGGAACATCTTGCAGCTGGCGACGACTGAATGTAACAGCCTGGGATTTGTTTGCGTTGATCCGTAGCCTCCAAGTGAGGAACCACGCGGTCAGCATGTCGGTATATCTTTGTGTTCGCTGTACTGCTGTTTGATGCCTGGTGGATGCTGTGGAGATGGCTGTGTCATCTGCAAATAGATATAGGTTGCAGATACTGATGGTGGGTATAGTGTTTATATAGGTTAGGAAGAGCAGGGGGCCAAGGACGCTGCCCTGTGGAACTCCTGCGTGAATAGAGTATGTCTGGGATTCAATATCGTCTCTAGCAACGACGAAGGTGCGATTTGCTAGATACTTGTGAAGTAGATGAATTAGGTAAGCGGGGAAAGCATATTGGATTAGGCGAAAGAGAAGACCTTCGTGCCAGACAGAATCGAAGGCCTTGGAGATATCAAGAAATAAGGCTACAACATAGTGTCTGTTGTTGAAGCCACGGATGGTGTCGTCAACGAAGCGTAGGAGTTGGTGTGAGGTGGAATGTTGTCGCCGAAAACCAAATTGTTCAGGTCTGAGAATATTTAGATCATCCATGATGTGCTGTAGGCGACGTTGAAGCACCTTTTCAAATAATTTGCTGATGGCAGGGAGAAGACTGATTGGGCGGTGATTTGAGATGTTTTTGGAGTCTTTGCCTGGTTTTGGGAGGGTGATTATGCGTGCATGCTTCCATGCAGCAGGAAAGTGAGAGAGGAGAAGAAGACTGTTGAATAGGTGGGTGAGTAAGTCAATCCATTTTTTCGGAAGGGCTTTGAAGGCGGCGTAGGGTATTTTGTCATACCCAGGAGCTTTGAAAGGACGAACTGAGACAATGATTTGTCCAAGTTCCTGGGGTGTTGTAAGGGGTATGTCGTGTGCTTCGTGCGGAGAGTGAATGAAGCGACTCACTGCCTCTTCTATATCTGCTACCTGTTCAGCATCTGGGGACTCAGCAGGATGAAAGGTGGAGGCCAGGTGTTCGGCAAGTAGTTCCACCTTTTCCCTGGACGATTGGGCTAGTCGTCTCCCATCGGTCAGTGGCGGGTCAGAGGAGGGAATGCGCAGCAGTGCCTTGGACATCCTCCAGAGGGAGACATCGGCAGGATCAAGGGTGCTGAGGCGTCTTTCCCATTCATCGTTGCTGAAGTCTGAGATTTCCATTTTTATCAGAGCCTGGAGTCTATTCCACTCGTGCTTGTCCTGTGGGTTGCGTGTGTTTTGGTATCTACGCCTGGCTCTGTTTTTGGCGGTTATTAGCTGACGTATTGGTTGGGGAAGGGGTTTCTGGGGATTGTATGGGGTTCGTCGAGCTAGTGTTGCTTCTTTCATGGCAGCTGCCATGGTGGTGGTGATGGAATTTGCTAGTTCATCAGCTAAGGCAGGAGTGGGACATGGCTGTATTATGACCGGTTTGCTAGCCATAATTTTGGAGAAGAGGTTCCAATTTGTGTTCCTGGGATGTATTGTTGGTGTTAAGGTTTTTGGTTTTACTTTAGCCTGAAAAAGGAGTAGCAGAGGGTAATGGTCGGAGGACAGCTCAGGAATAGAGAATATAGTAGGATGACAGCGTACATTATGAAGAAGAGCTATATCCAACCAGTCAGGCGGTCTTCGATCCCCGTAGGTGATAGTGGGGGAAGAAGAGGCAAGTACAGCCAGATTTCTGCGCTCCAGATACCTTTCTAGGAGACGGCCTCTTGGATTTGTGATGGTGGAGTTCCAGAGGGTGCTCTTGGCATTAAAGTCGCCAAGAGCTATCGTAGAGGTACCAGTGAATATAGCGTCCAGGTCCCGGAAGGAGATGGCTCTGCCAGGAGGGATATATATGGAGAAGATATTGAGTGGGCCCTTGTCTGTCTGAAGTTGGACCCCTGTACCTTCCAAGCCTTCTGTGGCTGGTAAATGTATCCTGAAGTGCTTGATACCATGCCGTATGTACACGGCCGTTCCTCCATAGCCGTCAGCTCTATCCGCACGATGGCACAACATACCAGGAATTGTAGATTTGATGTTGGGAGTAAAGTGCGTTTCTTGAACTAGAAATACGTCCACCTTGTTTACGGCCAGAAAGTTTGCTGCCTCTCTCAGTTTGTGGCGTAGACCATTAGCATTCCACGAGCAGATGCGTAAGTTTAGGAGTTGGTTGATTATCTTAGTCGTGTCTGCCATGTTTACCGAAGAAGACATAGACGGTGTGGACTAGGATGGTTTGAGGTGGGATGCTTGAGGGTCTTTTGGTAAGAGCCTCCGCCAGGTCTGCAGCGAAGTCGGCCTGTAGATTGAGCGGTATACGTGATAGTAGGTTAAGGAACTGCTCGTCGGGTAGAGATGGGATGGAGGGTTGTGAGGTGGGCTGTGGTGGAGCCGCTGAGGAACGTGGCGGCAATCTCTGCTGTGCTGGTGTTCTTGTCTCCAACTGACGCCCCTTGGAGGTTGTGGCGATAGGGGGAACCTCGCTGTGTGAGTTGTTGTTTCGTTCTATACTAGGTGTGAGCGAAACAGGCTGTTTAGGTGGTTTTGGTGGTGGTGCTGCTGGTGCCCTGTGGTTAATCGGAGAAGAGATAGACTCCGAGGCAAGTGGCATTTGTGCAGATTTCTGCTGAAGTGGTTGCGGGCCAGAAGCCAGAGCTGCTGCATAAGACTTGTGTTGCAGTCGCTGTACCGGAGGTAGCCCTGGGTAACGGGTACCTTTAAAAGCTTCCTTCGGTAGTCCCAGTGTATTTGTGATTTTTGGAGGTGCGTCATGTCTCGTACGCTGTCCATTCTTATTGAGGACCATTTCGATCCTGGCTTCCTGCCATACGGGACATTTAGCCTAACGGCAGGAATGATCCCCACCGCAGTTGTAACAAACGGGCTTTGCTCCAGGTATGCCAATAACCTTGCAGTCTGTGCGTCTGTGTCCAGGTTCCCCACAGAATGTGCACACAGGTACCAGGCGACATCCTGCTGCACTGTGTTGGAATTGTTGGCAGTTTGTGCACTGCAGAGGGCGAGCGGGTGGTCGGTAGGCTTCGACCCTAATTTTGGCATCAAACATGAGCGTCTCTTTGTATATGTCAGAGGAGCGAGGTTCCTTCTTCAGTGCTATCCTGAAGTGTGGTAACTTTTGTTGTCCAGGAGTGCGGTTGGATCGTAATTGTCCCACGCGTTCCACTGGGTATTTCAAGGTCTTCAGGTGGGCTAGTACCTCATCTTCGGTGACGTATATTGGTAAGTCCTTCAAAGTGACGTACAGTAGCTTCTCATCTGGCAGAAGGGTGGTCAGATACTGCACATCACCTTCATTGAGGACTTTGCGTATATGGCGGTGGTCAGTGGGTGTGTCCGGCAGGATAGCTATGGTGCCACCCATGTTTTTAATGGTAAACCTAATTTCTGGGTGACCATTGTGCAGCACTTGGGTGATTTCGCGGGCTTGTTCCGGATCACGCAAGTATATGGGAGTCGTTTTCTGTGATGCTGTGGCTCCTGGAGCGTTGGTTGGTTGGGTTCCATTGGCTGGAGCTTGCACAGCCTCAACCAGGTCCTCGTCCATGGATTCGGCATGAGGAGGGGGCGTGGAGCACTTACGCCTTTTTTGAGTTGCTTCTGATGTTTCTGGGAATTTACCCGCTTCGTTCAGATCTGTGAGAGCGGCATAGCTGTTTGATGTAGCTGGTGGTGGGTTTTCAGTGTTGCTCATTGACCCCTTTGCTGTTCTTTTGAGGTGGGGTGTTTGCCAGGAGTTTAACTGATGCATTTCATGTTTCAACAGGTACTCAGTGATGGCGCCCAACCTTGATCTGTGGTAGGAGTAAATGCGGAAGGCCGCGGCTGTGAGGCAGAGTTCGTCGAAGGAGGGGACTGCAAACATTTGTGCATCCGCCTGGTCAAGGTACTTGATGCGGGCTTGCCGCTCTTGTTTTAGGGTGCTCACCAAGTCTCGTGCGAGCGGAAAGCTCGGGTTGACAATTAGGGCTTCACCCATAAATGTGGAGATGTTGCCACCTGACAGGTAGTAGTCGTCAGTAGATGGTGCAGTGGGAACTTCTAGGACAGGAAATTCCTCTGCTGGGAGAGGGACAGTCAGAGCTGTGGGCACATGTGATGTAGCCATGTTGGGTTGTTGCATGGCAGTGCAATGAGAATGGAGTTTGATAGAATAGATGAAAAGAAGAGTAAGTTTTGATAGAGCACGTCTAGGGCGCTAATTTGCACGGATAGCAGAGGGCCTACCCTAAGGCGCCTAAGCAACCAGTCTAGGACTGTTGGCTGCGGCCTTGCTATCCTACCCAATTACAATGCTGTTTCTGCTTCCTGATTGCTCGCAGGCACAGAGCTGTTCCTACGAAGAAGTAGCCTTCACTTGCAGTCTAGCGGACACAGGGCTGTCCCAGGCTGCGGTAGTCTAGTTGATGCGGCTACAAAAAGCGGCCTTCTCTTGCAGTCTAGTAGGCAGGCACGAAGCTGTCCCAGGTTGCAGCAGTGGAGTTTATGCGGCGCTTCTCACCAGTTTCCTCGCAGCGGAGGCCAAGTCCCTAAGAGTGCTGCTTGGGCATTGCTGCTCTGCTGGCTAGGAGTTGTCTCTCGATGGATCGCTTGGTGTTCACACTTCGGCGTCTCGAAGAGAAGTCGATAATACACAAGCAAGCAAGTCGCAAGTCGTGTACTGACAGGCTGTTAACAGCCAGAAGGTTTTTGCTGCGTACCCACCCAGGTTTTGGGTCTGACCGCAGGTTGTTAATTTTGATGTTTATAGGATGATGTGATATTTTTTGTTGAAGAAAATTTTGTTGAGGTAGCTTTTTGCTCCTCTTTAATTTTGTACAGGATGCCAAACCGCTTTTTTGTTTACACCCTGGTGTTTTATTGTTCTAAAATGGGGTAAATTTAGTAGCCAAACAGCTCTTTTGGAGATTTGTAATTTAGCTTATGCTGCTGTAAGGATTAACTCCTTTGTTACCTTGGATGCCCGCAAGCCATACGGGGTACCCGGTAAAGCCTGAATCGGCGGCTCGCAGCGTCGTAGTCTCCTAGAGACCGAACCAGGGCGCTTCTATGAGCAGGAATTTTATCGTAAAATTTTGTTGCCCGGCGTCTAATTTCGTCCTCCACGTATGGGAGAAGGTAAGCTTCGTGAAGTAACCTCACGGGAAAAGAACGGCCCACAGAATAGATGGATCGGAGTCCTCTATTCTGTGCACGCTGAAGGTATGCTATCCAGCTATCGGCAGCCATGCCCCAGATTTCACAGGCGTACAACATGAGTGGGATTATCAGCGCTCGAAAGAGGTGTAGCTTTAAGCGGACTGGCATCGAGCGAGAACCCAGCATTGGGTACAGAGAGGCAATAGCCCCCTGCACCCGTGCCGATAGTTCCCTGATGTGTCCGCGGAAAGTTAGGCCTCTATCAAGTTGAACGCCCAGGTACTTGATGGAATTAGTCCACTCTATCCTTCGGCCCCTGAAGTGGAAGTTTGGTCGGTCAGCGGGGGTGTGGCGCCTCGTAAAAAGAATGGCGTGGCTTTTGTCCGGATTCACGGACATCCGCCAACGCCTGCACCATTCTTGTGTGAGACGGAGGTGTCTCTGAATTGGGTTGAAGGCTCTGAGTATATGTCTGTTTTTGCAGAACAACAACACGTCGTCAGCATATTGTGCCATTTCGACCTGTGGTTGAGTTGGAAAATCTGCCATGAAAACACTAAATAGTGTGGGGGATAATACAGAGCCTTCGGGGACTCCGCCTCTCACGGGTCTCAGTGTAGATGTTTTCCCCGCTACTGTGACTTTAAATGATCTGTGCCTGAGAAAGCTGTGTAGGATGTTGATTAGCTGTGTAGGTAGCCCCAGTTGGATAAGTTTGAAGATCAGACCGGCATGCCATGTCGTGGAGAAGGCCTTTTCGACATCCAAAGATACCACTGCCGTGAAGGCGCGTTCCTGGAAACCCAGGGCCGCTGTCTCCACCACACGTAGCAGCTGTTGGGTAGTCGAGTGCCCAGGATGAAAACCGAACTGGTGGTCAGGAATAGCTTGAACATCTCCCAAGATGGGAGTCATTCGGGTTAGGATTAACCTCTCGAATACCTTCGAGAGGGTAGAAAGGAGGCTTATGGATCGGTAGCTGGAAGGATGTACAGGATCCTTTCCAGGCTTCAATATACATATCACCCGAGCCTCTCTCCACTCGCGAGGAAAGTGCCCCAAGGTGATGCACATATTGAAAATCCTGGTTAGGAAAAGAACGGCATTGAAGGGAAGGTGACGAAGCATGAGGGGTGTCAGCCCGTCCGGCCCCGCCGCCTTGTTTGGTTTGAGGCGTTTGAGTACGCCCTGGACTTCACTGGGGCGAATGACGGGAAGTCGCTCCGCGTCCTCGGGAGGACGTCGAAAAAATCGGCGTACCTCCCTACGAACGCGTTCAGAAAACATGTCGTCCTGGGGGTCCTCTCTCGGACATAGAGTGCGTTCAAGATAGTCAGCGAACGCATTTGCTTTGGCTTGGGGTTCATAGGCGAGGCCTTGGGTGCCATGGATGGGTGAGGTGTATTGACCTTTGCGATTCCTGAGGGTCCTGGCGATACGCCACACGTCGCCATTTTCAACGCGCAGTCTGGCCATTGTGTCCTCCCACGCTTGCACCTTGTGCTCACGCAGTCGGACCCTGACCAGTCGACGTAAACGTCGTAAGAGCGCGCGATTATGTGGCGTGCGGTGTCGCTGGTACAGTCTCCGTGCCGCCCAGGAGCGGCGGATAAGAAGGGTGATGTCTAAAGGAAGAACGTCTGGATGAAGAGGTGCAGGTCCATGAACTGTTAGATTTTTGGCAGTTCGCGTCAGGATAGAAGTGAATGATGAGATTGCCCTCTCAATGTCCGGGATGTTTGTAACTTTTGGGTTCGGTGGAATGGAAGTGCGGAGGCAGCTCCTTACGCCTTCCCAATCGACTTCTCGTGTTTGGAGCGAGGTGTCATGACTGGCAACCCTAGTGTTGATTTCTGTCAGCACCGGATTATGGTCAGAATGAAGTGCGTTTAGTGACGTAAGAGTGAGATGAAATGGAAAATGCTTTGCGATTGCGAAGTCAATGACTGATGGCAGTCCTCCACCTCGCGGGTAGTGCGTTGGTTGCCGGGGACCCTGCACTTGAAGCTGTGGGTCTCCATCTATTAGGCGAATGATTTGATTGCCTCTTGCATCTGCGCGACGACCACAATGCCAACGCTGATGTTTTGCATTGAAGTCCCCGGCCATGATAGCACTTGGGTGTAAGTTTAGGATAGATAGATAGTCGTTTGGAACGAACTGCCGGTTGGGGGGGTGATACACAGAGACCACTAGGACCTCAGTTCCGCCAAGGTCAAGACAGATTGCCGTGGCCTCTAGGGTTTGAAGAGGAGGGAGCTGGATGGGTTTGTGGACTACATTTTGCCGGACAAGTACCGCTGTACCACCGCCAGGGCGGCCTTGGCGATCCGTGCGATGGCAAATGTAGCCCGGGATGCGGAAACGGGTGTCTGGACGGAGATGCGTTTCGCTGACTAAGATGACGTCTAGGGCATTTGCTCGAGCGAACTGCAATAGCTCGCCCCCCTGATCAACCAGGCCACACGCATTCCAGAATGCGAAGCGAAAAGAGGTACGAGACCTAGTTCGATTCGCCATTCTGTGATTGCTGGATACCAGTTGACAGTAGGGCAAGTCCCTCCATTGCAGCCAGCATCTTGCTTGCCGGGTCTGAGGCACAGAAGAACTTCACTAAGATCTCACAGATCTTTTGTCCATGTGATTGCAGCAAATTCTGCAACCACCTAAACATCTCCGTGAGATCCAGGGAAGCCGTTAGTTGGGTGGAGCTTATGGTAGAGGGCACTATGTTGGTGTTGGCTGGGGAGGATGACCTAAGGGGAGCAGGCCTACCTCGAGCCCTTTCGTCCCTCAACTGTCTAGGGGGCATAGGTTCGCTATGCGCCACCACCACAGTCGAGTTCTCGGGTTGGCGAGATAGTCTTCTCTCATTGAGGTCTGGTTTGGAAGCTGCGATTCCTGGGGCTGGGGCCCGTGTCTGTTTGTGTTTCTGTGTGGGAGTTTGTGCTTTCCCACGAGACTGTTTTGGGGTGTCAGAGGATTTTTGCACAACTTCAGCAAAAGATGGGCGCCGTTCAACCTGCTGACGGTCTTCATTTGGTGGCTGCCTGCTGGATGTCGTAGCCTTGGAGACTGAGGAAGGGAGAGCCCTGGTCTCTTCCCTGGCTGGCGCTCTTTGAAGTGTTCTTTCCTGTGCCGGTCTTCTGGCAGCTATAACCGCCTTCCTTGTTGGGCAGCCGCCATAGCAGGCAATATGCTCACCTTTGCAGTTTGCGCAAGTGGGCGCATCGGTAAGCGACCTCGGACACGCCTCCTTGTCATGAGGTCCTCCACAACGCAGGCAACGCTGCATTCTGCGGCAAAACCTGCTGGAGTGGTTAAACCCCAGACAATGGTGGCACTGAGGAGGGCCGCCAGAACTCCTGACGGCCTCGACCTTTACCCGGAGGTAACAAATAGTTTTGACGCTATCTATCTTTGCCTCCGGGTCGTTGGACCGCTCTACTATCACCAGATAGAGAGGGATGGGGATGGGGCCAGGCTGACCTTGTGGTCCTGGCTTGGTCAGCTGCCTGACCAAGCGCGGTGTTATACCCTGTCGGGTGAGGTCATCGGTGATCTCGCTTACCGGTGTATCCACTGGTAATCCTCTGATCACCCTTTTTAAGTCTCGTGCCTTGTCCAGGCCGAAGGTAAAGTAGGGGATCTTCTTCCCCTCGAGTGCCCTGAGGAGCAGCTGGTAGTCCTCTATGTTTGTCGCCTTGAAAACAAAGCGGCTCTTCCTCCTCGTCACCTCGCATTTATTCGAGAGGGACGGCATTACTTCCTTTAGGAAGCCTACCGACCCCCGGAAATCATCCACGATGATGGGAGGAATATGCCGCTTAGGTGGGGTTCGCTGGCTGGTAGCATCAGTCTTCAGGACGTTTGACTGTCCCTTCTTCCTCCTTGAGGTTACCTCCTGGAATTCTGCGTCATCGACGTCTGTGGAGACGTCCGAGGAGCTGGTCTGGAAGTCCTCTTCCTCCATCCTGGAGGACGAAATTTCTGGAGCCGCAGCTCCGTGAGAATATTCTCCTTCTGAATCTGAGGAGTCGTTGGATGAATTTTGGCCTGAACGAGAATTTTTATCCCGGGAAGGGCCCTGGTTGGTGGCCTGTTCGGCTATAGCCAAACGTTTTACAGCGCCATTTCCGCCTTCTTTGCGATGTCGGCGCTGCCTTTTGGTTCCTGTAGCAGTGGTTTTAACCCTGTCTACAGGGTGAGTCACACCGGTGCTGGTGCTTGGTTTGGCATCCTGTGATGGATGTTTCGATGAGGGATGGGTGGTGGGTTGGTCAGAACCCTCACCTGGTGTGGGCATTTTGCCCTGCACCAAGGTGCAGTTTACAGCTAACCTTAGGCTATTAACTTACCTGGCAGTACAGGCTGCAAAATTGCGTGAAACACAGAGGACCGGACAATTAAGCGCCTTTAAAACCACCTTTCGGTGTTGGCTGTGGCCTTGTGTTTCCCTGTCTGCTCTGATGGTGTGTTTTCTATGAGGTTGTCACTCGCTCGCTCGCACGCTGTTGCTGCTGCTCTCTTCTGGAGATTTGCCGGGAGCTTCCCGAAGGTCCCTCCCGATGGCGGCAAATGATGACTGCAAAGCTCTAGATGGTCTCGATAATACACAAATGCCAGATACGTTTACGTATATTCAGTTTAGAAGACTTCCTCACCCAGACATAAGGACTTATTCGTTCATTGTTGCCTGTATATTTACTTTAGCCGTGGTTCATTATCATGCTATAAACAAACTATGAATTTCGGGTGAACGTAGACAATATTTTGACAATGTTTTATAAAGCTTTCTAATTAATTACGCATTTCCGTCCTCAGTATTAGACATTACTGGTGGCGCCATCTTTGATCAAAAGCTCGAGTTTGGTTATCAATTTCATTACTTTCCAACAAATTTCTCTCCTGGCGGACAATCACTGTAACTAAAGCATAGTCTGCTGTAGAGCAAATCATTCAGTGTGTTACACTCACAGTACTTTCCCAACCGCTTCTTCCGCTAGAACTTATTTTTGAAGCTCCTCCAACGTTGCATTATACATTTTGGTGCAGATGCAACAAGTGTAAAGTTAAATTCTAAAAATAGAGACAGCTCTTGCTGCCCTTCAGTTTGCAACGTTGTTATGGACCTACACGAATTGGACTAACGTTTTTAAGATATAAAGATAATGGAAGCACAGAGGGCTTCAAAAATCATTAATTAGACAAAATAAATTGGCATAAATGACGCTCTTTAACGAGATCTGTATTTTGATGTATTAAAAGCTTGTCCATATGTTATGATTTACAAGTTAAAGACAATTATAGAGATTTCACTAAGAACGAGTCAGAAACTATTTAAGGAGAATTACACATATATGTTTTGTTTTTATTTAAATCCATTAACTATAAGACCAAACAGTGAGAGATAACTCCATAGAAATATTTTCCAGAAATTATATAAGATATTGTCACGATCCCTTTATTTACGAGAGCGCGGCGCGGAGCAATAAGTGACAGATAGTGCAGGATGGAGATAAAGTTCTTGCGTAAGCGGATAAGCAAGCGCGGGGATAAAAGGCATGCCAAAACAGATAACGTTAGAAGTCTGGAACGTTCATGTTTCGTTTAGTGACAGAACATTGGATTTCTTGGTTGATATAGAACAATCTAGAATCATGAATTGTCGGGTACAAAAAGAAGCCGTGGCTAGTTTATCGCACAGTTGTCAAGACAGTAGTAAACAGAGCTATAATGAGAGTTGTAAACAGAGTGTAATCAGAACTGAGCAACTGTTTGTTTGTGGTCAACGACCTTGGAAGATTGTAATTGAGTATGTGACGTAATTCTGCTAAAGTAAGGATTGTCCAAAGTGTATTTCTACGGATATAAATAACATTTTGAATTTCTGCAGCTTGCACATTTAATCCTACGAATCCACAAAGTCACAATATTCAAAATGTAGGTTATGTAAATGTTAAGTTTCTTGAGTAGGGAATGCGTCCAGTATTTTTGTCAACATTTTGACTACATAATTTGACCATACAGACTTGTACCAAAGTCATATCTCGGTACAGGTTTTACATTCCTTACTACGTACTTAGTGTAAGCAGCTCAAACACTGTACACAAAAGTTAAACACGAGAATTCACCAGAAATACATTATTTGAAATTGATGAATCCAGAAAATTATTAATTTTCAGCAACAGCTGCTGTGTGTGTTTGCAAACAATATAGCTGAAATATAAAACTTGGGTTATACACCAAACTTGGTTCAGCATCTTCCAAGGATGCAACGCGAACATGTTTAACAAAACAACACATTTGAGCAACTCTCTTTCACTCCCTACAAACTGCTACCTTACAGCTGCTCTTACAAAGTGACTACATTACTCCTCACTTAACCACTAGTTCATAAAATATTTGACTATCACTTGAGCATTGCTGTGCTCTCCTACTGCCCTTGTACTAATAATGATATATGTAATACGACATTTTCTATATACAATTGTCTGTAATAATATGTAGTAAGTATGAGAAGAGGACAATGAGTAGAGAAAGTCATGTGACTGTAACTCATGCGTTTAATTTAGGAAGCCTTAAGGTTAGTTTTTCTTGTAAAATAATGTTACCAAACTTCTAAGATGAATGCAATATATTCTCTATGTGCTATGTATGTGACAGAACCATTTAAAAGTTCTGTGCGCTTAAGACCACACGACAGAAGTCAAAACATAAGAACTATTCGTCACTAATTAGTCCTAAAAATTATTTAAAAAATTTTAATGTTTACACATATTTTTGCGCAAAGAGGACACTTGCGAGCTAAAGATTTCATGCCACACGCTAAGTGTACCTGCAAATGAAAATACGATGACTGTGGGTTCGTGAAATTAAAAACCCACGTTACAAACACTAAAAATTGCTCTTTATTTGTTTCAAAACACACTTTGTCCAACCTTTACAGTACCAGAATTACGTCACCAACACATAGAACTTGCAAGGTCATCGACCACAGCACAGTTCACTTGCACAGCTGTTCGTGCGCATGTGTCCAGTTACCGACTGACTGCTGTGGCAGGCGGCGGCTTCCTTATTTATAAATTACTCAGTATCCGGATTGTCCTCAAGCAATCAGGACGGCGTTAGAAGAAGGACAAACTCTCTAGAAATCCGTCTCCTTCGCCCCCCGCCTTTACGGTGAGCTTTTATTTCCGCATTGCACTGCTCGCCTAACCTTAGCAGTGCATTCGCGACACTGTTCCCTCTTCAAGGCTGGTCGTCCCGAATAGCACCATCGTAACGGGACAGACGAACCAGATGTACCTCCAACATTTTTCCTCGGGGCACCTTCTGGATGCAGTATACCACGTCTTTAATCCTCACATCAACGTTTTACAGTCCTTGCCACGGCTGTTGAGGTTTCGGGCAGCCTCCCTTGGTCCGGGTAGGATTGTACAACCAGATTAGATCACCTTGCTGGAAACCTTGTGTGTCGGCTCTCTGTCGTACCAGGTCTTCATGGGGTCACAGGCCTTCTGGATTTTCTGACGAGCCCTCTCATTCATGTCGTGGATACGGTCCACCAAGTTCTCCACATACTCGGATGCTGGTTGTTTTGCGGCTAGGGTCCCGATCTAGCTGATGGCTGGCCACAACCTTCCTTAGATGTTCTTCCAGGGGCCTCATATACCTCTGCACCATGCCGTCCGACTACGGGTGTAGGGGTGTTGTGCGGGTCTTGTTCACCTTAAGACTTTCCAGTGCCTCCTTCATCAGGTTAGTCTCAAAATTGGTACCCTGGTCACCGTGGAGCTATAGGGCAGCCCAAAACGGCAGAACAATTGTTCCACGAGGCAGGCTGTGATTATCTTCACCTCCTGGTTCGGGATGACATACACCTCCAGCCACTTGTTGTAATAGTCCACGGCCAACATCATGTTGCCTCGGTTGGACACTGGGAAGGGTCCAGCTATATCGACAGCGATGCCTTCGAAAGGTACTCCAACGTTGTACTTGTACATACGACCCCAGCTCATACTCTGGGGGCCGCGACGCGCCGCCCACACGTGACATTCACGGCACCACCTCTCAGCATCTGCTCTGAGTCTGAGCCAGTAGGAGCGCTGCCGGAGTTTGTCGATCGTCCGGTTGGTTCACAGGTGTCCTCCTGAAGTACCGGCTTGCACTTCCCCCACGACTTTCGGAAAGCTTCGGGGAAGTACCAACTGCTCCCTCAACGTCTTCCCATTGAGTGATATCCATATCCAGAACAGCACACCCAATTTGGTCTACATAGATTCCCATTGGGCCTCGTACGACTTGTGCGCAGAGCTTCTAGGTGCGATGTCTTCCCAGGTCGGCGTCGTCCCTGCCTTCACCTCCCTCAAGAGTGGCCCTAGGTTGGCCTCCGCCAGCTGTTCCCTCCTCAAGCCTGCACTATCCCAGCCATCCGCAGGCACTGCCGTGAATACTCTGATAGCTGTGGCACGTTCCTTCTCTTCCACTCTTCTGCATTGACCGCACCCTTCCGCGAAGGCTCTTCTGGACATGGCGTCTGCGTTACCGTGGCTCTTTCCTCTACGATGTATAGCGGTGAAGGCGCACTCCTGTAGCCTCTGGGTCTAATGCACAGTCTGGCCTTCCAGGTTCCTAAAGGTAAATAGCCAGGTGAGGGCGGAATGGTCAGTCCTCAGGTAGAATGGCTGACTGCACAGGTACTTGTGGGGGTGCTCCAAGGTCTCTACTGCCACCAGTAGTTCTCACCGGGTGACACAGTAGTTCTCCTCTGCCTTCCTCTTTTGTAATTTACGTCCTCCGTCTCCTCTGCCTTCGACAACGTCTTATTGTAGTAGGCTATCAACAGATCGAGGCCGTCCTGGACTTGGGACTTGCCTCTAATGCAATGGTCATTGGCGTCGGTGCCCACAATGAAGGCGCCGCCTGGTTGTGGAAATCCCAGAATAGGAGCACTGCAACGTGTCTCCTCCAGCTGCTGATTAGCGACTTCGGCGTCCTCCGTCTTCACATAAGAACAGTGTTCTTCCGTCAGGGGTGACAGGTTTCGCGATATTGGAAAGCTCCTTTATGAAACGGTGGCAATAGATGCACTGCCCTAGGAAACTGCGCAATTCTCTCTTATCCTTTGTCCAAGGACAATCTCTCACGGCCCGTGTCTTCTCCGGTTTTGTGGCCGCTTCGGTTGGTGAGACTAATTGGCCAAAGTAGTTGACTGCCTTACGGATGAGCTGGTACTTCTTCGCGTTTAGCTTCATGTGGGTCGCCTGCAGTCTCTGTAGCATCCTGCTCAGCTTTTCGAGATGGTCTTCGAATGTGTCGTCGCCGACGATGATGATGCCCAGGTATATCAGGCAGGCGTGATATGTCAACCCTCTCATCACTGATTCCATGAGGCGTTTGAAGGTAGCTGATGCGTTGCAGAGGTCAAAGAGCATAAGCGGGAACTGCCGAATCCCTTGACCTGCCGAGAATGCGGTTTGTCCTTGTCTCTCGGGTCTAGAGCTACCTGCCAGTAACCAGACTTCAGGTCCAGGTTCGAGAACCACTGCTCACAAGCTAGCGTGTGCAGGATGTCGTCAATCCGGGTTAAGGTGAAACATCCTTCCTTATGACAGCGTTCAGGTTCCTGTAGTCCACCGTTCTTCTTCGTCATCAAGATTACACCGGAACACCAAGTGCTGTCAGAATCTTCAACAGTTACCCTGGATCTCATGTCCTCCATTATGTCCCGTATCGCTGTTTGTTTCACCAGCGGAACGCATCTTGGTGGATGTGGAATAGGCCTTTCGCCTCCAGTGACACGTCCAAAATGGGGTGAGGGTGGTGCTGTGGATGATGATTGGCTAGGATACCCCTGGGTCGCCACATCCGTACCCACAGAAAGTGAACCCCTGGGGGATAGACGCCGTCCACCGAGCCGATAGAGTCGGCCGGCGGGGCGGCGGTACAGCTATATTCATCAAAAACCACATCACCCATACTGCCATTACCATCCCTCCGCCTCAACACTTGGAGGCGACCGCCATAAGGCTCTCCTTGGGCGGTTCAGACCTATTGCTTGTCGCGGTGTGTGACCCGCACAACCATCCCTTCTATGAAGCGGATTACAGGGCACTCCTCTACCTAGACCACCGAGTATGCATAGCTGGCGACTTCAATGCCAAACATCCAGGATGGAATAGCCGCATCCAGAATGATAGGGAAAGGAGCATCTACCGCCTCATCAGCGGAGACCCAACCCTTCATGCGCATGGCCCGCGGGGTCCAACGCACTTCCCACCTGGTGGCAGGGCGGACGTCATAGACTTCGCAATCACCAAGAACATTCTATTTCATCTGGACCTCACGGCGGTGAATGCTCTGGATTCTGACCACAACGCAGTTGTGATCAATTCAGACGTTACCGTCGCAGCTCTGGCAACGGCTGACTGGGTGGATGAAGTCGATTGGGATGCCGCCATCCTTGACATCCAAAACTCCATGGAAGCCCGCCCTCGAATCGACTCTGTGGAGTCACTCGAGGCGGCAGCCAGGGAGTTCTCCACATCCATCTTTAAGGCGGTCCGTGCTCACACACACCGCATTCTAATTGATACGCCAAACCCCACAGATGTCCCAGGACCCATCAAACAACTTATAAGGGCTAAAAACGCCGTAAGAAAGCTGTGGCAGAGATTTCGCCATCCCAGGATAGGAGAAGTACACCAGAGGTTCAAATCCCTGGCAAGACGACTCCTAAGAGCACACCGCAAAGAGGCCTGGGAAAACATGTTTGGGCAAACCAATCTCCAGGAGAGAAAACCGTGGCGAATAGTCCGTAGCCTGCGGAAAGACAAAACCGTACACCAGCACCCCCTACATAGCCCTAGAGGTCGACTCGTCTACGAGTCGAAAGAAAAAGCAGATGCGCTAACCGACTATCTGGAGGCCCAGTTCCAGACCAGGATTGAGCCAATGGACGACGACCATGCTGACCTCGTGGAACGAGAGGTGGAGGACTTCCTGGAAGCTCCGCCCCCGGACCACGAGGAGTTCCATATTCCCATAGTTACCCCTAGAGAGTTGGCAACCACGCTTAACTCTCTAAGAGCCAACAAAGCCCTTGGGCAGGACCGTGTCACAGCGGAAATGCTCAAGCACCTCCCACGCAAAGCCGTGATTCACGTAACCCGGATTTACAACGCATGCCTGTTCATGCGCCACTTTCCAGCTGTCTGGAAGGAGGCGCGCGTGGTTTGCGTTTTAAAGCCGGGGAAAAATCCGGTTTTTCCTTCCAGTTACCGCTCCATCAGCCTTCTACCAGTTTTGTCGAAGGTATTCGAAAAACTGCTCCTCTCCCGGCTTCTTCCTCATCTAGAGGAAAGGGGCCTAATCCCGGAACACCATTTTGGCTTCCATTCTGGCCACTCCACGACCGAGCAGCTACTGCGTTTTGCCGAGAAGGACTCCCTGGGATTCCAAGAAAGGTCTTAAACGGTAGTAGTGCTGCTTGACGTGGAGAAGGCATTCGACACAACCTGGCACGAGGGGCTAATTTACAAGCTCCTAGAGCACCAGCTCCCTCTTCCATACATTTCCTTGGTGGCCGGTTTCCTCGGAAACCGAAGCTTCCGCATAAGGGTGGAGGGGGCGCTGTCCACAGAGCGGCCCATTGGCGCTGGAGTGCCGGAAGGCAGCGTGCTGTCGCCGTCGCTCTCCGCAGCTTACATGGCCGACATTCCAACGCACCACAACACCCAAACCTGTCAGTATGCGGACGATCTCGTGATCTTCGCAGTCAATAGGAATACACGGTACAGCTTCCGGCAAATCCAAACCCAGCTCCGGGCCATTGGCGAATGGAGCGCAAAACGGCGACTGGCAATTAACCCGGAGAAGAGCTCTGCTATTCTCCTGGCGAAAACCATAGCCAACCGGTTGCAGCAGAACTTTGTTTTACGGCACCGTCGAATCCCATGGGTGCAAACGGCGAAGTATCTTGGGGTGACGCTGGACCTTAAGTTAACTTACGTTCCGCTCGTCAAGGGCAAGGTCCAGCTGGGGCACGTCGCACTCCGGAGCCTATACCCTATTTTCAGATCACCCATGCCGATCCGACTCAAACTCCAACAGTATCGGGCGATCATTCTGCCTATGATTCTGTACGGCTGTGAGATCTGGGGAACAGTGGCTAATACCACTTTCGTCAGGCTCCAGACGCTGCAGAAAAAGGCACTCCGCATCATCTACGATACAGGATGGAGATTCCCGGCTCATATCATACATGAGCACTCCCAGATCCCGTACATTGTCGGTGTCATTCGCGAGAGGGCACGATCAATGTACGACAAAATCCAAATTCACCCCAACCCTTTAGTGAAATCCCTGGGAAGGTATGACCCGAGAGATCAAAGACGCTTGCCATCCTTCAGACTGGCGAGAGAAGTCTTGGGACCCCTTGGGTAACCCAAGGAAAACCCCAGATATCTCTGGGACCAATTTTTACGCCGAAGGACCAAGCGCTACACAACCCTTAGCCAAAACGGAGCAAAAAATTAAATCGTGTCTCCCAAAAAGGGAGAACGATTAAGTGCAGCTGCCCACGACAAAAGGGGCAACCCATTCCAAACATTCAATATTTCAAACACCCCAGCAAAACAAGGAACTACTAGCTCATTTCGCAGGTTAAGCCGCAAAGCGGCTAGGTACTGCGGCATAAGGCACCCGGACGGGGATAGCCCCGCCCGACTAGGACTACCTCTGGACCTCTGGGTAACGTATAATTTTAGTGTGGAATTTAAGGTTGCTAAATGGATAAAAATGTGTTTCTTTCTTATCTTTTTTATTACATAAGAGTGTTATTGCAATGGATTATTGACAGTCCGTGACACCTAAAGGCTACGTTCAGTGTTAACACAGACTTGGTAGTCAACAAAACTTACACTTCTTATTGTTATTACACAATTAGTAAAGTTGTTGATAGTTGAGTACATATGTTCATTTCAGAGAGAAACTTTACAAACAGATCAATTTGTCTGTAAACAACATAATCTGAAAGTAAAACACTCTTCAACTAGCATTTACATACACGCTTTCCGAAATTTTTGGTTGTCTGATTGTTCTAAAATACTTTCAAAATGAGATGGACGTATCTTAAATTGTTCCGTAATGTCGTTGGAAGATCTCTATACTCGTGTCACTCTTGTATATCTGACGAACTATAAGAGATGAACAAAATGGAAAATTAAATTTAATGACTACATGACAATTAATTATAATAGTTATTAAAATTCTGAGGTTTATATTTCAATTTAAGTAAAGAGGCGTCAAAAGGAGTACACAGTGTAACGGCAGTTAATCTTATTCGCGACTGATGAACAGAACTGTTTGTTATTAAGCTTTCCAGTTTTTATTCATCGTCTTTGCTTTAATTGCTTTATCAAAGTGTAACAAGAGAACATTAACAGCGAAAGAGAATTAAGTCCATGGAATAACTAGCAGCAGCACAGAGGTGTCGTTGAAGGTGAACCCTGCTCCATGGAACAGGGGCCTTCGACTTATTGCCATCCCGGGACAGTGTCCCTTACTGGCATTTTAAGAAGGATGAATAACAGATGGTGGTTTGATGGCTGGTTTTTGATCTGATGAATTGGGTTTTAAAGAGAAGGGATGAAATTCAATATGAAAGTGATAGGTTTATGATGTGCCTAGAGAGGTTCTGGGGTGTTTGTAGGTAGCCCCGGGGTCTATATCATATTCCCCGAGACCCCTGATAAGTTGATTGAAACTAGAAGGTAGGTCAGAGTAGAATTTATGTGAGAGTTTTTGGATGTAGGTGGTCAGCTTGGGAAATGAAAGATCTTGATGTATGTTGTTATTTGGGATGTACCACTCAGCACCTGTAGCAATTCTTAAATATCGGTTTTGCAGGACCTGGAGTTTATATAAATTTGAGGGGGCTGCAGCACCCCATACCTGACATGCATAAGTTATCGCCGGCCTCAGTATTTGTTGGTAAATGAGGATCTTGTTCCTGAGACTCATTGGTGACTTTTTATTGTATAATGCATAGAGCATGCCCATGCGTTTCGTAATTTTGGAGGCGACAGAAAGGATGTGGGCTTTCCAGGTTAGGCGCATGTCCAGTGTAACTCCAAGATATTGGGCTTGGATGCTCCAGGGAATGTGTTCTCCTGCGAGGTGCAGTTCTGGTACGTCCTGGGTTTGACGTCGGGTGAAGGTGACTGCCTGCGACTTTGCGGCGTTTATACGTAATCGCCAGGTTAGGAACCAGGCGGAAATCATGGTAGCATATTTCTGTAGGCGTTGTACAGCAATATGATGTTGACATGAGGCCGTGGTGATTGCTGTATCGTCAGCGAATAAATAGAGTCCATGGAATAACTGGCCGAAATAGCTTGAGATGTAGTTAGTTTAGGAGACTTCTTTTCTGACAGACAATAAATTGTTTACTCGATATTGCCTCCATATCTATTGAGGCTAACCTTCGTTTACAGACAACAAACAACAATTAAATCCAAGATATATTTTCAGAAGAAAATTACAAGGTGCTACACAACATTGTTTATAATTACAAAGTCTCTTCACCAGTACAAGATATTACATGTGGAGCCCTCTCTGGTCAGCAATAAGTAGTCCGTTGGCAAACGATACGTCTCCCCTGGCGGACAACTATTGTAACTAAAACGACGTTGCTCACGACCGACCGTTCGACAAAGATTTGTCCATCTGTTACACATATGAAATACACGTTTAAGGAGTTGTTCCATTGCTCACATTGTTATACATACAGCAGCAATATAGCTAAATATTTATACATAGTGTTAGCTTTAATATTACAAAGTAATGGGTATAATCTTCTAACCAGCTCAGGAAGAGAATAAGTATAAAGGCATTGGAAAACTGCACTATAGCCACAGAAAATCATTAATGATAAAATAACTTTACATAAATTACGCTCGTTAACGGAATCTCAATATGTGTGTGCTGAGACCTTGTCTGTGTCTCATGACCAACAATTTAAAGAAAATTGTACATAATTCAGCGAGGATAAATAGAAAATTAGAGACTATTGCAGGAATTCAATATTTTGAGTTGTATGGAAATATATTTAACACTTGGTTCTTCGATAAAATAAAAAACATCTTGGTCGAGAGGACCATGTATGTTTGTGAACAGTTTAACTACATAAATAAACATTGGTGAAATGCCAAGTTTGATATTTGTGTTTATGTTCCAAAGATACAAAAAGGAAGACTTTATAACAAATGCTGCCAACCTCAGACTACCCAATACATAAGTAGGTACTGTTCATTCTCGAAAGCATCTACATAACTAGTAAACTGTAAGTACTAGATAAAATCTTCCAGTGTACATCTTAAAACACATTGTCAAACTTAAACATATTTCATTTGTTTTGAGAAAGATAACATTCTAAATATTTTCAGTGAAGACTTCGTAAAGCATTTCTGAGTTCAAAGATCGTCTGGTTTTTGTTATAAATATACTAATTAATATGTTGATGGTATGTAGTGTACATATTTATGTGTAGACTAGGATGTACATCTAATCTTGTAACATTAATACACAAACGGGCAGTGACACAGTACACATGTGAGTACTCATTACAACTAACAAAGTCTTACTCAAAAAAACGTATATGTCACTTCACTACATCATTTATGTTAGATAGATTGCTTACTTCTGTACAAGAGTTAGCAAGTATTTTATTTGCAGACTAATCCAACATATATCTAATTTATGTATTGTTCCCTTCCAAATCTGAGGAGGTACACAAAAAGAAAGTCAGTGGGTAACACAGATGAGGGAGGCATCTAGGTATAACAAAGTTGAAAATACAGTTGGTCGTGACAGTGTAGCAATACCTACAGTTCTGTAGATGATGCTACTACACAAGATGATAGCTATTTTTATTTGAAATGTTTGTTATATGTATATATCGCAATAGGGAAAGCTTACCTAATGTATTCTCCTCTTTTCTTGCAATGAAAATATTATAAAGTATATTTCCATCAACACGATGTAGGTAAATATATAATGAATGAAATAGAAGTGCGCACATTTGTAAGTATTTGGTTTGTTAAGTTAGTTTTTCCTTGTTATATTACTTAATTGATTTTATTCCTGTCATGTGAGTTCAATGTGTTCAAATACTTCGTTAACAATCCACGATTTCCTCTTAGACGTAAGGTATAGTGGTAAAGTTTATCAAGTATTCTCACTATGGAACAGAAACGTATCCACACATATTGAGCGTTATAGATATAAGTTCCAACAAAATTTAACAGGTGCATGGACCCTAAGTGGGAAATTGCTATAGTTCTTAAAGGAAAAAACGGTAATAATATACATAGTTTAGAAGACTTCCTTTCTGACACAGGATTATTTATTTTTTCGAAAGAATCTCTGTATCCGCTGAAGCTCTTCTTTGTTTTGAGACAATAAAGAAGAACTAAATCGACACCTTATGCTAAGGAATATACTCAAAGTATATTAAAAAACTTGGGAAATAATTACACGTATTCCAGCTCAGTATAAGTTATTACCTGTGGCATCATCTCTTGATAGCAATTCCACTTCGGTTGGCAGTTCAGATATATCTCTCCTGGTGGATAATCACTATAACTATCAGTTCGTATAGGTCAGTCATTTAACATGCTACATTCCCAATCCGTCAAACAACTAAGGCTCATCACTGCATCTGCTTTAAATTATATATGTATATATTTCATAACTCATTTTGTTGTGGCTACGAGATAGCGTAGTTAAATGTGTCAGCTCATGTTCTCTTTTAACTTCTAGTGCTACTCTTGTAAACTTACGAGAATAGTATTTGTATTTCTAAGACATAAAGTTGTTGAATGTTGTTAAAGAACCACAGAGGGCTTCAAAAATCTTCAAAAATTTAACTTAAATTACCATAAATTATGCTTCTTAACAATATTTGACTTTAATGTACTAAAAGCTTGTCGATATGTTATATTAGAAGCTAAAGAAAATTAAAGAGAATTTTGTCGGAATGTGTCTGAGACTATTTCCAGAATATTTCAGTTGGCATTTTGCTTTTGTATTAAAAATTAGGTCACTTGGTCACATTATTAGCGATAGAGGTGGGAAGTTGCACCAATATTTTTTGTCAAGTTGTATCTTATAATGGTACAACATTTTGACTACAGGAGTTGACCAAACATATTTCTACCAAAGTACAGGTACAGGTTTTACATTCTCTACTACGTACTTAGTGTAAGTACAAATGTATATCTGAAACCATCTGGGAACGTCGTCAGAAGTCTTCCTCATTCTGAATTACTTTTACATAAGGGATGTACAAAGTGTCACTGTCCCAAAGACGTAGATCTTGTTAAAGTGCTCTCTGTATTTAAGTACATTATTTGTTGCTTGTCTGAATTGTTCACAGCTTATCTTTAAAAAATTTGAGTTGTTTACTTACACTTTTCAGTCCCAGCGTGCACTATGGACATAAGCTTTTTTTTCATATTTGTAATGTATTTAAGGGTTTTCTCTGCTACATTCATGTTCTGCTGTCATTAAACAATTAAACATAATCATTTTAATTGTTCCGCTTTGTTGAAAAATACTTTTCAAAAAATTTACATTGTACTGATTCTTTTT
Source organism: Mantis religiosa (assembly GCA_030765055.1). Classification (NCBI taxonomy): domain Eukaryota; kingdom Metazoa; phylum Arthropoda; class Insecta; order Mantodea; family Mantidae; genus Mantis; species Mantis religiosa. Next base: position 77,438,976 of record CM060960.1, on the reverse strand, counting down.
ATCAGTAATGTTTTAAAACAATGGAGAACAAAAGTCGAATACATGAATTACTGAATAATACATGTACTCATTTTCTAACAAGAGTTGTTAAGTAAACAGTTTGTAGAACAAGAGAGAGATCTGTTCAAACGTAATGTAAAGTAACTGGGATTATGGTTAAGAGAACTGATACAGAATTAAGAACAAAATATTCAAATGAATTGATCAAATACAATTGAAGTTAATGTACCATATTTTACATAGTTTTTATGAATATTTTACTGTTATTGTAAATCGCAATAGTCATAATAATAAACAGAAAAACCAAATGATAAATGTGGTATGCTGGCTTGAGCAACTGTTGTTGCATTGCATTTTACATTTGAATCTAGTTTCTTTTATTGGTTATTTAGTTGTGTCTCTTTAAAATTAACAATTATGTCAGTACCTGAAGTAGAGTAGACATGAAAGTACAATTTCTGGTGTAGCGTATTGTCATTTTGTTAACTGTGAAGTACCTGATCTCTATTCGTTATTTAGTTGTGTCTCTTTAAATTTAACAAATATGTCAGTACCTGATGTTGAGGTAGATATGAGAGTACAATTACTGGTGTAGCGTATTGTCATTTTGTTAACTGTGAAGTACCTGACCTCTATTGGTTATTTAGTTGTGTCTCTTTAAAATTAACAAATATGTCAGTATCTGATGTAGAGGTAGACATGAAAGTACAATTACTGGTGTAGCATATTGTCATTTTTTTAACTGTGAAGTGCCTGATCTCTATTCGTTATTTAGTTGTGTCTCTTTAAATTTAACAAATATGTCAGTACCTGATGTAGAGGTAGACATGAAGGTATAATTACTGGTGTAGTGTATTGTCATTTTGTTAACTGTGAAGTACCTGACCACTTAAGAAATTTCTTCTGCAATGTGAGGAATGTAGGATAGTATATCAAAATATTTTGAGGGAGTTACCAACCTGTGTGACATTTGGTAAGATTATAGAGCATTTATCTTCTGATATGAACATTAGGTCATTATAGACTTGAGTGTGACATCCATTTTATTATCGAGCTATTAGATTTTTAGCTGTGAATTTTACTATCTTATATCAGAAGTGCTACTAAACGTAATTTTTTTAATTTCCCTGTAATTTATCCAATGATATTACATAATTACTGCATCATCTTACTTAACTAACCATTTAAAAAAGAAAGGAATTTTAAAACTTGCTATAAACATCATAGTGTTTTAAAGGTAAAATGCAATCTTTAAAAATGAGCACCAACACAAAATGTTTCAAAAGATAACATATTTATATGAGAGGTGTAGTGGCTTATATTTTGGGAATGTAATTGATAAATTAAAATAATTTTAAAAAACTACATTTTATGGAGCAATTTAAAAGAGGGATAATGTGTGGAAAGTGAGTTTAAAGAAATGCAAATAACAAAGTGTGATCCTTATGTTGTGTTTGTATTATTACACTTAAAAATTCAGTTACTCAAGACAACTTACACTTCTTACTGTTATTACACAAACAGTTATTTTAACAATAAGCTTATTGATAGTTGAGCAGATATAATAATTCAAGGTGATTACATAGCGACCAGCTTTAAAACATCTAACTATTGCTGATAGATCAGTAAGAGCATAGCAATAAGGCCAACACATCCTCCCAAACAGTAGATGGATTGGAAATGTTTGTAGACATGGCGCCGCATTAAAATCGAATATCGGACATTATTGAATAGAGGCATTTCCAAATGTGATGATTGCTATAAAAGTTCCAAAAAATATATGTTTACACCAAGGACATGAACAATGAACACACAAATCACAATTTTTTTTTAACTTTTTTTTTTCCAACAACAGGTTAGATTGGGTATTTGGGTAGGAAGAAGGATGGGGCATGGGAGGGATGTTGTTCTGAGGTGATTCTATTTATTGAGGCCTGTGGTGCTAATTTAGTTGGGACTATGAGGCGAATTTGGTGGCCTGTACCGCCTAAGCAACCCGGCTGTTCGTGGGTAGAAACACGCTGTGCGGGAACCTGCTTGTGGTGATCAGGTAGCAGTCATGATCCAGGAGACCCTGGCTACGACCTGTGTACAGTGGTGATGGTTATATGCGTGACTGGATGGTGTCGTTAAATCCTCGTTGGAACTGGATTGTGGTGATGCAGAAGGGCCATGGCCGTCACAGCTCATAGCCGGTGGGGGGAGGCGGCGTTGCAGGTCTGATGGCGGTGGCGTCCTGCGTGTGCGGGTGTCTCGATGTGGCAGAAATTGCGGCGGAGGGTCCCCGTGCTCTGGAGCCAGACACATCTTCAGGTCGTAGATGCTCTGGTTGATGTGGTCGTGGTGTTCGCGAAGGGCTTCGTGTTGAGTTCTGTATCGTTGATGTATCCAACAATCTTTTCAAGCTTGCCCTTGCAGTAGCTTAGTGTGTCGTTGGGTGGGTCGTCGCAGAAGGCGCTGGTGATGCGATCAATTTTGGACAGAAGAGCGGCAATAATCGGCGGGCTCACTGGTGGTTGTGTTCCGAGGTGCTGGTCCGCTGGTGTCCCGGCGTGGGTAAAGTGGGCACTACCTGACCAGTAAAAATGCAAGCAAGCACAGTGGTGTCGTTGAGGGAAGAACCTTCTCCTCAGAAGAGGGACCCTCGACATATTGCCTGTGAAAACCGTTATGATATATACAGTTTCGAACACTTCCCTTCTCTCCCATATACATCTATTTGTCTGATATTGCCTCTGTGTCCCTTGTGGCTGCCGTTCATTTCAACCAATGAGAAATAGTTAAGTCTATGTTGTATGTAAAGAACGTAAATGCAATATGATTTAAACTTTGTCTATAAATTCCACATATTCTTCGTCTGTATAAGATATTACTGGCAGAGCCATCTCTAGACAGCGATTACCATTCGGTCTAGTTTCATGACCTTCCAATTGAAAATTCACTCCTGGTGGTCATCACTGTAACTAAGAGATCGAAAAAATTAGTTTAATGTGTTACACTCACAGTACTTTTTCAATCCAACTTTCTGCTAAGGTTTATTATTCCATCTTTTCCAAATTTAACATAAACGTCTGTCACTATTTCTTTACAGATACAAGAACAATTGTTAAATGTTACAAATCGGGTCAGACCATGCTGTCTTTCAAATTTTATTCTTATAAACATACAAGAATGGCTTTACTTTTTTTAAATATATCTGTTGGATAACTAAACTAGAAAAACAAAGGGTTCGAAAATCTCTAATTACATTTAGGAGTTTGTCGACTGAACGTTGAAGTGTTAAAGGTCTGGATCATATATAGTGTATCTCTACAATAAGGAAGGATATTATAAAAGATGTTGACGCTCAGTCAACTGGCTGTTGTACCTCAACTTTAATATATTTAAACATTGGCTAATAATGTGTAAGTAGTGTAAATATGAAATATGTATGACTGATTCTTATACTTTTTTAAAAACATAATTCTCAATTCATTATGAGAACTGTGGAAACAGTCTAAAGTAATGAACAAATACTACAAAAACTATACAGTTTAAATTTGTGATTGACATTGCCATATTAACAAATTAAAAACAATTTAAAATGCTGAATGTGGGGTAATAAATAACTAAATAGGTTAGTAAACAGAATGAACAGTAAATGAATTAAATTACTTTTGTTGTCTGTACCAAGTACATAATAAGTGGACAATACACTTACTGAACTTCACACTGCACTTTATATAAAATATTTATCAATACTTTCTATTCTTGTGAGCTAGCTAATGATTTTGATTGTTACAAAATATTTAAGAAAGTGTGATAACAAATGAACTGCATATTTGAATATTTTGTTAATTTCTTCGTAAGTTCTCTTGTTTCTGAATGTTCTTCTATATCTCTAAAGGATAAACAAAATGTTAATTAACAAAAATAAAGATGTTTTTAAAACACAGGATGTATGTAAGACACAATCCTTGTTAATTGTTTCTATTTATCAATATTTACAGTTTGGTTTTGCAGGTGCTTAATAATCCAACCGGTTTCACCTGGATTCATCTTTTGCATTTTATTGTGTGTGGTGTGATTTGTATCATTAATTTTGTGTTCAATTGTTTGGATAATTATTTGGTTTACTTGTTCATCCGCAGGGTTTTGTGTGATGTTGCCTTCTAATGTGTTTGCATAGACCTCTCCTTCGGCCTGGGGTGTTTCAGGAATCGCACTGTTGTCTATGAGTGGAGATATGTTTATTTTTGCTCTAGTGAGGCATTTTGCCATCCGCAAAACAGAATTTGAGTTGGGATTTAACCTGTCAAGGGTTTGGATCCATTCCCTTGTTATAAATTCTCTATATGTTGTAGTTACTTCTGTCTTGGCTTGTAAATAGTCCTGCTGGTGAATAGGATTAAGAGTTGTTTGCCATTTCCGCCTTAGACAGTTTCGGTGTTGGTGTAAGATTTTAATGTCGGTAGGATATTGGGCGTTAACCGTTCGTTTGTATTTACGTGGAATGCAGATAGTGGTCGCTACTTTAATCGCTAGTTCTAGTTTATGTATTGCTTCATTCTGTTTTTCGTTTGTGGTTATATCTAATTCCGGGAGGTACTGATCTACTACAGTTCTGAATTCTTCCCAGTTCACTGAATTTTACTTTAGAATAGGGACTTCCTGTTTGAATCTTAGTGGCAGTGTGACCTGTAGGAGCACCAGGAGGTTGTCTGAGCTGAGCTCGTTAACTATTCTGCTTTGAACGTTGTATGGAACATTTTTAAGAATAGCTAAGTCTAGTACGTCTGGAGCATGATTGTTAATGTGTGGAATGTGAGTGGGGTCTATGGCCCCGCAATTAGGTAATTAGTGTTGTTTATGTAGTTAACAGGTTTGGTTCCTAGTGAGTTGGGATTTGTGCTGTGCCAAATATTATGCTTACAGTTATAGTCCCCGCCACAACTAATTTTGGACCTAACTGCATGATATTTTGGACATCATTGGTATCGATGTCTCCAGGTGGATTGTAAGTCGCTACTGGAGTGATTTCTTAATTAAAAGTGTTTACTTTAACCGCCGAGGCCTCTATACGATTGCTGTTTTTTGCACCCTTTCGGTTTCTGCCTGATCCATAAATCGCGTAGTTTGGGATCGGAAATCTATCTATACTACTTAAATAAGTTTCACTTAGTAACGCTACCTGGATAGAATGGGCTTGTGGAAAATCTGCTAGGTCTTTTCTTTTTCTGCGAATGCCTTGACAATTCCAGTGTATTACTCTAAGCGTGTCGGATTCAGCCATGGCTCGCTCTGGTGTAGAAGTGTGGTTAGCTGTTCAGTGAGGAAGAAGAGCGTCATAGTTTTGTCAGTCCATTTCTGAAACATTTCCCCGACCAATTCTAATTGTTCCTCGAGTACGTGTTGGGGAACTGGGTGTTTTGGTAGACCCATGGCATTCATGAGTTTGGCCATGCGTTCACCGTTACCTATTTTTCGAGTGGAGGAAAAATGCATGTTACGCAGTTACCCTTGGATTGGAGTGTGGGACTCCTCTGGGGGATTGAACCGCCAGCCCTACCCACTAAACAACCTCCACCGGTGAGTATTCAGGAGTGGTGCTTTGGCACTACCACTGTAAGCAACTGCGGATTCGAGGAAGGGATATATTGGCCAGGCCGAAGCCTGGTCCAAGGTGAGGATGGTGGCAGGACCTAAGCATGTCCGAAGCCCTATATACGCCGTTTCAAATTAGTGAGGGATGTGGCTGGATTACTGAGTGAGGTATCTGTAGGTAGTTGAGAATGATGTGTTGAGGTATTCATGGGTGTGAATCTTTGTGGAATTCTAGGTAAGGTTGTTATGGATTACTGTCTGTAGTTTGGCCTCTTCACCTCGCGGTGATGGCTTCTGTCACTGGAATTAGGTGGCCATCTGGATGGCTCCTCTGCTGTTCCTCGTTTGGAGGGCTGCCACTTCCTCCTTGATGTATCTCAGGATGGTCAGTGTCTGTTCTTCAGTGTTTATGTTTGGAGTCATTAGGATATTGTACTGTATTCTGAGGGAGAAGTCGTGTTTGTCTTGGATGTCATGCAGCAGATTGTCAAGTTTAGTGGTAAGTCTGCTATTGGAGTTGAGGTGAGTAGTTCCTCTAGCTGGGCTATTTTTTCGACCAGGTGCAGTACTTCAGCCTGAATATCTTTCAACTTTGACAGGATATCTGTCGAGGCTGGAGAGGTGACGGCGAGGCGTCGACTGGTCCTTTGTGGCATGTGACGGCCTAGCAGGAGCTGGAGGCGGAAGTTGTATGGCATTCGTCCGGGGTGATCTATTGTAGTCCTGGCGAGGGTAAGCTAGCAGAAATATCTCGAGATATAATTAATTTAGAAGGCTTTGTATCTGACACACAGTTAATGTTTGCTCGATATTGCCTCCATGTACATTGCAGCTATCGTTTGTTTCCACGTATTAAACAAAGACCGAATCGAAGTTGTATATAAATAACAAATTGTCCATATGCTATAAAATTTCGTAAATTATTGCAAGGATTCTTGCGCAGTATAAGATGTTACAAGTGGAGCCCTCTGTGGATAACAACAAGCAGCCGGATGTCAACTAAAACTTCTCCCGTGGCGGACAATTACTATAGCAAAACTATCGTGTCCTGAATAATAAAATACTCATAATTTGTAACACTCGCGATACTTTTTCAACTCACACTCCATAAAGGTTTATCTTTCCATCTGATGCAAATATGAGGATTTGAGTATTTACGGGAAATACGGTTGCAATGTTTAAATTCCAGGTTGGGATTCTAATTCCAAATTGTTCCTATAAGCTTTCAACAAGCAGAAAAAGAGGATTTGCGGTTTAAGATATAAAAATACCGGAAAATTGTTTTGTGTTTTATGCAAATATATTTAACACCTGGTTTTTTGATTATATGTGGCAGAGAAAAGCGGGGAAAGGGAAGAGGGGAAACGCAAAGGATCATTTCAGCTGTTGAGAAGTTCCATCCAACAAATTTTGCTCATCTCCTTTTGTGTTATTGTGTAATATTTCCAAAATATGGTACAAATTTCAGTAAGTAGTGGTAGTATTGTATTGTAGAGAAAAACTGGATACTGCAGGTTTAGCAGGAACGTACCAGAGAATGAATAAAAATATATTTTGGTCAAAGGATCTATGTATGAACGTTTGAACAATGTAATTTAAAACAAAATTTGAGGAAATGCCAAGCTTAATATTTGCGTCCATCTTCCAGAGATAAAACAAGAAGGTATTTTAACAGTTTCTCCCAACCCCAGGGTACAGAAATAAGACAATCTTTTAAAGTCTATTGCACTCCGCTATATCTAATGTCACATTGTGTTAAAATAGTTTATTTCGTATTACAAAAATGATAATAAGGAGCAGAAAGGTTTCCAAATGTACTATTAGGTTATTACCGGATACACGTTCCATCAAGGCGAGTTTGAAATGGAGTGATGACAATGGAAATTCCGATTTAAGGAAATACTTTGACGTATAGTTGGTTTAGAAGGACCCCCTTATCTTCACACCGTGAACTGGTTTGTTGGATATTGTCTGTATGTACAATACAGCTACCGTTTGATTTCACGCAATAAAAGACAATTAAATCTAAGTTGCTCATGAAAACATAATTACAATAGTTAAAAATAATTGTGAAGAATGATAGACATTTTCTCTATATGCAATACATTACAATTGGAGCCCTCTGTGGACAGCAACAAGAAGTTGGTTGTCAAACAAAACTCCCCTGGCGGACAATTACATAACTAAAACACCGTCTCCTGTTTGAAGTTCCCAGTACTTTCTCACTTACAATGTCAATCGGGTCAGTATTAAAATATCAAAGCTATTCCTATGAGGTGTTGAAAAGCGCAAAATTAGAATTAGTGTTTTTCAGATATAAAAGTACTGGAAATTTGAAATAGAGACAGAAAATATGTGGACAGTCGTTAGGCATAAGGTAAGCTGATATAAATTATCCTTTTGAGCGAAATTTGCATTTTTATGTGCTGAGACCTTGTTTATATCTCACAACTCCAAGTTAGTAAAATTGTAAATAATTAATTTAGAATGAATAAGACTTCAGAGGTAATATTTCCAGAATATGGTGCATACTTACAGCAAGTAAGGGTAGTATTTTATTGTAAAAAAATCTTCAATAGGAATATATGTCAGAGATTGAATAATGAATATATTTTAGGTAAAAAACAATCTATATATCTGTGAACAATATAACCTTAAAATTACAAATTTGGGTTAGATACCAAACTTTATATTTGAGTTCAACTTGGAAATATTCTACAGAGAGATCCTTTAGCAAGTGCAGACAACCTTAGACTACCCTATACATTCATTCTCAAAGGCATCTACATAACTAGTAAACTGTAAATACTAGAAAAAATCTTCCTGTGTACATATCGTTATAGTATAGACAAACTTAAGAAGTCTTCATCTTTGTTCACATTCACAGCGTTCTAAGCCTTCTTAAAATATTTTTCAGTAAAGATGCTTTGTATTTCACTGTAAATGTACTATCCAATATCTTCTTGCTATTCCTTATAAGTTTTGTTCCATATTTATGTACAGTTCAGAATGTATATAAGTTTTACAATGTATTACCTAAGCTTGAAACATTAATACAGAAATGGACTACTTAGTGACTTAAGTAAGTACACAAGTAAATACTCAGTACACAAAGGAATAACATAGCATTTAGCAAAACTGTATGTAGTTTTAACATATATCAGATACATTTTCCCTGTGTGCAACACTTAACAATTATATTGTATTTAAAAAAATGTATATATCTAATGAAGATTTCACTTTCTAAAGCTGAAGCTTTACTATATATAATACTACTAAATATTTTAAAACACGAATCAGTAGCAAGTAATATTTCAGAAATAGTCAGAGCCAATAAGCTTTCAGGTGTTAAACGTCAAGTTTCAATACAAAAGTGAAATCCCATTGGAAAAAGATTTATATTACACAACTCAACTCAACTCAACTCCATGCTGGCGGGCTGTTTCGAACAGCCCGATGGGTGGTCAAATCGTGTACTGCTCTGGGAAGAGCTTAACCACGTAGTGGCGGGATTTGGATGTTGCAGAATGACGGGTGTATTTTAAGTGGGGTTAGTGTAGGGAGGTAGCTGTTGCTCCTCAGGGAATGATGAACCGGGTGCTACGGACAGCGAGCACCGCTGGTGGGTTAGTTAATAAACTAGGAAGAAGGTATGTAAGTAATTTTGGATATTCCATAATAAAAATTTTGGATAAGCTGAAATGTAATTTAGGCTGAAATGGAGATCATGTGGTTACCGGTACTGACCGCAAGACATGCTGGGTAACCGGTATCGCTTTAAGCGACGTTCACGAGGAACATAATCCCCAAGGGATCTGACTAGGGCGCTCTGATGTTGGGGCAAACCCTCGAAGAATTTTGTCGCCCGGCGCCTAATTTCATCCTCCACATATCGGAGGGATGAAGCCTCGTGAAGTAATCTTACGGGGAACCTTGCGTAAACAGAATAAATAATCCGAAGACATTTATTCTGTGCACGTTGGAGCAGAACTAGATGTGAGCCTGCGGCCATACCCCAGACTTCGCACGCATAGAGCATGATAGGGAGGACCAGACCCATAAAGAGGCGCAACTTTAGGGGAACAGACATCGCAGACCGAAGCACAGGGTTTAGTGATGCCGCGGCACCACACGACCGATGAGCCTGCTCCTGGATTATATTACACAACTCAACTCCATGCTGGCGGGCTGTTTGGAACAGCCCAAAGGGTGGTCAAATCGTTTACCTGCTCTGGGAAGAGCTTAACCACGTAGTGGCGGGATGTGGATGTTGCAGAATGACGGGTGTATTTTAAGTGGGGTTAGTGTAGGGAGGTAGCTTGTCGCTCCTCAAGGAATGATGAACCGGGTGCCACGGAAATAAATATATATATATATATATATAAATTTCCAGATAAGTTTACGTATATTCAGTTTAGAAGACTTCCTCACCAAGATATAATGATTTATTCATTCACTATTGCCTCTCTGTTTATTTTAGCCACTGTTCATTTTCAAGCTGTACACAAGAAATGAATTTCAGTTGTACGTAGGCAACATTTTGACAATTTGTTATAAGGCTTTCTAATTAATTACGCATTTCCGTTCACAGGATAAGAGATTAATTGTGGCGCCATCTTTGATCGACAGCTCGAGTTTGGTTGTTATTTTCATTTCTATCCAACAAATTTCTCTCCTGGTGGACGATCACTATAACTAAAACATTGCTGTAGAGCAAATTCATTTAGTGTGTTACACTCACAGCACCTTCTCAACCCACTCTTCCGCTAGAACTTATTTTTACATCTCCAAACGTAAAATAGACATCTACAATAGTAGTTCTATTATCCATTTCGCTGTAGATACAAGAAGTGTAAAGTTAAATTTTAAAAATTGCGACCGCTCATGCTGTCCTTCAAATTGCAATGTTGTTATGACCCTAAAAGAACATGACTAACATTTTAAAGATATAAAGATAATGGATAACTGAACAACGAGCACAGAAGGCTTCGAAAATCATTAATTAGACAAAATAAATTGACATAAATTACGCTCTTTAACGAGATCTGTATTTTGATGTATTAAAAGCTTGTCCATATGTTATGATTTACAAGTTAAACACAATTATAGAGAATTCACTTAGAATAGGTCAGAGACTATTTAAGGAGAATTACACATATATGTTTTGTTTTGATTTAAATGTATTAAAGTTAACATCAAATAGTGAGGGATACCTCTATAGAAATATTTTCAACAAATTATATAAAATACTGTCGCGAACCCATTATTTACGATAGCGCGGCGCTGAGCAATAAGTGACAGATAGTGCAGGGTGGAGATAAAGATTTTGCCTAAGCAGATAAACAAAGCGGGGATAAAAAACATGCCAGCACAGATAACGTTAGAAGTCTGGTGCGTTTATGTTTCGTCTAGTGACAGAGCATTCGATTTCTTGTTTGTTATAGAGCAATCTAGAATCATGAATGGTCGAGTATAAGAAGAAGCCGTGGCTAGTTTATCGCACAGTTGTAAAGGCAGTAGTAAACAGAGCCGTAATGAGAGTTGTAAACAGAGTGTAATCAGAACTGAGCAACTGTTTGTTTGTGGTCAACGACCTTGGACGATTGTAATTGTGTATGTGATGTGTTTCTGCTTAAGTAAGAACTGTCTAAAAAGTATTTCTACGTATATAAAGCACATTTTGAATTTCTGCAACTTGGACTTCTTATTCAACGAACCCACAAAGTCTCAATATTGAGAATGTAGGTTATGTAAATGTTAAGTTTCTCGAGTAGGGAAGTTCGTCCAATATGTTTTATAAGATTCTGACTACATAATTTGGTCATACACACATGTACCAAAGTCATATCTCAGTACAGGTTTTACTTCCTTACTACGTACTTAGTGTAAGTAGCCCAAGTATTGTACACAAACTTTAAATACAAGAATTCACCAGAAAAAACATATTTTGAAATTGATGAATACAGAAAATAAAGAATTGTTAGCAACAGTTGCTGTGTGTGTTTGTAAACAACATAACTGAAATATAAGACTCGTGTTATACACTAAACTTGGTTCAGCATCTTTGAAGGATAAAACGTGAACATTTTCAACAAAACAACACATTTGAGCAACTGTCTTTCTCTGTCTACAAATTGCTTCCTCAACAGCTCCACTTAAAAAGTGGCTGAATTACTCCTCACTTAAACACCAGTTCATAAAATATTTGACTATCACTTGAACACTGCTGTACTCTCCTACTACCCTTGTACTAATGAGGATATATGTAATACGACATTCTCTATTTGCATTTGTCTGTAATAATATGTAGTAAGTATGAGAAGAGGACAATGAGTAGAGAAAGTCATGTGACTGTAACACATACGTTTTATTTAAGAAGCCTTAACGTGAGTTTTTCTTGTAAAATATTGTTACTAATTTCTAAGATGAATGCAATAAATTCTCTATGTGCTAAGTATGTGATAGAAACATTTAAGAAATTGTGAGTTCTTAAGACCACACGACAGAAGTGAAAACTTAAAAACTATTCATAATAAATTATTCTTAAAAATTATTTTAAAACATGTAATGTTGACTGTCATGGTCGCGCTAAGAGGACAGTTGCGAGCTAAACATTTCATGTCTTACGCTAAGTGTACGCGCAAATGAAAATACTCTGAAACAACTGAATGACGACGGACTTGGTACCGTGCGAACAGTGTTATACATAAAGGATGTAAACTCAAATCACATAATATACTGTTTTAAATGTATTTTGTTTTTGAATTAAAATACATGCTATTTCACAATCATTTTTCAGATTTTGTTTCTCGCTGATACACATATTTCATTGCGTTTTTACTTTAATTAAAATACAAGTTCATACATGTCTTACAACATAATTATATGATATTCATTCGATTATTTGCATATTTTTGGAATATTCGGAAATGTTTGTTATGTATACATTTTACACATGTTATTACATATCCGTACATATACTCATTACTCCATATTTTGTTACACCTTCGTACATATTTACATATATATTTTATTATAATCATATTCATTTCAAATCTTTTGTCACAATTGATACTGATATAAATACATTTTCAATTCAACTTAACATCGATTTTTTTGTTCGATGTTTTGTCTTTAATGTTTTATTTTCTAACTCAAATAATATACACTTAAATTTTTTTTGATAGAATAACCAATTTAAATACGAAATCTTTTGACCTTCGGTCAGTCTTGTAGTGTGTTGAAAAACAAAGCCTAAAAGTTGTAGATGGAAATACACGCAAAACGTCATTTTAATATGTAATAATTATAATATTTGCGTGTTATGACATTTAATTTATTGATATTTTACGTTTTAATAACTACAATAAAGAGAAATTGTCTATAAAATGACCAGATCAAAAATGAAACATCTCATACACGAATTCCTAACACTTTTATTTCTAATTTCTAATTAGCACATTTGCTCTACGGTGTATATCCGCATGGAAAACATAAGACAAATAAAGAATTAGTGTGGGGGAGGGGGTCAGTTCCGATTGAGCCGACTTCACCCGAATGACCGTCACATATTCCAGCGTGACGGCTCAGTTTAATTGACTACGCACAAAAAGTGCTAAACGCGCCTAAAGAAGTTTTCACTTCAAAAATATCTAAACTATCACCAAATACTACGCCAACTGTGAGGATAACTTTGTGATGGGAAATATCCCATTAAAATAATTTAAATTGATGAATGTTGAGCACTAAACTCACTGTATGTGTTATTAAAATGAATAAACGATGAATGAAATAAAATGTTTTGTGTACTACTTGCATAATAAGTAGAAAAGATCTATTATATCTCAGACTATCGTTTACATAGAATAATTTCAGAAAGATACCACATCCTGAAAATATCTTCAAGAGAGTGGAATATATATATAGTTTGAACTGTAAATGCAGTCAGAAGTGTCTCCATTCCTAGGACATTACCATAATGGTAAACTGTAAGAGACAGACACCTTGCTCCTCCCACATAGACTTCTCGATAAAACAAAGAAATGTCAAATATATTTTTGATGGGATTGGAAATCCTTGTCATTTATGTTTGTGGTAAATTATAAATGTTTCATGACATCTCTGAGTAAAATAAGAAGCATGTGCAAATGTGATGTTCATTGTGACATACAAGTTCCAAAGATAATGTAAAGCTACGGAATAAATAAAGAGATCATGCTTCACATATAGATATACTTCCATTACAAGACTTCCTTTCTCACTGCAATAGTTTATTGCTTCAATATTTTCTCTGTATTCATATTAACTAATACTTATTTCCATGCCATAAACAAGGAAACCTAACCTCTTTTTTCAGAATGCAATGAAAATGTGCTTGGTCAGGTTGAGTTACCTGGATAAGGTTCTTTCCGGGGTTTTCTCTTATCCTTAAAGACTAATGTCGGGTAGCTCTAAGCCCCATGGACCCTGGCCTCATTTGAGCATCATTTCACCCATTTCATTCACCGTCCGATATGACTTAACGTTGGAGGACGTAACATTAAAAAAAAACACCGTAAATAAATATGGTCTATAATTACTTCGCTATCCACCTGAAATTTCATTGCTGATGGACAATCACCGTAACTAAAGGATTCTCAGCTGTATAGCACTTACATTTAATGTGGTACAGTCACAGTACTTTCTCAATCCGTCCTTACAATAAGATTTATTTTTACATCTGCTTCTAGTTTAAAGGTCAATGTGACGGATGTTTCATTACCAATTTAGAGTTATACACAAAAAGGATATAGTTAAATATAAAAATCGGGTCAGGTCATGCGGCGTTTGCCAGTTCTACGATATTCGTATGAATTACTAGAATAAATTTCACACTTTTGAGATACAAAGGTCCTGGAAAAATGAATTTCAAACAGAGAAGACTTAAATAATAGTTAATTGCGTAAAATGCATTTACGAAGTTATGCTTTTTTACTTTTAGTTCATGAGATAGAGACAAGGTCTTACGACAAAAACTGAGGTACCATTAAAAAGAGTTATTTATGTAAACTTATTTAATGGCCAACAATGTTCCAGATATCCTTTGATTATAGATTAATTTTGCAATGCTTTTATATTTCAAAAACTTTAATCCTATTTCTGAACTTATAACAAACTTGTATAAAAAGCTTTGAAACTTCAAACTTAATCCGAAAATCTACAACGCCATACCCCGTAAAAGTTTACTTCATATTTGTAACAGATGGACAAGTAAACTTTCGTGTAACGGTTGGTCGTGAGTGTAACTCATTACGTGAATTTGTTATATAGCAGACGATGTTTTAGTTATAGTAATTGTCCGCCAGGGGAGAACCGACCGCTTGTTGCTGTCCAGAGAGGGCTCCACTTGTAATATCTTACATGAAGAAGAATCTTTGTACTCATTTAAGAAATTGTGTAATACATTATAACTGTATTGTTTAAATATAACTGAGATTTAATTGCTCTCTGTCCTTGACCAGGAACGATAGCTGTGATGTACAGGTAGGCAATATGGCGCAAACAGATAACGTTGATTCTGAAATAAATCTTTCCAAATTAACTATATGTGCAGGTATTTCTCGAACTGAGCAGGGGTTTATTGTTCATTACAGCTTTTGTTTATTTGGTAAATGTTTATGTTGGAATTTTTAGCCAGTTATTAATAAAGGGAATTAAAATGTTTGCTATTCATCATTCACTAATGCAAGTACACTATTTTAACACATTCAAAATGTTTGTACTTCCCTCATGACTATGGCCAATTTACCTCAACTCCAAGAGGAAATCTTTCGTTATAACTCTAAAACTGTAATTAAATTACAGGTGAAGGAACATCGAATGTGTTGAACTGGCGTTACACGTCTACGGTGCTAACAATTACATAGGTAGAAGGGAATGCAGCAAACTTGAAAAGATTGTGAAATGTTAAAGCCAATTGCTATGTAATTTAACTAAAACTTCATTCTTTAGTACTTTAAGCTTTCAAAGAATCAAGAATTCGTTTTTTTTTCTTTGTGCTTCTTTTCCTCATTTTCGTGCTTATTTTACTATTTTATTTTGCTTAGAAATCAGGGCTTTAGTAATCAGATGTTTTATATAAATATTTATCTCTAATAACATGAAGTAGATATGAGACTAAGACAATCAGTAGATATAGTCTTGTAAATGTAACTCATATGTTTTATTTAGCAAGTCTCAAAATTAGTTTTGACAGTAAAATATTGTTATCAAATATTTGGTGTAATACAATACATTCTCTATTTGCTATGTACGTGAGAGAAAAGGTAGAAACGGTCTAAAGTAATCAACAAATACCACAAAAACAGCACGGCTTACATTTGTGATTGATATTAGCATTTTATTAAACTAAAAATAATTTAAAATAATGAATGTTGAGTAATAAAGTAAGTAAATATGTTAGCAAAAGATTGAACAGTGAATGAAGTAAATTACTTTGTGCTCAAACATGCCAACATCTGTATTTATACGACTGGTAGCAGTACCTTAATTGGTCTCACTAAAGTACACCTGTTCATTAAAGTATTAGTATTCTACGAATCAGAGTTGGTCATGTAACGTTGTGAAAGCGCAAGTATCGATTGACAATGGTACTAGCGCCGGTTTAGATAAAACCCAAAATGTCTAACTCTAGTAACAGTGACATTGAACTTAAGCCCCAGCACTCAATGTTACCAATAAATTGTTGCCACAAAATTCAATAAAGATATAAGAGATATTTTACTCATTATTCACAGATTGGAGAATATAAAAAATTATAAATTCGTTTTCAGAAAATGTATTCCTAGTGTACTTCAAGGAATTGTTCCAAAAATATGAAATATTGGCCTTGTGGACTCATTATCCTAATTTGTAATCCACAATTAACATTAGGCACCAATTTGCTTTGTATAAATACTCAAAACTGAACAGCTTAGTAAAATCAAATCAGAAGGATACACAAGCCATAACTGTACATCTGATGAACTGAAAGCATGTATAAATGAAGCACCGGATGTTAAATTCCTCATGATACAGGTAAATTTCTTTTTTTCATGTTACAAATGTTTTATGTTAATATTTTTAGGTAAAACTGTGTCACACGTTAACAGCTGTTTATAGGAAAGCACTCAGTATCTCTGCGCCTTCCTACTGCGTACTAGGTCTTACTTCAGACAAAGCAATAACGATTTATACAAAACAATAACGATCGTAACATATCTCTCAAACCAGAAGTTCATACTTTGAAATAAAATATTTAATTCAGATACATGACCGAGCAAAAGCAGTCGTATCAAACTTCACTATAATGGTAATTAAGACGCTCGCTCGGTTAGTAATATTGCTGGCGTTTTAAGTACTACCATTATAGTCTCGTTGCATAATATACTATTTGTTGTTTGTGTACTAAGTACATATTTAGTAGAAAAGACATTTAATGTATTGAAAATAACTAAACACTGTAGTAGCACAACTTCACCATTACTTATCTTGTTTACAATTCTTTGGGACTGATTTCGAAACAACTTTGTATCAACGACCACTAACAGACTAACTTTGGTTACTCCCGGAAGTTGAAGAATAGCTCCCTATCTTACTGGCATCTATCGGTGACAACTCAAACTTATTGATGGCATCTACTTCTGGGATATCAACATTCATCACGCGATTTTCAATTTTCAAAATAAATATTTTCTCCCAAACTATTAAATCCATCGGTTCGTTCAATAACTTAACTTTTGGGTTTATTTCATGTTTAGATAATAAACATAGATCAGCCAGTGCCGATTCATTTGTCTGTTTATATTTAATATTTCTGAAATGTTCCTTCGTTCTGGTTTCTGAATTCCGTTTGGTCCTACTAATGTAAATCTTATCACATTCTAAACAGTTAACTTGATAAATGCCAGGTTGTTTGTTATCTCAAGTTTTGTCGATTTTAGAAAAATGTAGTAATTTTTTTCTGTTGTATTTATTTTGAGCTTCCAGTACTAAATCAAATTCTTTGTAAATTTTTTGCAATTTTTCGTTTCCCCATGTATGTTAAGTAAATTTTTTTGAAAATGTAATCGGTTTAAACTTTCTAAAGATTGAAAACATCATTTACATTTCTTTGGTATTTAAATTTTTCTAACCTTTTCTGTATAAAATCTTCATTACAACATTTAATTAAAGCAGTGTTAGCAATATATTTGTATTGTGTACTAAATGTTTCCTTGTTAAGAGATATTTTTATCAAACTGTAAATCAAACTATGACCTACGTCCAGAAAGTAAGTTCTGTTTGGTAATAAAATAAGTTGCGGACAGATACAGAAAAATTATTTATTGCACAAAATTCTACAACTCTTAAACTACTTTTCAACATAACTCCGAAAATTTGCAGACATATGTCATAGTGAGGCACAAGTTTTTGTATACCTTCTTCATAGAAGTTTGCCGCCTGTGTCTCTAACCAGTTGGAAACATTTTCTTTTAGCTCTTCGTCATTGTTGAAGTGTTGACCCCAAGGAAAGATTTGAGATGCAAAAAACAGATGAAAGTCGCTAGGAGCGAGGTCAGCGCTGTACGAGCGGTGGTCGTACGCGTACCAGCCAAATCCCTGTGGGATGTTTTTCGTCGCATTTACGCTGTGTGGTCGTGGGTTGTCGTGAAGAATCACAACACCTTTTTACATCGCAAATTTGCCGATCAATTTCAATTGGTTTCACTTTCCTATCATTCAGAAAAAGAATCACAGATCTGATTTAACAAGATGCGGGATTTTAAATCAATACCTACATTGTAAACAAGAACAACAAAGCGTACGTGACTGACAGCGATCTCACAGTGGCGCACGTTTCTTCTCCTTGATACAGGGCGTCTACCGCGCATGTGTGGAACTGCGATTGCAGCGCTGCAGCGGAGATAAATTGAAACAGAACTTACTTTCTAGGCGCCCCTTATATTAAAAACAGCAAACTTGCGTGACAAAGGATTGAAACTTTTACTTTTTATGTGTTTATCAGTGTGAGCTCATTTCCTATAAATGCCAAAGTTTAATTTATTGTTAATTTTAATATCTTTAAATCCAGGAAGAAGAGCTAATTAATGTTCTCAATTTCTAATGTCAAATTTATAGCCTTATCGTGCATATTTAAAAGTTTTGAAGCTTCACTCATGAAAAATGAGAGGCATTATGCAGCGACCAGCTTCAAAATGTTTAACTATAGCGAATACCTAATGTATTCTATTTTCTTGCAAGTGTTTATAAGAGTAAGTAACAAGTTCTGTTAGAACAACGCAGCATTACAATAATCACCAACGAGTTCCTCGCGAACTAGAATACGACTTATCAAGTCTTCTCATTAACAGCAGTTGCGTTAAAATCCTATGGCTCAAATGAAATTGTTAACTAAAAACAGAGACATTTCCCAGTCTAATGGGCATTATAGGCACAAGTTCCAACAAAATTAAGGAGAACCAAGGTTAGTGCAAGAATCTGTGTCTCTTAAAGGCTAAAAACGGTCAAAATATATATGCGTTAGAAGACTTCCTATCTTACACAGCATTACTTATGTTTTTCGAAATCATCCCTGTATTCACTGCAGCTGCTGTATGTTTTAAGGCAATAAAGAATATACTATTAAAGCTTTAAAGAAAGAACAGATTTAGAATTTGTTACAACGCTTGGTAAATGGTTACATATATTCCTTCTCAGTATAAGGTATTACCCGTGGCGCCATCTCTGGACAGCGCGTCCAGTTCGTTTCGCAGTTCCGGAATTTCTCCTCTGGCGGACAATCACTGTAACTAACAGATCGTCTATTGCAGCTATTTAGCGTTTATACTCACAGTCCGCACTATCACTAAGGCCTCAAAGATATTTAGATAAATTAAGTTGTCATAAATTATGCTTTTCAATATTAGAATTTATATGTACTAAGATCTTGTCCATATGTTATGACTTATAAGTTAAAGAAAATTAAACACAAAACAGTGGTAACGAATCTGACAATTTACAAAATATTAAAGTTGTCATTTCCTGTATATCGCATCTGTACATTTTGTTTTGTATAATAAATATAAGATACTTTGTTCACGTAATTAGAGATAAATCGATAGAAATATTTTCCAAAAATTAAGAGACCTTCAGAATGTTCCTCGTATAATGGTTCAGCTTTTTGAGTTCGGAATTTATTTTTGTGAACTTTTATTTTATGGGGTTACAACATTTTGATCATACAGATTTCTACCATAGTCATATCTCGGTACAGGATTTACATTCCCTACTATGTACTTAGTGTAAGTGGGTCAAGTTTAGAAATCTATCTAAATATTTGATCGTGAGAATACATCACAAATACATATTTGTTAATTTCCTAAAAGCAAAAGTAAATCGTTTTCTGAAAACGGTTCTGCAAGTGAGTGTAGACAACATAGCCCTGATATCAAAAGTTCTTATATACCAAACTTGGTTTATGTAACTTCCAAGAATTGAACGTAAAGATGTTCTAGAAAAGTAACCAGCCTAGATCTATTACATGGAACGTTTACTGTACGTTTAGATTTTGACAGAAGTTGTAGCATTTTCTTTAAATTGTTCTAGGTTAAATATTTTTCTCGAGAAATGAAATGTATGTCTTAAATCATCTGGGAATGTAGTCAGAGGACTTCGTCATTCTGCATGACTCTTCCGCGACTGATAAACCGTAAGGGATAGACAAAATGTCACTGCAACGAAATGTACATCTCATTAAAACCCACTCAATGCTAAATACATATTCTTGTAGAACTAATAGTTTGGTTGTTAGTTATTCTCGCCAATTATCTATCAGACCATAAATATAATGTGGCCTTTCTGTCATGGATTCCCAGTTAAAAGGTTAAAATTTCTAATTGGTAGTTGTGTGAGTAAACAGTCAGAAACTGTTAGCAGGTGACAAAAGTGAATTTGAAACCTGAACATTGAACCCACGTATTAAAATAAAGTGAACCAAAACAATGAACCTGTGAATTATAAGTCAGATGGTCAAAAAGGTGAATTTTGGGAGAAATTAGTGGTTAACGGTTTCAAATATAAAAAATTACTTACAAAATTTATAAAGAAATAGAGTATTTGGTTGTAGAAGTTAGTAAACAAGGAATGAGCATTGCACAATCTTGGACTAAGTTCTCTGTTCCAAAAAACTACAGATGGTGTGTTTGCGGAAAAATATATTTAAACAAAGTTCCAGTCATTAAGCTCCGGCCGTGCTACAGAGAAGTGTCTGAAAAAGGCTTGTACTAAGGAAGTGATATAAAATATATTCCGCACTGCTTATATAGTCGCGAAAAGAGAATATTCGTTGAATGATTTTGAGACGGAAATTGAACTGCCAAAACAGAACGATGTTCAGCATTTTACATTCCGGAAAGGCGTGACAACATAATTAATGACATTGCGCAAGAAATGAAAGGTATATTGATTAAACCAATTACTGAAACGAGATCCAAAATTCACTAATTATCGATGAGAGTACAACAGTTAGCAATTATCATTTTTAATAATAATTCATTTGAGAACTAATGTCCCTGATATGAGAGAACCCACTGACAATTTCCTTGACGTAGTTGAACTAAGCAATGTAACTGCTGAAGTTATTAGTAACACATTGTTGAATTGTTTGGAATCAATGGGACTTTCTAATGACTTCCCGAAAGAAAGTATTATTTCAGTTACGAGATGGAGCAGCAGTGCCGATGTGAAGGAAAACATGAGTTGTGACATTATTGAGACAGAATTTCCGACAGGTTTTGGTTTGGCATTGTGTTAACTACAGTCTTCAACTGTCAGTTGGTGACGTAACTAAAAGAGACTTCCCATCACATCACTTCAGATCTTTCTTAGACAAGCTACACAGTATAGCACCACTCACCGAAGAATGCTTGACAGTTAAAACAGCAAGCAGAGCTCCTTGAACCTGAAATTTTGAAAATAGACAGAACCTACTTACAGTAAATAGTGACCATATTTTTTAAATATTACAGAATAATACAAAAGGAGATGAGCAAAGGTTATTGGATGCAACTTCTTAATACAGAAACAATACCCCGCATAAGCAAAATGTTGACGATGATTTTCTCCTTTTACTTTTTATTTAAATATTTTCTGCATTTCTCTATCACTTTGAACATATATATATACATTTATATAAAACCCAAACTGTACTACTGAATTCTTACAGTAGTGTCTGAACTTATATTTACTCTGACTGAATTCTGTACAATTTTCCTTCACTTGAAGTTCAGGAAACACAGACAAGGTCTTAGGATACAAATATTGAGATATCGTTACAAACCGTAATTTATGTAAACTTATTTTATTGCTAACGATTTCAGGAATTTTATTTTGGTTGTAGATCAATTCTCCAATACTGTCATGTCTTAAAAACGCTAATTTTGTTTTTGAACCTGTCCGATGCTCATAGGAGTGAAGAGCTTTGAAATTTGAAGTCTAACCCGATATTTAAACACTGCAACTGTATGTCCTGTGAAAATTCGAATCTTGTAAGTTTCATCAGATAGAAAGTAAAACCTTTGTGGAACTGTGTGTTGAGAAACTATTGTGAGTGTAATGGATTATGAGCAATTATCATACAGGAGAGAATATTTAATAATAAATATATTTTCAGCTAAATAGAAATATAAAGTTACTAGACGTAAACATGTTCACATTTTTACATATTCATTTATAGATGTCAAAAGTTTACTCCACGTTCTATGTGATATCGTACACAGTTCACAATCATTTGTTTTTGCTAATTACAAGTTACGACATGTCGCAGTTCGAAGTTTGATGCTGACCACGTGTCGGAGGTTATCCTCCATGATGTTTAGTTGATTTCTAAAATCCTTGGCGTGTGATATCATATATCGAAAATTCACGTCTTCAATATGGAATGTCTCTCTCGTTAGCAGGTAAACCAGTCCATATCTTGTTATCTTTGACAATCCTAGTGCCCTTTTTATATGAATCGATTTTCTTTTCTATCATTTTAAGATTTTTTCTGTCACACACACACAGAAACACACACACACACACACACACACACACACACACACACAAATGGACATTGAAGATCTGAATGTCAGACCTTCGGTCTCAAGCCAGATCAGGGCTAGGCCCTCTACTGGCAGTGGAGTGTTTTGTAAGGAAGGATAATATGCGGCACGAGATGAGGTTGGAGTTGTATATAAGCCATCGGATCTGTTATTTTATGTGCCTAGAAGCAGCCTTGGGCGTTAGTAGCCCTCTCCAGGATCGATGTCGTACTCACCTAGATTCGGATGAGGGAGTTGAAGTTGTGGGAGAGACTTCGATAGAAGGAGCGTGGAAGGGTATAGATGTACTCTGTTTTTGTGGGGATACGTAGGTCACGTCGGATAACAAGATTGCGGATTTACCAATGGGAGTCTGAGGCATTGCGGAGGAATCGGGATTGTGGAACTTCAAGACGGTGTAGGTGAGACTTGGCTGCTATTCCCCATAATTCACTGGCGTATGTGATGGCTGACCGGAGTACTTGCTTATACAGGAGCAGTTTTGTAGAGAAATGACTGATCGTCGGTTATAGAGAGGGTAGAGCATAACCATTCTTTTGCTAACTTTATTAGCCACATATGTGATGTGGTCTCTCCACGTCAATTTGATGTGGAGTAGAACACGAAGATACTTAACGTAAATTTTCCAATGGACGTCCTCACCAGCTAGACGAATTGGTGGACAATCCACTATTCGTCTTCGAGAGAAGGTGATGGCTTGGTCCTTCTGTGGGTGGACGTGTAAGTGCCAACATTCGAACCAGATGGTGAGGAGGTCAGCATATTGTTGAATCCTGCGAGTACATAGGTTGAGCTCTCATGATGTGGAGGTGACAGCTGTATCGGCAGCAAAGAGATACAGCGAGCAGCGTGGCAGGCATGGTACAGTGCTGATGTATAGAAGGAAGAGAGCGGGTGCCAGGACACTACCTTGGGGAACGCCAGCTCTAATGTGATGGGGTGAGGATAAGATTCCGTCGTGGGAGACAGCAAAGGTTCTGCCAGTGAGGTAGGAGTGAATGAGATGTTTTAAGTACGAAGGGGTTTGGCAGTTGATGAGACGGTAGAGTAAGCCTTCGTGCCATATGCTGTCGAATGCTCTAGTGATATCTAGGAGTAGTGCTGAAACGAACTGTTTCCTGTTTAAGGCTGTGTAAACTTCATCGACCAGACGAAGTAATTGGTGTTGAGTAGAATGCTGAGAGCGAAAGCCAAATTGCTCCGCTCTGACAATATTATGTGGATTCGGGATAGTCATTAGCCGACTTAGAAAAAGTTTTACCATCAGTTTACTCAGTTTCGGAAGCAAATTGATGGGTCTGCAGCTCTCCGGGCACGTTCCGTCCTTCCCAGGTTTGCAGATAGCGATGACCTTTGCGTGCTTTCAGGCCTTTGGGAAGTAGCAAGGATTGACGATTGCATTTAAGAGAAAGGTTAATGCTTTCACCCAAGGGAATGGTAGAACCTTAAGCGCCGCGTTCGCTATGTTGTCAAAGCCGGGTGACTTGAATGGCCGTAGGCTGGTGATGTGGCATTGCACTTCAGCTACGGAGATGGAGGGAGTTGGTAGATCATCATGGGGTTGGGAAAGGTACGTCTGAACTTCCTGAGTGACTGCGTGGATATGCTCTACATCCGGGGTATCAGCGGCCGTAATGGTCAGTTCCAGGAAGATTGAATATAGTTCAGCCTTTTCCTTTGCAGACTGAGCAACTGTCTGTCCGTGGTGCAGCGTTGGATCTTTGCGAGGGATTTGAAATAAGGATTTGGTCATGCTCCAAAAGGAGTTGTACTCTACAAGAAGAGAGGAGAAATTATGTTCCCAGCATTGGCTGCGAAATTCTTGGAGTCGAATTCTGACCAACTCCTTTAGTCGGCAAAACTCACGACGATCTGCTGGGTAGCGACTATGTGAAAAGCGCTGTCGTATCCTGTTCTTTTGTTTAATCATTTCATGGATAGCCTGAGGTAAAGCATCGATATTCAATCTGCTAGGTTTTGATGTTGGGGAACAGCTCATGATAGCATTAGTCAGTTGTTTCTTTTTTGTAATTTACATCCTCTAACGTTAAGTCATATCGGTCGGTGAATGAATAGGATGAAGTGAAGCTCAAATGAGTCCAGGGACCATGGAGCTTAGAGTTACCCATATTCATCTTGAAGGATAAGGGAAAACTCCGGAAAAAACCTTATACGGGTAAATCACCCTGACAGAGATTCGAACTCGGGAACTCTTGAACGTGAGGCAGACATGCTACCACCACGCTACCGAAGCGGGTATAGTCAGTTGGGAGGTGTAAAGATCAACCATAGTGTCTATCTCTTCTGGAGTTTGACATGGCTACTGCTGGGGCTGGATTTGTTCCAATCGTATAAAAAATCCTCCCAATTGGTCATTCGTAGGAGTTAGAATCCTCGAGGAGCTCTATGTTTAGGCTTACCAGGACAGGATAGGAAGATGGGCTAGTGATCTAAAGATAGAGCAGGAACTGTGAAGAAGGTAAGGTGCTTCCGCATATTGCGGACCAGGGTGAGATCAAGCCAGTCAGGTGGTCTCCTGTCTCCTTAGTGAATTGTAGGTTGGTTTGGAGCCCTAGCGGAAGTAGCCCTACGAAGTTGTGGAGTGTGCGCACACGATGGTTGTAATGGAGGAGTTCCAGTTGCAGTGCTTGGCATAGAAGTCTCCCGCAGCAATCGTGGCAACTGGGGAGCTGAAGGGATGGTCCAATTCAGAAGGAAGTAGGGGGCGAGTCAGTGGCGCGTATACTGAGTATAAGTGCAGGGGACCATTGCCAGTGTCGACTTGGATGCCGGTGATCTCCGGATTACTGGTTGCCGGGATAAATATTTGATGGTGTTGAATGGTACGGTCAGTGTATATGGTAGTCCCTCCTATGCCGTCGGCTCGATCAGTCATATGGAAACACATTCCTGGGATGCCACACTTTATATGAGGTGATAAGTTGGTTTCCTACACGATAACGACATTCACTTACTGCATGGACAAGAAGTTGGAAACTTCCCCCAATTGCCTGTGGAGACCACTGGTATTCCAGAAGCGGATCTTGAGTGCTGGAAATGTTGTGTATCGCTGGTGTCTAGTAGCCATTGGAAATGCAGAAGGTGATGACTGTTTGGATCAGTACCATTTCTGGTGACGTTTGTGGAGATCTTGTGAGCAGGGCCAACATCGACGTAGCTGCAAATTTAATCTGCAGGTTCGCAGGAATGCGATAGGTTACCTCGCTGAAGGCTGCAATGTTCGCAAACCTCTTTCGTTTCGAATGATCGTTAGTATATGACAATTGAAGTGGAGTGGCAGGTTTAGAGATGCCGACCTTCTTGATGGGAGCTGTTCAAGTATGCCTGTTTGAGGCGATGTTGAATAGTATTTGATAATTGTGGTTGAGGAGAACTGGGAGGTGTAGAAACAGGAGATGAGGTTGGTGGAGGTGTTGCTCGG
Organism: Mantis religiosa; assembly: GCA_030765055.1. Lineage (NCBI taxonomy): Eukaryota > Metazoa > Arthropoda > Insecta > Mantodea > Mantidae > Mantis > Mantis religiosa. The sequence goes on along the minus strand of CM060960.1, from coordinate 77,412,852 downwards.
TGAGTAAAAGAGAGCTGATATTCTTGCGGTTGGGTAGGGAGTGACACACAAATCGTTCCCGAAGGCTGCTGCGTAGGATGGGAATTGCACTGGGGATCTAGCTGGGAGACCTGGAAAACGAGCACCGCAGAAAACCTCCTTAAGTAGCCCATGGGGGTTGGATTCACGGAAAGGAGCATGAACTGGAATCCTTCGGGCTCCCTTCTTGGTGCTTTCCAGTTCATATCATGCTTCCTGCCAAAGAGGTCATTTGGCGTATCGACATGAGTGATCAGTTCCGCAGTTAGCACAGCTGGGTTTAGTAATGGTAAGCTTGCTACAAGCACTGCGAAAATGGCTGTTTGCCCACAGTGAGAACAAACAGATGGTAGTCTGCAGTCTTCCGCTCCATGGAAGAACTGCTGGTAGTTCAAATACTGCTGAGGTCGGAAAGGCGGTTTGTATGCCTCGACGGTGACGGCAGCAGAGAAATATCCAGTTCACCTTGTAGATTTTTTCGGCCTCACTGGATTTCTCTAAAGCTACTCTGAAGTGTGGAAGAGGGCCTGGAGTGGGTCCGCGGATAGTGCAGGGCTGGTTGACACTGATTATGGGAAGTCCTCGACCAAGGAGTTCATTCTTGACCTCACCCTCAGTGATATATTGAGGGAGATCTTTGATGGTTACCTGAAGCCGCTTTTCTTCAGGCAGGAAGGTAGCAATAAACGGGATTTGATTATCCTCTAACCAGCGACGGACTTCACGATGTGCTGTGTTGATCTTCAGGTAAGATGGAAACTGTGTTGCGCATGTTATGGAGGGTAATAGTTTTGTCATACCCAGCGAAGGTGTGCAATTTTCTGCCGTCTTCTGGCTGACGAAGGACGATGGGAGGGGCTGTTGTCACCCTGGGGATAGGGGTGTCTGATGGAGTAGTCTCAGTGTTTGTCACTGAAGTGGGCAAGGTGTTTGTATCACTGCGGGCACGTTTAACTGGAGCGGGGCTAGGAGGGGATGCTACGACTTAGGGGGAGGCGGCAGTTGCAAGGGGAGAGAATTTATTCGACAAAGGTGTGTCATTAGTGATTTTGTTGCATTTGGGTGGTTGGTGTCTCCTCTTTGTGGGGGCTTCTTGCCTTTCAGATGCTGTTGAATGTTCGTGCTTGTTGAGGTACGTAGTGATGACCTCCATACGAATACGGTGCAGAACCATTTTATGAAACTCTTCCGATGCAACTTGGGAGTTGTTACCCTCAGAGCCCGCTCCAAGGAGTTGAGGTATATATTGCTCAGCAAACTGAACATACTGCAACCGGGCTACCATCTTCAGTTGAAGAATGGTTACATGATCAGGATGCAGGGGAAACTTTGGATCAACTATAAGTAACCGATCCTTGAAACAGCTGCTGTTACCACCATTAATGTTGTAGGGCAGAGCTGCCCTGGGAACATCTTCGTCTGAAGGGGAGGTTGTTGTGAAGTCCATGTTACATGAGGACATGATGTATAGTCGCCCTGCTGGAACGCTTTACCATGGATTTATCTTGGGTAATAGACACCTCTCAGATAACGCACTGATTACTCCACGCGGAGTAAACGTATATCTATCATTTGTGATTTCTGCGAATTCCATTGGCTGAAGTGATGCGTTCATTGGAGTTTAGCACACGACCGGGAGGCGCGTCAGTTTCCCTCTCACTCTTACAAGAATAATCAGTGCGTTATCTGAGAGGTATCTATTACCAAAGATAAATCCATGGTAACCGTTCGAACAGGGCGACAATACGAAGGAGAGCACAAAACTGGCAGTAAGTGCCGTCCGATAATTTGGCCCAATACAATATCCTACTGTAGATAGTATGCGATCCCATTAACCCTTCCTGCACAAGGGCACACCAATCACAGTTCACACGATATATTGATTAATATAGATTCAGTAAAACTACAACACTGAGCCAACAAAGGTCGTTTGCGCAAAATAACACACATTTTCGTGAATAACGCAGTCAAATGCACAAAAAACATTGAAATATTGTTCACCATGCACTATTATACTGCAATTATTCAAAACTGGCAACGCAATTCGATGCAAATTGATAATTCTGTAACAATATTTACAAACTAATCAACTGAAAAGTTGTTTACTCGTTGCTATCGCACATCCATATCACTTTTCTGTCAAGTGGGAGATGATACTTTAGTTACAGTGATTATCTGCCAGGGGAGACGTTTTGGTTAACAGCCACTGCTTGCTGCTGTCCAGAGACGGCTCTATCTGTAATATCTTACACTGGAGGAGAGGCATTATATATATGCTAGTTTAAATAGCTCAGGTGTAATTGTTCTTTATTGATTGGAATATAACAGCAGCTGCAATGTATTTCAAGACAATATCGAACAAACAATTAACTGTGCTTCAGAAAGAAAGACTTCTTAACTAACTATATCTCTAGGTATTATTCCTAAGTGAAGTTTATACATGATGCAAATCACATGGATGGAACTTGTATCCAGTTACAATAAATAACAGTTGGAAACTGATCATTGGTCACCAATATTATTCGAACTACTCGAGTTTAACGCAATGTAACCCTTTTGTGTATTTCATTATTATAACAAATATACCTCAACTTGAAGAGGAAATCTTTCATTATAACTAAAAAATAATTAATTTACAGGTGCTGCTGTATTGGTTGAGTTGAACTGGCGTACACTCTCTGCTCCTTATTGATGTTAATCTTATTTTCAATAATTATTGCAATATTGATAATTATTATGGGCATGTAGTAAACTTTAAAAGAGTGTTAAATGTTAAAGTTTAATGCTATGTAACATCATTACCAGTTTCTTTTTAAGCTGCTTAAGTACTGAAGGGAATTGGACAAATAAAGACTATCTCGGATATGGTCCACACACCAATGAATATATTTGACATCTAGTGCGTGCTTTACCGAAATCTCCATCTTCTGTGCAATGAGATTTTGTCTATATCTCAACGTACAAATTGATTCAGATTAAAAGAATATTTCACACATTGATGATTTCACATGTTTTGTGTCTTTCTTTCGAAGGCATATCAGTGAATCAGATGTCGATCTTACTCAGATAGACAAGGTTGGACACAAATTTCCTTCTCGTCATTTGCATCAGCATATGCACCATTTTTGCACTTCAAGTTCTGTCCCTTAATCACTTCTTATTTTTAATGTTATGTCCTCCAACGTTAAGTTATACCGGACGGTGAATGAAATGAATGAAATGATGCTCAAATGTGTCCAGGGTTCATGGAGCCTAGCGCTATCCGACATTCGTCTGTAAGGATAGGGGAAAACCCCGGAAAAACCTTATCCAGGTAACTCACCCTGACGGAGATTCGAACTCGGGCGCTCTTGAACGTTAGGTAGACATGCTACCATCTACGCTCCCGAGGCGAGCAATCACTTCATTGGAGCCTTACAAATAGTCCATTCCAACAGCCTACTAGTTTCTTTATACTGCAGAGACACCAGTTTCTTCCATTAGTATATTGTTGATTCACATCTTCCATCAAGTCGTTGTTGCCGTATAATTGAACTTCACAGATAACATTTTCAAGAACTGAGAGAATATCAAGCTCATCTTCGGATTCATTGTTGTCGCCTTAGTCAACTGACTCCAAGTCATTTATCCACATGTTTATAATGTTCTCGAAGTTTCTATCTGTAATTTTACTCTACTGCTAGTCTCCGTCATCCGAAGCTCAAACTTGATAACAAAACATGTACTCGCATTGTTGGATAGAGGTTAACTATTTCCCCCAACAAATAGTACTCTCCTCTTTGTCGACAGTTACTTGCTGAACACAGCCAGCAGCAAATGTACCTCGGGAAAACAGGGAATGCAACAAGCCTCAGGTCTACCAATATTACGCCACCTTCTGGTTTTATGTCTACTGTATAACAACGTGGCATTTGTCCAAGGTGTCTACCCCTCTTTGTCATGTGGCAAAATGATGAGAGCGTGATAGTTCACATCTAATTGCTTATACCTTATTTAAATATTTTGTTTTGTTTTTATGATCTATATCATTCAACAAACGTGTATTTTATATATCACCCACCTCTGCCCTGCGTATGTGGGCGTGAGGCCGGCAGTGCAGTAGGCAGACCTTGGCCTAGTAGGGCTGTAGCGCCATGTGTATATTCCCGTTCCTTTCAGTGTTAATATCCTTCCTTTGTTTAAGAAGGAATACGTACTATGTGACTGTTTATGTTATAAACATTAGCTGATTCTAAATAATAATAGTTTAAAAATATGTATATCTCACTGTGAAGTGAACTTGTGTTAATTAGTGCATCTCCATGATAAAAAAACTCCAACAATGCCCAGGTTTTCTCAGTGTGTGTGTGTTTGTGTGTGTGTGTGTGTGTGTGTGTGTGTGTGTGTGTGTGTGTGTGTGTGTGTGTGTGTCCAGACTGACCTACACAAACCCTGTCATCTCATACTACTTTAACACGGCGTTAAGTTTGTCACGTAAATACGAAAGCTTTTACCTGGACGTTCTAGATTATGTTAAATGCTAAGTTTTTCGTTGAGGAATTTTCTGTATACTTTCGTCTTCATTTTTATTGCTAGGTGAAACTAATCTATATCGTCTGGAATTAGAGGATGAATACCATTGGCATAGCGGACGAATCGGAATGGAACATTTAATTTCAGTACATATTGTAATCATGAGAACAAAATAACACATTTCTACACTTATATATTTATATCTTAATGTATATCACACATACTTTCGACATATTAATTGCTTGTTTCCCATAGAGCCCACATAGATTTTGTGGCACCATTCTCCAATTTTCTGGCCTCATTTGAGCATCATTTCACCCATTTCATATATCGTACTATATGACTTAATCGTGCAGGAATAAATAAATAAAGTTGGACCCACCGTGTTACCTTACCCTCTGTTGTTTTTGCCCATTTGCAGCATTGATTAAGTAGCTATCATAACAACAAGGAGCATTATGGATATAGAAGGTCTGGGCTCTTCTTTCTAACATGCGACGTGGCGACTTTTTTCTAATTGCTTCAGACTTTTTCATGTTCTTATATACAAGCATGATTTTAAATATAATTTCTTGTTGGAGGGAGTTCTTCTAATGTTATAAATTTGTTATTTATTTACCTACAGCGTAATGTAGCCATATTGAAGAATTCAGTGCAGCCAAACTATGCTTTTTTCTCCACTAAAGGCAGCGCTGCCAACAGTCTTACTTGTCGCGAAATTACACAATCTAGTAGGCTAAATGTATGAGCTCAAGGACTGTATAGGAATGGTTCGGATACTGCCGCGAATTATGCATGATGTCAAATGACACCAAATATACCGCAAGGGGGAAAGTTGGTGGTCCAGGTCACGTCGTTAAAATCGACGAATGCAAAAATGGACGACGCAAGTTTCCTCGTGGGCGCTGCAATTACACTCTAGAGCGTATTTGCATCCCTTCTGTTGTTGGGGCATATCGTTATCCGCTTGTCATAATTCCCAAGATCCAGTTGTCCTCTACGACGCGCCAAAGATGAAACTTGCATCGTCCTATTTTGCATTCGTCCATTTGAACGATGTGGCCGGCTCCGCCAATTCCCCCCTTGCAGTATACTTGGTGTCATTTGACATGCACAGTACGTGGCAGTAGCCGAACGAGTCCGTTACAGTCCCTGAGCCTATACATGTTTTTCCTACGGAGCTCTCCATTATCGTCTTGTCCTAGGATTGTTTATGTAAAAGGCAGTGCATGCCTAATCTGCGATAACTTAGCCTGCTCAAACCATGTTCCTTTGCACATGGACTACGTCACCTATGTCTGGGGCTTTTTCTGGAGGTTGGCTACAAGTTTTACATATATTTCTCATGTTGGCTACAAAGCGAGAACCGGCTGTTCGTCTGCTTGCGCATGCGTACACGTGCACCTTTGGACTTAGAAAATATTCTCGCGTCGCACAGAAGAAAGTTTCTCTAAATTCTGTTTTTTCTTATTGTACAAATTTCTGGAGAAATGGTAATGCACATTGGTAATATCTACCTCAAACGAACCTAAAAAATTACATGTCTAAAATGGAGCAATGGCATAACTCGTTTCCGCAAAAGAAGCTCGATTTGTCACTTAAACTGAAGTAAGAAAAAGGAATTACACAGTCAACTGTCTCAGGTAGTTAACTTGTTCGTGCCAACAAAAGAGTACACTATCGACACCTAGAAAGTAAGTCCATAAGAGGGAATGTAAGATCTGTACCGAGTTATGACTTTGGTACAAATCTGTACGATCACATCATGTAGTCAAAATGTTGTACCATTATAAAATAGAAGTTAATAAAAATATTGGTTGAACTTCCTACTTCCATAATTTTAACCTTTACATAAGTTAAATCCTGAGAAACTTTTCTTAATTTTTGGGAAATATAACTTTCCAATTTTCCTCGAATTATTCGATGAAAGTGCCAAATGTTTAGCATAAAACACGAAATGCACAACTCTAATTTGCTGGAAATAGTCTCACATTCATTCTGACTAAAGTTTCATATTTTGTTTAACTTGTAAGCCATTACATGCTGACAAACTTTTAGCCCATCAAAAGACAAATATTGTTATAAAGCATAATTTACGGCAACTTAATTTATCTTGTGGAAATGTAGAGTCAGAATGAAAAATTCAATGCCATAGCTGGGATTTCAACCACGGATCTTCTGGTTTCCGTCCAGCCGCCCTACCATTGAGCTACTATGGTCAACGTGCAGATATGACATTAAATTCTCCAACTCACTCGTATTTTTCCGGTAAACCACTTAGGAGTTCTCATAAACACATGAGACAACTACCTTAATGGCGATATACATGTTGTAAGTACTTTAAGGCCCGGGCTTTATAGTTAAATACCATTAGGTCAATTAATGGAAATTAATTGTTCTTTCACACTGGCCGTGTGTAGGCTAAATTGTGGAAACGTAGGGTCAGAATGCAAAATTCAATGCTATAGCCGGGATTTGAACCACGGATCTTCTGGTTTCCGTCCAGCCGCTCCACCATTGAGCTACTATGGTCAACGTGCCGATATGACATTAAATTCTCCAACTGATTCGTATTTTCCCGGTAAATAACTTAGGAGTTCTCATAAACACATGACACAACTACCTTAATGGCGACTTACATGTTGTAAGTACTTTAAGGCCCGGGCTTTATAGTTAACCACTATTAGGTCAATTAATGGAAATTAATTGTTCTTTCACACTGGCCGTGTGTAGGCTAAATTGTGGAAACGTAGAGTCAGAATGAAAAATTCAATTCCATAGCCGGGATTTGAACCACGGATCTTCTGGTTTCCGTGCAGCCACTCTACCATTGAGCCACTATGGTCAACGTGCCGGTATGACATTTAATTCTCCAACTGACTCGTTGAATATTTCGCCGAAACTTGTTGTAAGGGTTTTGCTTTTCACAGATACAGAAATAAACAAAAAGTGAGGTTTGTGTATCTGTAGGAATATACTGATAGTCAAATGTTTAAGTATATTGCACAAATATAATTATTTGTTACGGAAAATTCGCTTGTCTTTAAATAATATTTTCTAAATGATATACAGTAGATACCATCAACATATTAGTTACCATATTTTTTTACAAGAAACAAACAATCTTTGGACTACAAAATGCTTTACGAGGTCTTCACCGAAGATATTTAGAATGTTGTCTTTGTAAAACAAACTAATTATCTTTAATTCTGACAATGTATTTTAAGGTAGAAAGATTTTATCTAGTATTTACAGTTTACTAGTTATGTAGATGTCTTCGAGAATGAGCAGTACTTCTGAATAGGGTAGCCTGAGGTTGGCAGCATTTGTTAAAGGATCTTCTGTTGAATCTTTAGAGGATGAACCAAATATGAAGTTAGGCACCTCCCCAAAGTTTATTTTTAGGCTGTACTGTTGGTACATACATACGTGGTCCTTTTTATTCAGTCTCCAATACATTCCTAGTGAAACTTTGGTATCCAGTTTTTGGTACAGTACAATAATACCCGTACTCACTGTAAATATGAACCAACCTTTGGAAATATTATACAATTATAGAATAGGAGTAGAGAAGTTATTGGATGCAACTTCTTAATATAGAAGACAATCCTTTGCATACGCAAAATTGTAAACCTTTTTCTCCTTTTACTTGTTTTTTTAAAACATTTTACACTTTTCTCTATCACATTTCAACAAAGTAACAAATGTTATATATACCTTTATATAAAACACAAAATGTACTATTGAACTCTCGCAGTAGTCTCTGAAATTCTATTTATTCTGACCGAATTCTGTACAATTTTCTTTAAATCTAATTCATGAGACACAGACAAGGTCTTACTACACAAAATTTGAGATATCGTTAAAGGGCGTAATTTATGTTAACTTATTTTATTGCTAAAGATTTTCAGAATATTTTTTTTTATATTTCAATTTTCCAATACTTTTGTGTCTTAAAAACGCAAATTTTGTTTTTGAAACTGTTAAAAGTGTCATAGTAATGAAGAACTTTGAAATTTGAAGTCTAACCCGATATTTAAGCACTACAGCCGCATTTCCTGTGAAACTGCGAATCTTGTAATTTTCATCTGGAAAGAAAAGCCTTTGTGGAACGGTTTGTTGAGAAACTACTGTTAGCTGACACATTATGAGACATTATTATACAGGAGAGATTATTTAATAATACATATATTTTCAGCTAAATTGCCATATACAGTTACTTCACGTAAATTTGTTCACATTTTTACATATTCATTTATAGATATCAAAGTTTCCCTGCACGTCTATATGACATCGTACACAGTTCACACTCACTTGTTTTAGCTAATTACAAGTTACGACATGTCGCAGTTCGAACCACGTGTCGGTGGTTATCCTCCATGATGTTCAGTTGATTTCTAAAGGCCTTGGTGTGTGACATCATATATCGAAGTTTGATGTCTCCAGTAAGGAATGTCTCTCTCGTTAAGACGTAAGCTAGTACAGATCGTGTTGTCTTTGATAATTCTAGTGACCCTTTTAGATGAATCGATTGCTTTTCTATCACTTTTAGATCTTCTTTGTCTGTATGGAGGCGATACTTTAGCTCAGTGCTTATCCGCCAGGGGAGAAGGTTTGGTTGACACCCGACTGCTTGCTGTTGGCTAGAGAGGGCTCCACATGTGACATCTTATATCGGAGAAGAGGCTTGTAGTTATTTACGAGACTTTAGAGTACATTATAACTATATTACTTACAAATGGCTTAGACTTCATTGTTCTTTTATATCATAGAAAGGAACAGTAGCTACAATGTACAATAAGGCAATATCGAGCAAACAATTAACTATGTAACAGATAGAAAGCCTTCTAAATTAACTATATCACTAGGTATTTCCTCTGAGTGAGGCATGGGTATATTGTTATCACTTTAAACTCAAACTTTTGTTGATACTTGTAACCAGTTATAATTAATAACAGTTGCAATCTTAAACTGATCATTAGTCACGAATGTCACTCCATCTCAGGGATAGTCAAGTGGGTTAGAGACTCTGATTCCACTTTAAGCTTCTGAAAGGGCCGTGCGACAGATAGAGCGCTGCACATCAACTTTACAATCTGTCGGTGACAACAGATGTCACTCTTTACACAACTTTAAAATCTATCGGTGTCAACGGTTTCTAAGCCAAGCCATATTATGCATGTGTGAAAAATGGTCATCAATTTGTAAGAGTTGTAAGGCCTGCGATGGCATATGAGCAGCAAGAAGGAATGGAATGGACTTTCACAAAGATCTATCCGTAAGTAAGATGTTAGCATATAGCTAAATACCGAAAATTAATATCCTAACTTAACCTGAATTGTACTTTCATACATATTAATTCCTAATGAAATTCTTTAGATTATGTCGCACTTTATGATGTATCAAGAATATTTTACTGAAAAACAATTAGTTTCATTAACCTTGTTACCTAATTATTAATGCAAAAACAATGTTTCTTTCTGCCTTTTTAGCTACCCCATCTCAGGCTACCAGGAATAGGATGACAGGAATCAAAAGTGTTGAATGATTGGAAATTCTGTATGTTTATTGTTTTGGTGATGTGCAGTGATCTTCAGGAACATTATTAATGTAGAACAAAGCTTCCTTTCTCACCTATACAGCAATTTATTGTGGCTTATCATCAGATATTTCTTAAAGTTTGAGTTTCATTTCAATATCAGTGGAAAATTATTAAAAACTTTTAGGAATGTTGTGACTTCTCTTCTCGAGTGGCGCTACAGCCCCTTCTGGGCCTTGGCCTCCTTCAGCAGGTGCCTCCATTCCTCTCTATCTTCAGCTCTCTTCCTCCACCCTCGTATTCCCAATATATGTTGTGTGTCTCTCTGTATGGCATCTTCCCACCTCATTCTCGGTCTTCCTACTGCTCTTGTGTTGTAGAATTTACCATTAAGGACTCTTTTTGGTATTCTTCCTTCTTCCATTCTTATTATATGACCTGCCCATCTCATCCTCCTGATTTTAATATCCTGAACAATATTTATGTCTTTATATATGCTGTACAATTCTTCATTCCATCTTATACGCCATTGCCCTCCTTCCTGTATTTGTCCATATATTTTCCTCAGAATCTTTCTTTCAAAAGGTTTTAGGGCATCTTCCAAATTCTGTGTCAATACCCATGTTTCACTTCCATAGCACAGTACTGGTTTTATTAATGTTTTGTATAACCTAATTTTGTTGTTCCTATGGATTTGTTTAGATCTAAGTATTGCGTGAAGTGAGTAATAAACTTTATTAGCCATTAAGATTCTTGTTTTTATTTCTTCCGATTCATCATTATTGTTGTTAATTATTGTTCCCAGGTATTTAAAGTTCCTTACTATATCTATGTTATGTTGGTCCATTTCCAGTGTTCCTGTATACTTTCTTCTCCTACTTTGTATCATGGCTTTTGTTTTAGATATGTTAATTTCCAGGCCTATTGTTTTTGCTCCTTCTTTTAATTCTCTGTATGCTTCAGATACTGCTGTCCTCGTTCTTCCCATTATATTAATATCATCTGCGTACCCTATTAATTGTACTGACTTATAGAAAATTGTTGAGTTTGTTCGTACGTGCATTTGTCTAATAACATATTCCAATGCTATGTTAAAAAGGGTAGGTGCCAGCCCATCTCCCTGTTTCAAACCGCAATGTACTTCAAACTCATCTGTTATACTTGTTCCTATTTTAACATGGTATTTGAGCTCTACCATTGTTGCTTTCGTTAAACTAATCAGTTTCTTTGGTATTCCAAAACTTCCCATTATAGAGAGTAACTTCCCTCTTTTAATGCTGTCATACGCTTTTTGGAAATCTATAAATATTTGATGTATTTCGATATTATGCTCCCATGCTTTTTCTAATATATTTTTAACTATGAATATCTGGTCAATGGTTGATCTCCCAGGCCTAAAGCCTGCCTGATACTCCCCAATTATACTTTCTGTGTATTTCTGAAGTCTATTATTTATGAGTGAAGTTAATATTTTATAGCCTGTACATAACAATGAGATTCCCCTATAATTTTGGCACTGTAGTTTGTCTCCTTTATTTTTGTATATAGGTACTATTAAATTTTTCTTCCAGTCTGTTGGTATCCTTTCTTCTTCCCATATCTGTGTAATTAACTCATGCATTGCTTTTAATAATGTCTGTCCTCCCCTTTTATACATTTCGGCCGGAATGCCATCTATACCTGGTGATTTATTATTTTTCATCTTCTGAATGGCTATCGCTACATCTAATTGGTCTGGTGGTTCATCTTCCGTCTGCAACTGTTTTGGTTCTATTTCGCTTCCTTGTTCTGGTGTTAATTCCATATTTCGTTCTTCTATGGGGGTGTTCAGGAATTCTTGAAAATATTGTTTCCATCTATTCCTTATTTCTTCTTCATTTGACACTATTTCATTGTTTCTTCCTCTTATTAAGTTTGTTCGTGGTTTGAATTCCTTATTAATCATTCCCACTTCTCTGTATGCTTTTTTAAATTGTTTGGTTTTGATACTTTCTTCAATTTCTGTTATCTGTTTATCTAAATAAATTCTTTTCTTCTGTCTACATAGCTTATCTGCTGTTTTCCGCAGCTTCTCATATTCTCCTCTTTTTTGTCTTGTTGGCCTTTCTATCCATTTTTTATATGCCCCATTTTTCTCATCTATTGCTTTTTTACATTCTTCATCAAACCATTGTTTATTACCTTTCTTTGGTTCATATCCAACTATCTGTTCTGCTCCTTCCCAAAGAACTTTCTTCATTTTTATCCATTTTCCTTCTATTGTGCTTGATTCCTTACTTTCAAGTTCTTCCTTTATATATTGTTGATACTTTTGGATAGTTTCTTTGTTTTGAAACTCTTCTATATTAAGTTTCTTTGGAACTTCAACTCGTTCCGTTTTCTTATAGGAGATTTTACTTCTAAATTTAATCTTGACCAAAAAATGATCACTATCACAGTTTGCTCCTCTGCATGATTTCACATCTAGTATATTTCTCGCATTTCTTTTGTCAATCAAAACGTGGTCTATCTGGTTGTTAATCCATCTGGTGACTTCCACGTATGCTTATGTATCTCTTTATGCAGATAACATGTGGAGGCTATGACCATATTCTTCCCAGCTGCAAAAAGCACTAATCTCTGTCCGTTATCATTTGACGTTTGGTGTAAGCTATGTCTTCCTATTGTTCCTCTGTATATCTCTTCTCTACCCACTTTTGCATTTAAGTCACCCATTATTATTTTAATGTCATTCATCGGACATTCATCATATATTTCCTCCAATTCCTGGTAAAACATTTCCTTTTCTACATCTGTTTTTTCTTCCGTAGGGGCATGCACATTTATAAAGCTTACATTGAAAAACTTTGTTTTTATTCTTAAAGTACATATTCTTTCATTAATGGGCTTGAAGTCCAATATATTCTTTTTGATTTTACTATCTACTATGAAGGCCACGCCAAATTCCCTTGTTCCTTTCTCTTTACCACTATAAAACAGTGTATGGGATCTTATGTCCATTATATCTTTCCCCTGCCATCTTGTCTCTTGTAATGCAGCCACGTTGAGTCTATATTGTTGTAACTGGGAAATTAATGTTGCCAGTGTTCCACTTTTGAGAAGTGTCCTAACATTCCACGTACCAAAATTCAAGTCCAGTTCCTTAGCCAGTCGTTTCCGTTTATTCAGTCCAATCCGAGGCTCCGCCGTTGGCTTCTCAACATGATTTGTTTTACGGTGTGGGGTCGTTAGCCCCACGCCCAACCCCCAACCTGGAGGACCAGGTCCCACATTTATATCCCCTGGGACAGGGTGGCCCAGTTATACCCCCAGGCACTGGGTACTCATTTTAGTCGCCTTTTACGACATGCATGAGCTGCAGTGGGGTTATTCTTTATCCCCGGCCACCACACGGGGAAATGTTGTGACTAGTATGTTCTAAATTTTCCAAAAAAGTGAAGTTAATTGAGGCAGTTAATTGGATATATTCATTGGTTTTCTGTTAGAAGTTTTAAATTTAAAAAAATTGAGTCATATATAGCAGTCCATGTAAGGTAAGTAGATTCTGGTTTAAATTACTGGAAACATAGCTTTCCTAAATTACAGTTATTTTGTAATTGTCATTTGATTTTCATGAGTTCATATAAAACAACATTAAGCCAAAATTAATGACCATGAATATTATTAAGTGATTTATTCAATATTTAAGCTTTGTTTTGGGGGTGGGGTTAATTTAGCCCATATAATTACCTGTCATCAAAGACAGAAATGCTTAAACAATTGCTCATTAGCTTAATAGACATATTTTTTTGCATCTTGTTACATATCCTTAATTATCATACTGTTTGTACTTAACATGTGTGCAACAATCTTATGCACAAAGATTTTCAAAAATATTCTTCCATCTCAGACTACGTTTTATATGAAACATTTCTGCATTTTGAGTTACAGTACTTTTCCTGAATCAAGTAATCTAAAAGGTATGAATTGTTAATAAGTATGTGTTTTCAATCCTTGGTGGCAGCATCTGTTTTTGATAATAATATACTGTATGTCGTGTGTATTACATTCTTCACTGCGTCATTCTAACCCAAGCGTGTGAATTTTCAGATATACCAAAACTGTGGCTGTGGATTTTTACAGAATTCAATTCTGTTTGATTTCTGTAGAATTCCTTTGTTTATAATTTGCATTATATGTGTTTACATATAATCTAATGACTTCTATTAAAATCTTTGGGCGACATATTTGGATATGTAAATTGGAATGATATTTTGAAGAATTAGGTCCTCTTAACCTTACTCATCAATGTATAACTACATCAGTGATAAAGAATTTCATAGTTTTTAACAGCAATTAAAATGTGATCTGTTATTCCAAAATTCAATTTGTTCTCTCTTGTTTAATGCAGTAATCACTATGTAATAATATACACACTACACCAAATAATGTACCTGACTAATCTTAGAAGAGATCTGTTGGGATTAGAATTCACCTTGTGAAAGCTTAAACAAGTTTTAAGTGCAATTGTTCATTGCAAGAAATTATTAAAATGTCATTGTGCCATCATCATCATTATATGCCAGTTTTATATTTATTTCCAGTATTCCGCTTATTCTTAAAACATGTACAATGTCAGCTGCAGCTAGGACATAGAAAATGGCATGATCTCAAATTAGTAAAGCTTCATAATAAACAGTAGGTAGGGGTAGTGATATTTAGCATTTTGATTTTTACATTTACCATTTTGTGGTATTTATACATTTGCAGTTTAGCGTTTTATAGCATTTTGAAGAAAGTTTGAGTTAATTTTGTTAAATGATGAATATTAATATTATTTATATGAAATTTAAAACACATTTATGGATGATTATGAATGACAGTGAATTAAAAGTGCACAAGTGTCAATTTATTTCACATTGATATAGGTTAAAACAATACACAGAAATAGAGAACAATCTGATACAGACTAAAGCATATTCCATAACACAAAAATGATAAATCAATACTGATGTAGAAATACACAATAAAAAGAAATAGCACAAAATTAGCCTAATTTCTTATTCAGTAATGCTGTTGAATGTAAGCACTGAACATATTTCAACATTCTGTTCTGTCGTTTGAGTCCTTCTGTCACTCACAGTCAAATTATATTTACTGAAATATCTTTCAGCATCTACACCGTTGGTAGCATCCCAATTACATTGCAGAGCTACACAGGCAAACGCTGGGTATTTATTTAATTTATTTCCTGCCCATAGACTAATACAAGTATCGAACATTGTCAATATATAAATTACAATTTGAGCTTAACAGCCAACATCCGATACACGCAGTGATGCAAAGCCACAAAATTTTGAAAAGCAGATATTGCCTCATTGTTTCATTCCATTGAACAGATAAGGAATTATAGACTGTCAAAGGAAATAATACTTAGATGTGTAAACATTTTAATTAGACCTATTAATAACTCAAACAGATAGTTCCAGCACTTTCACTGCATAATTAAGACCACAAACAGCAGTAATAGTTCTGAGTGTAACCTTTCATTGATTTACTTATGTGAGACACATTCAGCTGTTTGTCATAGCCTGAGAGGTTTACACTATGCAGAGAGCATTAATTGCCAATTTAGTACTTATACAGCTTAAACTCTTACCAAGTTAAAGTAAGCCATTTACCAGAACAGATGCTGTACCAAGCAAATCATACTTCACAGTCAGATAATTACATGAAATGTTGTCGTTCTGGAAGATGCAATTTGCATTAAAGTTTATTTTTAAAACTGCTTAATATCTTTTTTCAGCATTTATTACTGCGCCTATACATGTTATTAAAGCACTTACAAACTCAAGACAGTAATATTCCTGTGTTTCAAAGGCAAAGTTAAGCTTAGGACAATTTTAAATGAATGATACAATTTTTATGTACTTAATGTTCTTCTTAGATTCAAGGAACTGTATTTTTCATCAAATTATTATCATTTATACTGCATGTGTGAATGATAATCCAGCCAAAGTGATTAGAAGTAAATAAAATAGTGTCTTTTATTCAATGTATGTCTTTGTCTCATGTATTAATTTTTGAGGTTTTACTAATACCATGAATCGATCACAAATTTCAGGTTTTCCTTTAAATATTCTTTTGTAAACTTGTGCTGAAAATAAAGTATGTACTATAGAGCTTTAGAAATTCTTAGTAAATATAAGCTTTGTCTTCTATTTAAAGAGATAGTGATATTTTTTGTACATATTTGTTTTTATCTCCACTTACAATTTATATACACATTTCCTTAATAATGTTTTTCGTTTTTTTTTCTTTTTGCCACTTTCCTTCCAGGGAATTTTTAAACATTATTCTCTGTACAAAGAAATTGCATTACTCATGACCTTGTGGTATCCTTTCCTGTTTTCCAGTACCTGTAGAATGCATTGATTTAGTGTCAGGTTTTCTTGTAATGATCACAGTAACAAGCTTTGGAATTCACACTTCAGTGAAAGGAAGTACAAGTGTATTGTACAGCCTTGACAGCATCTTGAGTAATCTCACTCTGTCAATGTTGCAATTGTTTCTTAAAGACCTACTTATTCATTTATTACATGAATATAAAAGCTATAATGCTTAGTGGCAGCAGGAAAATGATCAAGTTTGGAATTGGGTTCTGAGACCTTTTCTTCCGAATGTAATTGGTCAACTTCTTTCGAAGTCATATCTTGCAGATAGATGAATAATTTACGCACATTTACTCAGCATATTTAGCGCGTATTATGCTAATATGTGATAAATGAATTGTGCCGTAAATTACTAGTTGGTGCACGAAATTAGGCTTTGAAAAATGAAATGAAAACAAAGGAATTAACTGTCTCACATATGAAGTACAATGTGAAAACATTGTTATACAAAACAAGGATATAAGAATCATTACCAATTCTCGTAGCAGACCATCTTGCAGAGATCTTTGGAGAAGATTGAAGATATTTATCCTTCCTTGCATGTATATATTCTTGATTTTAATGTCCTTGGTGGCTCTTGTTTATAACAAATAGTAAAATTCATAGAATAAGCAATAGTCAGAAGTGTAAAATTCTCATCCCAGTACTAAACTTTCTTGTTTCCAGAAAGGTAAGTATTATGAAGCTATCAAAACGTTTAACGTCCTTCCTAATGATCTTAAAGAAAAAGTTGACCGTCTCAGTGGTTTTAAAAATGCTGCTGGAGAGCACATATGCTCAAAATCATTTTAATCTGTATAAGATTATCTGAATGACAAATTACTCTGATAATGCTTATGTAGCCCTTTAATTAGAATTTAGCTATTACCAATGATAAATCATTGTCATTTACCTTTGATGTTTGATCAAAGACTATTTAAATCCACTGAAGAAATGATAACAATTGGAATGACAATAAATCATATCAATTTCAAATACAATATCAAATGTTGAGACGTACCAAAATATTAATAAACAAAAGTGTAGATGTTGTTAAAACACAGGATGTATGTAAGACACAATCCTTGTTAATTGTTTGTATTTACCAATATTTACAGTTTTCTCTGAAAGCAATACATTACTTGGTTTAGCCCGGACATATACTGATTAATTAATTAGAGCCAACTGAAAAAGTCAATACCACGGGCGGGCTTTGAACCACGGATCTCCTGGTTTCCATCTAGTCGCTCTTAACCCTTGAGCTACCATGGCCAACGTGCTGTCCTCCATATAAATTTACATTAAAAAGTATTCAGCGATATAATCCTGGTATTTAAGTACTTACAATAGTAGGTCGCCACAAATGTTTGTTTCGGATATTAGAACGCTAAGTGGTCTACCGGGAAAATATAATGAGTCAATTGGAAAATTTAATGTCAGGACAGCACGTTGGCCATGGTAGCTCAAGGGTTAAGAGCGACTGGACGGAAACCAGGAGATCCGTGTTTCAGGTCCCGACCGTGGCATTGAATTTTTTATTTGGCTGTAATTAATTAAAAATCACCCATATACCGGAGTAATTTATTTAAAAGGATGAATTCCTCCATATAAATTTATATACGGACTATCACCTAAACTCAGATACACAACCTCAGTTTTTATTTATCTATTTCTGTATTTGTCAACAGTAAAGCTCTTACAACAATAGTCGACTAAATACTCAGTATATTTAAAGGATGTGACACGTAAATATGCAGGGAAATCTCGATCCCAGACCTCTTATACATGGAGTATATTCAAAAATTTTCACAAAAATCCTTTCAATGCCTTCATTAAACTACTTTCAAGACAAATGTAATGAAAATCTTTATGCGACTTTAATGTAGTCAGAAGTCCTTTCCATTCCTAGGACATTATCATAATGGTAAACTGTAAGAGACAGACATCTTACTGCTTCAATATAGAGATCTCGATAAAACAAACGACAAATTGAAATATACTTTATGTGGAGTAAAACAATTGCGAGGTATTTCTTGTTATTTGTTTGCATTTTGAAAGAACTATATATTTCTCAACAGCAAAGCCTTAAAATCTTTTATCGCTAAGCTATACAAAGAAAATCAAATTTGAAAGGCGTTATGGAGCGATGACCTATAAAATGTTCAACCATCTTTAAAGGTTATACATCCACATAAACGACACCAATAAAGAATAAAAAGGACCTGTCACTTCATCGCAGAAATAGGATTTCCTCTCAGACTAGAGGTATACTGGTACTCTTTATAAAGTCTTCCATAAACACTAATTCGTTCAATTCCGTAGACTCAGTGGAAATTCCTAAGGAACACATATATCCAGGTATACTGATCATTACAGTTCCAACAAAGCATCAAATGTTACCTATTGGGATTTCAAAATACATCTAAAATGAGAAAAAGAGATCAATATATACATACTTCAGAAGACTTCTTGTCCTACATAGCGTTATTTATGTTTTCAAAATATCGTTGTATTCACTGAGTGTACTGTTTGTTTCAGAGCAATAAACAACAATTAAATCGAGGCCTTATGTGAAGTACATACTTATAAGCTATTCTGAACCTTGGTAACCAATTACACATATTCATCCGTAGTATAAGACATTACCTGTGGCGCTATCTCTGGACAGCGATTCCAGTTCGGCGGGCAGTCCTGGAATTTCTCTCCTGGCGGACAATCACTGTAACTGACAGATCGTCTGCTGCGGACATTTAACGTGTTATACTCTCAATCCGCTCTACCGCTAAGGCTCGCTGTTTCATCTGCTCCAAATTAGAAAAATAAAGTATACAGAAGTGTTTCATTAATAATTTTACTCTAGATACAAGAACACCATAGACAAATGTTTAAATCAGGTCAGCTCGTTTTAAGTTGTAGTGCTATTCTTACAAATTTAAAAGAATAGCATTAGAGGTGTTGTATATGGAATAGAAAAGTACAAAACTTCAAAATCGTTAATTAAATAAAGTTGCCATATATTGTGATTTTTAACAAGATTTGACTGTGAATGAATCTGAGCCTGTTTCTAGAATATTACAGTTGTACGTTCTGTTTTTGTATTAAACATTAAATACTTTCTTAAAAACATTAGAGATAAATATAAGCCAAAATCTTCCAAAAATAAGGAAATGTTTTGAGAATTTATCAACATCTCGTATTTGAGATACACTGCTTCTGGCGACTTACTATTGTATGTGAGTCCCAGGCTTCATCATTTAACTCTTATTATTTAACTTATTGAACTTTTCAGGTTTACATAATCTATCCAAAGCCTTGGCCTATCTACTGCTGGTGAGAAAAAATGAACATCTCCATCAGTTAACTCAAAAATAAGAGTTGAATGATGAAGCCTGGGACTCAAGTACTTACAATAATAAGTCATCACAAACGGTGTATCTCGGATACGAGAGCTCCTAGTGGTTTACCGGGAAAATATTTCAGACAGTTGGGGAATTTAAAGTCAGGAAGGCAAGTTGGACATGGTAGCCCAATGGGTAAGAGAAACTCGATGGATTCGTGGTTCAAAATCCGGCCATGGCATTGAATTTCTCAGGTTGACTCCATCTATTCGGTGTAAGTTACGTTTTTCTTAAAAATTGTTCCACCAATTCTGTTCAATAAAGAATGATCTCAATTTGTTTGGCAACGTGCCTTTACTCATCCTCATAATTTTGATGGTCATTCTCAAAATAGTATCCCCTGAATGCGATGCACTTGTCCCAGCGTTTCTGTCAGTCTTCAAAGACATGCTGGAAACTGATTTTTGAGATATCCTTCAAAATCACCTCCGCAGCCTTCACCACTGCTTCTGATGATGGATAATGCCTCCCACGAAGGCGTATCTTTAAGTTAGGAAATAGAAAAATTTACATGAGGCTATATCCGGACTATAGGGAGTGTGAGGGATGCCCTTCACACAACAACATGGGCAATATGTAGCCGCGCATTATCGTGGTGCAACATACAGCCTGCTTCAATGAAATGCACTCTTTTGCGCCTGATATGGACTTGAAAAGTTTACAGGACATCCCTGTAGTATTGTCTAGTTACTGATGTGTGTGCAGGTACAACATGCTGATAAACCATTCCATGAATATCAAAGAATGATGTGACCATAACTTTCCCAAGAAAAGCAAGCACTTTTGCTTTTTGGGGGTTGGCAATGAAGGAGATTTCTACACTGAGCTTCGCTGTTTGCTCTCCGGATCAAACTGCTGTAGGCAAGATTCCTCAGCAGTGATTACGTTTGAAAGAAACTCCGGATCTTCCTCTAACATCAACTTTAACTGTGTGTTACCTCCATTGCAGCGGTAGGTGATACTGAACATGTCTGGACTTACCTGGTTCTTACAGGCGCGAACCAGGAGTACCAATAATGAAACTACTACAGCGTGTTTGTTTCACATGAAGCTAACAGAATATAATAAGTTTGAATTTTAGTGCTAAAATTATGACAGTAAAAAATTATGATCATTATTTATTGAACAGCCGTCGTACTTTGTTTAAATTTCCCTATGCTAAATATGTTTTCATGCATAAGAAATGAAATGTCTATGTTAAATCATCTGGGAATGTTGTCAGAAGTCTTCCTCATTCTTAACGAGTCGTTAAAGACTGGTGATCTGTCAGAGGTAGACAAAATGTCACTCTATCCAAAACCCAGGTCTATTAAAACTCACTCTATGTCCATAAACATAATTTGGTTTTTCTGGAGGAGATTCCCAGTTGAGTTAAACCATGCTCTTGTGTTCGGGGAACGCTTTGCGAGGTGACGAAAAACTGGAAGAATCCCCTGCTGACTAAACAATAGTCTAAAAAGCAGACATGCTACAATGGAAATAATACACAACAGCATATATAACATAATAGCTGTAATAATTTTTATGTAACTACCATATGTTTAAGATACCTTCATTCCAAAGGAAGTGTACGTTAATGAACTTTGAGGTTTTGTGTCCTTAAATATCATTTGACTCATTGTCTTGAATTGTCTGAGACGTTCTTTTACTCTGAATCGCTTTGTGTAACAGATACACGTTGAGATATAGACAAAATCTTACTTTATGAAACTGTAAATCTCCTTAAAACACATGGCCTGTGTCAAATAATTTCTTTAGTCATAGTTATATTTGAAATATTCAATGTTCTTCTTGTAAACGTTCAGATACTTAAACATTTCCCCAAATGTGAACATATTCATGTTTTTATAAGTCCAGGACATACAAAAGAAATGGAATGTCAAAGATATCACATACTAGTGGGCAGCTGTAAAAAAATTGATTATCGTTTAAAGTTGACGGTATTGCCATTGTAGATACCCATAAGGAAATATGTAACAAAACCATTTTATTGGATTTATGTTGTTTGGCATCAAGTAGACAGATGACTGTACGAGTTTAAGAAAATTATGTACAAAAGTGAGTAGTAAAACTTATTAACATATAATTATATTAACAACTCGGAGGGGCGTTACGTCGGATATTCCATCACACGGAAATTAATTACAGTTTTTTGAATTATAAGGAACTATTTCCTCTTGAAGTTGTGTTATATTGGAATTGATAATATAGTTTACCCAAACAGATGTTATATTGAGTTAAAATCATTTAGAGCGAATAACATTGGTGATGAATGAACTGATACCTTGCAACTCTGTTAATTATTATAAATAGATACAAGTTCCAACAAAAGTGTAAGCAGAATTATAGGAGAAGTGAAGCATGCTTCAGTATTTTTTTTATTTTCATTTATTTTTTATTTTTTTAATTAACCAACAACAGTGTAGATTGGGTATGGGTAGGAAGAAGGATGGGGGCATGGGCAGGATGTTCTGAGGTGATTCTATTTATAGAGGCCTGTGGTGCTAATCTTGTTGGGAATATGAGGCGAATTTGGTGGCCGGTACCGCCTGAGCAACCCGGCTGTTCGTGGGTAGAAACTAGCTGTGCGGGAACCCGTTTGTGGTGATCAGGTAGCAGTCATAATCCAGGAGACCCTGGTTACGACCTGTATACAGTGGTGATGGTTGTATGCGTGACTGAATGGTGTCGTTAAGTCCTCGTTGGAACTGGATTGTGGTGATGCAGAAGGGCCATGGCCGTCACAGCTCATGACCGGTGGGGGAGGCGGCGTTGCAGGTCTGTTGGCGGCGGCGTCCTGCGTGTGCGGGTGTCTCGATGTGGCAGAAATTGCGGCGGAGGGACCCCGTGCTCTGGAGCCACACACATCTTCAAGTCGTAGATGCTCTGGGTGATGTGATCCTGGTGTTCGCGAAGGGCTTCGTGTAGCTTCTTGTTGGGTGCTGTATCATTGATGTATCCAACAATCTTTTCAAGCTTGTCCTTGCAGTAGCTTAGTGTGTCGTTGGGTGGGTCGTCGCAGAAGGCGCTGGTGATGCGATCAATTTTGGACAGAAGAGCGGCAATCCCTTCTTCATATTGGGCTGCGCTGTCCTGGAGAAGGGTGTTGATTGACAATCTGTTCCTGCGGTGTAAGTCCGTCCATGAGTTGGCTGGAGAGCGTGGTCAGCCTGTCTTGCATATGCTGGAGGGCAGCGTTGGTTGTGCCGCGTTGAGCGGCAGCAGCTGCTAGGCATTCCTCTATGTTGCCCAGGCGTTGGTTTATGTTTAGGACCTCAGAATGAAGGTCCTGAACTTGCACCGCTGGGGGACGGTTGTTGACTGCGGTGACAGTAGTCATCAGGAGCTCCTCCAGTCTGCATAGCCTGATGCTGGTTCGGTGAAGCTCCTCTCGTAGACTACCAAGAGCTTGCTGCCAATCGGGGGGCTCACTGATGGTTGCGTTCCGAGGTGCTGGTCCACTGGTGTCCAGAGGTAGTCCTAGTCGGGCGGGGCTTTCCCCGTCCGGGTGTCATATGCCGCAGTACCTAGCCGCTTTGCGGCTTAACCTGCGAAATGAACTAGTAGATCCATGTTCTGCTGGGGTGTTGGAATTTGTTTACTGTTTGAAATTTTGGAGAGGTTTGGAATGGGTTGCCCCTCTTTGTCGTGGGCAGCTGTACTTAATCGTTCTCCCTTTTTGGGAGACACGAATTAGTTTTTTGCCCCGTTTTGGATACGGGTTGTGTAGCGCTTGTCCTTTGGCGTAGAAGTTGTTCCCAGAGATATCTGGGGTTTTCCTTGGGTTACCCAAGGGGTCCCAGGACGTCTCTCGGCAGTCTGAAGGACGGCAAGCGCCTTTGATCTCTCGGGTCATACCTTCCCAGGGAGTTCACTAAAGGGTTGGGGTGAATTTGGATTTTCTCGTACATTGATCGTGCCCTCTCGCGAATGACATCGACAATGTACGGGATCTGGGAGTGCTCATGTAGGATATGAGCCGGGAATCTCCAGCCTGTATCGTAGATGATGCGTAGTGCCTTGTTCTGCAGCGTCTGGAGTCTGACGAAAGTGGTATTAGCCCCTGTTCCCCAGATCTCACAGCCGTACAGAATCATAGGCGGAATGATCGCCCGATACAGTTGGAGTTTGAGACGGATCGGCATGGTTGATCTGAAGATAGGGTATAGGCTCCGGAGTGCGACGTGCCCCAGCTGGACCTTGCCCTTGACGTGTGGAACGTAAGTTAACTTACGGTCCAGCGTCACCCCGAGATACTTCGCCGTTTGCACCCAAGGGATTCGACGGCGCCGTAAGACGAAGTTCTGCTGCAACCGGTTGGCTATGGTTTTCGCCAGGAGAATAGCAGACCTCTTCTCCGGGTTAATTGCCATTCGCCATTTTGCGCTCCATTCGCCAATGGCCCGGAACTGGGTTTGGATTTGCCGGTAGCTTTACCGTGTGTTCCTATTGACTGCGAAGATCATGAGATCGTTCGCATACTGACAGGTTTGGGTGTTGTGGTGAGTTGGGATGTCGGCCATGTAAGCTGCGAAGAGCGCCGGCGACAGTCCACTGGTGTCCAAGTCCAAGTCCAAGTCGTGTACTGACAGGCTGTTAACAGCCAGATGGTTTTTGCTGCGTACCCACCCAGGTTTTGGGTCTGACCGCAGGTTGTTACTTTTGATGTTTATAGGATGATGTGATATTTTTTGTTGAAGAAAATTTTGTTGAGGTAGCTTTTTGCTCCTCTTTAATTTTGTACAGGATGCCAAACCGCTTTTTTGTTTACACCCTGGTGTTTTATTTTTCTAAAATGGGGTAAATTTAGTAGCCAAACAGCTCTTTTGGAGATTTGTAATTTAGCTTATGCTGCTGTAAGGATTAACTCCTTTGTTACCTCGGATGCCCGCAAGCCATACGGGGTACCCGGTAAAGCCTGAATCGGCGGCTCGCAGCGTCGTAGTCTCCTAGAGACCGAACCAGGGCGCTTCTATGAGCAGGAATTTTATCGTAAAATTTTGTTGCCCGGCGTCTAATTTCGTCCTCCACGTATGGGAGAAGGGAAGCTTCGTGAAGTAACCTCACGGGAAAAGAACGACCCACAGAATAGATGGATCGGAGTCCTCTATTCTGTGCACGCTGAAGGTATGCTATCCAGCTATCGGCAGCCATGCCCCAGATTTCACAGGCGTACAACATGAGTGGGATTATCAGCGCTCGAAAGAGGTGTAGCTTTAAGCGGACTGGCATCGAGCGAGAACCCAGCATTGGGTACAGAGAGGCAATAGCCCCCTGCACCCGTGCCGATAGTTCCCTGATGTGTCCGCGGAAAGTTAGGCCTCTATCAAGTTGAACGCCCAGGTACTTGATGGAATTAGTCCACTCTATCCTTCGGCCCCTGAAGTGGAAGTTTGGTCGGTCAGCGGGGGTGTGGCGCCTCGTAAAAAGAATGGCGTGGCTTTTGTCCGGATTTACGGACATCCGCCAACGCCTGCACCATTCTTGTGTGAGACGGAGGTGTCTCTGAATTGGGTTGAAGGCTCTGAGTATATGTCTGTTTTTGCAGAACAACAACACGTCGTCAGCATATTGTGCCATTTCGACCTGTGGTTGAGTTGGAAAATCTGCCATGAAAACACTAAATAGTGTGGGGGATAGTACAGAGCCTTCGGGGACTCCGCCTCTCACGGGTCTCAGTGTAGATGTTTTCCCCGCTACTGTGACTTTAAATGATCTGTGCCTGAGAAAGCTGTGTAGGATGCTGATTAGCTGTGTAGGTAGCCCCAGTTGGATAAGTTTGTAGATCAGACCGGCATGCCATGTCGTGGAGAAGGCCTTTTCGACATCCAAAGATACCACTGCCGTGAAGGCGCGTTCCTGGAAACCCAGGGCCGCTGTCTCCAACACACGTAGCAGCTGTTGGGTAGTCGAGTGCCCAGGACGAAATCCGAACTGGTGGTCAGGAATAGCTTGAACATCTCCCAGTATGGGAGTCATTCGGGTTAGGATTAACCTCTCGAATACCTTCGAGAGGGTAGAAAGGAGGCTTATGGATCGGTAGCTGGAAGGATGTACAGGATCCTTCCCAGGCTTCAATATACATATCACCCGAGCCTCTCTCCACTCGCGAGGAAAGTGCCCCAAGGTGATGCACATATTGAAAATCCTGGTTAGGAAAAGAACGGCATTGAAGGGAAGGTGACGAAGCATGAG
The DNA here is from genome assembly GCA_030765055.1 of Mantis religiosa. Classification (NCBI taxonomy): domain Eukaryota; kingdom Metazoa; phylum Arthropoda; class Insecta; order Mantodea; family Mantidae; genus Mantis; species Mantis religiosa. The sequence continues at coordinate 77,386,780 of CM060960.1, read as the reverse complement.
GGGTGTCAGCCCGTCTGGCCCCGCCGCCTTGTTTGGTTTGAGGCGTTTGAGTACGCCCTGGACTTCACTGGGGCGAATGACGGGAAGTCGTTCCGCGTCCTCGGGAGGACGTCGAAAAAATCGGCGTACCTCCCTACGAACGCGTTCGGAAAAGATGTCGTCCTGGGGGTCCTCTCTCGGACATAGAGTGCGTTCAAGATAGTCAGCGAACGCATTTGCTTTGGCTTGGGGTTCATAGGCGAGGCCTTGGGTGCCATGGATGGGTGAGGTGTATTGACCTTTGCGATTCCTGAGGGTCCTGGCGATACGCCACACGTCGCCATTTTCAACGCGCAGTCTGGCCATTGTGTCCTCCCACGCTTGCACCTTGTGCTCACGCAGTCGGACCCTGACCAGTCGACGTAAACGTCGTAAGAGCGCGCGATTATGTGGCGTGCGGTGTCGCTGGTATAGTCTCCGTGCCGCCCAGGAGCGGCGGATAAGAAGGGTGATGTCTAAAGGAAGAACGTCTGGATGAAGAGGTGCAGGTCCATGAACTGTTAGATTTTTGGCAGTTCGCGTCAGGATAGAAGTGAATGATGAGATTGCCCTCTCAATGTCCGGGATGTTTGTTACTTTTGAGTTCGGTGGAATGGAAGTGCGGAGGCAGCTCCTTACGCCTTCCCAATCGACTTCTCGCGTTTGAAGCGAGGTGTCATGACTGGCAACCCTAGTGTTGATTTCTGTCAGTACCGGATTATGGTCAGAATGAAGTGCGTTTAGTGACGTAAGAGTAAGATGAAATGGAAAATGCTTTGTGATTGCGAAGTCAATGACTGATGGCAGTCCTCCACCTCGCGGGTAGTGCGTTGGTTGCCAGGGACCCTGCACTTGAAGCTGTGGGTCTCTATCTATTAGGCGAATGATTTGATTGCCTCTTGCATCTGCCCGACGACCACAATGCCAACGCTGATGTTTTGCATTGAAGTCCCCGGCCATGATAGCACTTGGGTGTAAGTTTAGGATAGATAGGTAGTCGTTTGGAACGAACTGCCGGTTGGGGGGGTGATACACAGAGACCACTAGGACCTCAGTTCCGCCAAGGTCAAGACAGATTGCCGTGGCCTCTAGGGTTTGAAGAGGAGGGAGCTGGATGGGTTTGTGGACTACATTTTGCCGGACAAGTACCGCTGTACCACCGCCAGGGTGGCCTTGGCGATCCGTGCGATGGCAAATGTAGCCCGGGATGCGGAAACGGGTGTCTGGACGGAGATGCGTTTCGCTGACTAAGATGACGTCTAGGGCATTTGCTCGAGCGAACTGCAATAGCTCGCCCCCCTGATCAACCAGGCCACACGCATTCCAGAATGCGAAGCGAAAAGAGGTACGAGACCTAGTTCGATTCGCCATTCTGTGATTGCTGGATACCAGTTGACAGTAGGGCAAGTCCCTCCATTGCAGCCAGCATCTTGCTTGCCGGGTCTGAGGCACAGAAGAACTTCACTAAGATCTCACAGATCTTTTGTCCATGTGATTGCAGCAAATTCTGCAACCACCTAAACATCTCCGTGAGATCCAGGGAAGCCGTTAGTTGAGTGGAGCTTATGGTTGAGGGCACTATGTTGGTGTTTGCTGGGGAGGATGACCTAAGGGGAGCAGGCCTACCTCGAGCCCTTTCGTCCCTCAACTGTCTAGGGGGCATAGGTTCGCTATGCGCCACCACCACAGTCGGGTTCTCGGGTTGGCGAGATAGTCTCCTCTCATTGAGGTCTGGTTTGGAAGCTGCGCTTCTTGGGACTGGGGCCCGTGTCTGTTTATGTTTCTGTGTGGGTGTTTGTGTTTTCCCACGAGACTGTTTTGGGGTGTCAGAGGATCTTTGCACAACTTCAGCAAAAGATGGGCGCCGTTCAACCTGCTGACGGTCTTCATTTGGTGGCTGCCTGCTGGATGTCGTAGCCTTGGAGACTGAGGAAGGGAGAGCCCTGGTCTCTTCCCTGGCTGGCGCTCTTTGAAGTGTTCTTTCCTGTGCCGGTCTTCTGGCAGCTATAACCGCCTTCCTTGTTGGACAGCCGCCATAGCAGGCAATATGCTCACCTTTGCAGTTTGCGCAAGTGGGCGCATCGGTAAGCGACCTCGGACACGCCTCCTTGTCATGAGGTCCCATAGATTTGTGATGTATGAGGAGTGTCGTTATCTTGTTGAAAAATGCACCATTCACTTCATCTTCATTTAATTGTGAAATAAATGGAAAAAGAATATTCTGGGTATGACTCACACTTTATGGAGACAAACCGAGTGCTCTTTTGACTGCTTTGTGTGCGGAACCATAACAAATATCACATTGTTGGACCACTTTGCTTATTGATTTCTGTGGACTTTGAAGCATTATGTCCGATATATCTGACAGTTTTTCTTCTGTTAGCACACGAGGTCTATCACTCCTAGCAGCATCGTCCACGGAACATATCTCCAGAAATTTATTAATTAAATTACTCACAGTATCTCGGTTCAGTAGTTTTGAATTAGGAAACTTGGCAACGAAATTCCTTTACACTTTCTCGTTGATGATAGAGTTCTAGGTGGCTTTGACTTGGGGCTAAATCATTTTTGCTGTGAATTTTATTATACTATATCAGAAGTTCTACAAGAGGTATTTCTTAAGTTTATTTTAATTTATCCAAGAATAACACACAATTACTGTATAATCTCGTTTGACGAACCATTTAAAGAGAAAGGCATTTTAAAACTTGTTATAAAAATTATATTGTTTTAAAGGTAAAATGCAATCTTTAAAAATGAATACCAACATAAAATGTTTCAAAAGATAAAACAGATATGTGAGAGGTTTAGTGGCTTATGGTTTGGGAATGTAACCGACAAATGAAAATAATTTAAGAAAACTACATCTTATGGAACACTTTAAGAGAAAGATAATGAGTAGAAAGTAAGTTAAAAGAAATGCAAACACAAGGTATAACTTTTAGCCTGTGTTTGTGCTATTCCAATTAACAATTCAGTTACTTAAGACAACTTACACTTCTTACTGTTATTACACAAACAGTAATTGTAAATGGTAAAGTTATTGATATTTGAGCAGTTATAATAATTCCATGTCATTACGTAGTGACCAACGTTAAAACATCTAACTATTGCTAAACCCAACAGATCCTCTCAAACATGAGATGAATTGGAAATGCTTGTAGAAATGTCGCCGCATTAAAATCGAATCTCAGACATAATCGAATAAAGACAATTGCAAATGTATTGATTGGTATGAAAATTCGAACAAAAATCTGTTTAGGTAACGGAAATAAGCAATGAACCCACGGATCAGAAATGTGAAAATCATTATGATATATACAGTTTCGAACATTTCCCTTCTCTCCCACAGTTTTCTATTTGTTTGTTATTGTCCCTGTATTCCTTCTGGCTGCCGTTCATTTCAACCAATAAGAAACAGTTAAATCTAAGGTTGTATGTAAAGAAAACAAATGCAATAAGTTTTAAAACTTTCTATATATTTACACATATTCTTCGTCAGTATAGGATATTACTGGCAGAGCTGAACTATTTCTTGTTATTTGTTTGATTTTTATCAAAATGCTCCTTATTACAAGTAAAAGGACACCCTTGTAAAGGCACAGCATAAACAATCACTGGTAATCACAGTCTCCCGTTGCTTTGTCACGTAAATAGTCAAAAGAATTCATTTGTGGTACCCTTCAACAGCCGCACACACAAATAACTGCGGTAGAGTTCAAATGTCCACACAGTTGCACGCTACAGCTGATCATTAACAACTGCAAAAGGACCGACCGGAGACTAATGGAGTGGTAGCTGGCGGGGATAACCGGGCTCTTTCCGAGCTTCAAAATGCATATCACCCGAACTACCCTACACTGTCGTGGAAAGTAGCCAAAAGCGAGACACATGTTAAAATCCAGAGTAACAAAGAACACGGCTTTGAAATGAAGGTGGCGGAGCATGACAGGGGTTGACTCATCAGGTCCCGACGCCTTTTAGGGAATTAGACGCCGGAGTGCGCCCTGGTGCTCACTGGGTCTAATAACAGGTTGTCGGTCCGCCTTAGCAGAAGGACGTCGATGATACTGACGCATCTCCCACTTAACGCGGCCAGTGAAGTCTAGGACTAGGGGTCATCCTTTGGCCTCAAGGTCCTCTCTAGGTAGTCGGCAAATACAATTGCTTTGGATTGGGGCTCATACTCCAGGACCTGGGTGCCTTGGATAGGGGAGGTTGCTGCACCTCCAATGTTCCGGATTCCTTTTGCGAGCCTCCACACTTCGCCATTCTCGAAGTTCACTCGAGACATCTTCTCCTTCCACGCGTGCACACTGTGCTCGCCTAGGTGAAGACGAACCACTCGGCGCAAGCACCCAAGCAGAACTCAACTATGGTAAGTGCGGTGTCGCTGACAGTCTGCGAGCCACACAAGGGCGGCGGATGAGTAGATGGATGTCAAGAGGAGTGACTTCAGAATGGAGAGGTGCTGGGGTGTGAACGGTAAGATTCCGAAATGTTTGCAGCACGATGGAGGTGAAGGATGAGATTGCGGTCTCGAGGGTTGGTATGCCTGTGATGTGTGGGTTGGGAGGTATGGAGTCATTTAGGCAGACCTGTACGCAGTCCCAACGAACGTCGCGGTTTTGTACCGCAAAGTCAGGACTAACAACCCGCAATTTAACCTCAGCAACAACTGGTTTGTAGTCGGACTGTAAGGCGCTTTATGAAATGAGTGGTAAATGGAATAGGAAATGTTCGATAATTGCGATGTCAATGACCGATGGACAGCCTTGAGCACGCAGGAAATGGGTGAGTTGCCAGGGACCCTCTACTCTCATTTGAAGATCTCCATCTATTATGCGCATGATTTATCTGCCTATTGCATCTGCTCGAGGACCTCCATGCCAATGCGGGTGTTTAGCATTTAGATCTCGAGCCATAATGACATTGGGATGTAGGGCGAGGATAGAGAGATAATCGTTGGCTACGAACTGTCTCCGCGGTGGGTGATATGCAGACACTATCAGGACTGTGGAACCACCCAGGTTCAAACAGGTGACCGTGGCTTCAAGGGTTTGAAGAGGAAGGAGATAGACAGGTTTATAGACCACACCTCTCCTCACAGAGATCGCCGTGCCTCCGCAACTATGGGCCACACGGTCGACCCCGAGGAAGTAATAGCCGGTAATACGGAAGCCAAGAGCCAAGAGCGAGAACTAGTCCTCCGGGTGCTCCCGAACGGTGGATAGAGCGCCACGGTGCCTATCCGCTGTGCGGATTTACCCGTGCGGTCATATAGTATTGGTCTTTTCTCCAAAGCTTGGATGTCCTTGTTAACTGAAGGTAATTTCTAGTCGGATATGTGTTTCTACTACCAGGATGACATCCAAAGTAAATGTTCTCGCTAAGTACACGAGTTCATTACGCTGCCATTCGCGTTCCAGAACGCGAACCTGAACGAGGTCCGAGACCTAGTTCGATCCGCCATTTGGTTCGTCTGGCTTACGGTGGACAGCAATGACCATTCGGGCAGCAGAGCGTGTGTTATCGAAGAATCTCACCACTAGTTCACAGAGTCGCTGGCCGTCGTTCTTCAGCAGCTGCCGCAACCACTCAAGAATATCTTAGGCCTCTGTGGTGGGTGGAGAAGCTTCATTTGAAGGGGATGTTGTTTTGGGAGTGGGGGAGCTGGAAGAGAGCCTGGGCGCAGTGCGAACGTGTGCCCTCACCTGCGGTTAGCAGGTGCTGAGGAGTGCACCGTCCACCTGTCTAGACAGAGTGTGCCTTACCCGGTACCTAAGTATCGGATAGCTTTAGTCTTTAGAGGCAAACCGCTACCTAGTTGCTGGTTTTTCGCTTAAATGATTGCAGGTGTAGATGGGCAGACTGGCTGGATGTTGTCTCTAAAACTTTACAAGTATATTTATAATTATAAATACAAATTCCAACAAAATTTGAAGCATATATTCACCATATTGTAAGATTGAATGCGTCTTACACATTTTTTTCGAGTGGAGGGCCAACGCATGTTACGATCTAACCTTGGGATTGGAGTGTGGGACTTCTCTGGGGATTGATCCGCCAGCCTTACCCAATAAAAGGCCTCCACCGGTGAGTATTCAGGAGTGGTGCTGGGGCAGTACCGCTGTTAGCACGTGCGGATTCGAGGAAGTGATGTATTGGCCATCCTCCAAGGTGAGGATGGTGGCAGGATGTAAGCAAGACCGAAGCCCTGCTTACGCCTTTGCAAAGTAGGTTGTATCTGAATTATTGAGTAAGGTGTTTGTAGGTAGTTGTGGGTGTTGTAAGGTATTCAAGGGTGAGAATATTTGAGGAAATCTAGGTAAGGTTGTTATGGATTACTGGCTGTAGTTTGGGCTTTACACCTACGGTGATGGCCTCTGTCGCTGGAAACAGGTGGCGATCTGGATGGCGCCTCTGCAGTGTGCTGTCCGTCGAGCATCGTTCGGTGTGCTGCCACTACCTCCGTGATGTATCTCCGGATGGTCTGTGTCTGCTCTTAGGCGATTTTGTTCAGAGTCGTTAGGGTATTGTACTGTATTCTGAGGGAGAAGTCGTTTTTTTGGATGTCGTCCAGAAGATTTTCAAGTTTAGTGGTAATATCTGCTATTGCTGTTGAGATGAGTAGCTCCTCTAGCTGGGCTACTGTTCCGACCAGGTGCAGTATTTCAGCTTGAATATCCTCCAACATTGACAGGATATCTGTCAAGGCTGAAGAGGTGACGGAGTGGGTTGACTGGTCCTTTGTGGCATGTGACGGCGGAGCAGGGGCTGGAGGCGGGAGTGGTGTCGTATTCGTACGGGGTGATCTATTGTAGTCCTGGCGAGGGTAAGCTGGGCAAGAAGCCTGGAAGTTAAAATGGCCGAAGCCATTACAAGTGGCACAGTACCTGCGTCGGCGAAGGAAATCGTCGGCTCTGCATGCTGCTCTTTGTGTAGGAGAGCCACAGTAATGACACCATGATGGCGCGGTGCACGTGTCTGCGGTGTGCCCGCAGGCGCAGCAATGCTTGCACTGGATGTGGTGGTGCAGTCTGCTGCCCTCTAACTTCAGGCGCTGTCCCAGTAGAGGCAGGCCTGACGTCAGGCAGTGTTGCGATCCCAAAGAGCAGCAAACTGCAGGCACAAGCATGTGGGCGGGCCTAGCCTACACGCGAACCGAGTGGCACTCACAGCTGAAGGCCACTTCTGCGTTGAAGCGGCGAGAATATACCTCACAGGGAGGTCCAGGGGACTCCGATGACTACTGCTATGTGTGTGGTAGCGGGTCCTGACGCAGGTTGAAGGGCGGCGGTAGTTGGAGGTTGACTTGCCGCGGGTGTTGGTGATGTTTGTAGTTAAAGCAGTGTTAAAGCACTGTTAGGTAAAGCAGCGATGTTTCCGGCGGTGCTGTGGCGTTGGATGGCCGTGTGGGGTAAAATAATAGGTATTTTATTGCCTCTTCCAAAATTGTTTTCTCAGAATAATATACCTAGCAATATGCCAATAACTTCATTTAGGTGAAATACCTAGATATATACTTAATCGGAAAGCTTTCTTTCTAAAACACAGTTAATTGTTTGCTCCATATTACCTTCATATACATTGTAGCAATTTTTGTTTCTCTAACAAGAAAGAACATCTTATACTTCGCTGTATACGTATAAAATAATTACCATGTACTATAAAATTTCATAAATAGTTACAAAGTCTCTCCCCCAGTGCAAGATATTACAATTAGAGCCCTCTATGTACATAAAAGGCCGTCGATAGTCAAACAAAACTTCTCACCTGGCGGACAATTGCTCTAACTAAAATATCCTCTCGTGTATAATAAATTCTTATAATGTATTACACTTACGGTACTTTCTCAACACACAGCTCCACAAGGGCTTATTTTTTCTCTGATTGGTATCTGAAATAAACATTTACGAGGAATACGGTTGGGATTTTTATTCCAAAGCTATTGCCATAAGCTTTTGACAAGATCAAAAACAGGATTAGCGTCTTTAGGATAAAAGAGTATTGGAAAACAAAATTATAATCAAGGAAAATCTCGAAAATGGTTAGTGATAAAATAAGTTAACATAAATGTCGCTCTTTAACGATATCTCAAGTTTTGTGTGCTAAGGCCTTGTCTGTATCTCATGAACTACAACTTAAAGGAAATTGTACAGAATTCAGTCAGAATAAATAGACGTTCAGAGATTATTGTGGAAATTCAATAGTACATTTTGTGTTTCATGCAAATACCTTTTGCATTTGGTTCTTTGATCAAATGTGACAGAGAAATGCCTTTAGTATTAAGGCAATAAAGGGAGAAAAGAAGAGGATTATTTCTCCAATATTAGGAAGGTTGCTTACAATGGTTTCTGTCTACTGCTATTGTATTTTTGGGCAATATTTCCAAAAATGGCACATATTTACAGTAAGTACGTGTAGTATTATATTGTATACAAAATTGTGTACTGAAGTTTCACCAGGAATGTGTTAGAGACTGAAGAGAAAAATATAGTTTAGACAAAAGCATTATGTATGTGTGTGAACAGTATTACTTAAAGACAAACTTTGGAGAAATGCCAAGTTTGATATTTGTGTTTATCTTCCAAAGATACAACCGGAAGATTTGTTAACAAATGCTACCAATCTCAGACTACCCTATACAGAAGTACTGGTCAATGTCGCAGACATCTACATAATTAGTGAACTGCGACTACTAGATAAACTCTTCCTGTAACTCACTGTCAAACTTAAAAATATTTCATTTGTTTTTATAAAGACAACATTCTAAATGTGTTCAGCGAAGGCCCCGTAAAGCATTTTTGAGTCCAAAGATCGTTTGTCCTTTTTTTATAAGTATGCGAACTAATATGTTGATGGTATATACTGTACATATTTATCTGTAGACCAGGATGTACACCTAATCTTGTAACATCAATAGAGAAATGGACAGTGACACAGGACACACGTGAGTACTATTTACAACTAACAAAGGCCTGCTCAACAAAAACGCATATGTCATTTCTGTCACATACAGTCTTTCCTGCGTACAACAATTAAGAGGTGTTTTATTTGCGTACTAATCTAACATATATCTAATTTATGTATATGTCCCTTCCAAATTAGAAGAGGTACAGAAAAGGAAAGGAAGTGGACAGTACCGATGAGGGAGGCAGTAATGTATAACTGAGTTAGGCCTTAAAATGTATCAGTTTCTACATTTCAGATGTAAATTTTGCTGTAGATGACACCAGTGCACAAGTTTGCAGCAGCCCGCCTCGTTGGCGAAGATGGTAGCGTGTGTGCCTCACGTTCAAGAGGTCGCTAGTTTGAATCTCGGTCAGGGTGAGTTACCTGGATAAGGTTTTTACCGGGATTTTCCCTTGTCCTAAAAGGTTAATATCGAGTAACTCTAAGCTTCATACTCCCTGGGCACAATTGAGCATCATTTCACCCATTCTATTTATTTTCCGATTTGACTTTAAAAGGTTAAACTGACGTAAATTAAATCAAAGTGATTGCGAGCTTATATTTGAAAGTTTTGTAATGTTTATATATTCCTAGACAGACAATTAGCTCAAGTATTCTATTTTCTTTGCAAGGAAATTAATATTAACAATCTATATTTCCATCAACATGAAGTAGGTAAATATATAATGAATGAAACAGAAATACGCACATTAGTACATAATTAGTTTTGTTTGTTATATTCCACAATCGATTTTACGCTATTCACGTCTCGTGAGCTCTTTGGCTCAAATATTTCTTTAACAATCAACAATTTCCTCTCAAACTTGTATACTGGTACTGCTAATCAAGTCTTCTCATTAAGCAACACAAACATGATAGACACAAGTTCCAACAAAATGTATATTGTTCAAATTGTATTTTAGTGTAGTTTTAGAGGAAAAACCGGTCGAAATATATATCCTTTGGAAGACTTTCTTTCAAAGTCAATTTTATTTACTTTTCGGAAGGTATTCCTGTATAAACTAAAGCTGTTGTACATTTTAAGTCAATAAAGAAGAATTAAATCGAACATGCATGTATAAAACATACTTAAGGTATATTACTGGATTTTTTAAATAATTGCACATATTCGTTCTCAGTATAATATATTACCTGTGGCGCCATCTCTTGACAGCGATTCCAATTCGTTTGGCAGCTCCGAAATTTCTCTCCTGGTGGACAATCACTATAACTAACAGAACGTCTACTGCAGACTTATAGCGTGTTACACTCTCAACCGTTCCTTATCACTAAGGTTCATTATTCCATTTTCTCCAAATAAAAAATCAGTATACAGAAATGTTTCATTACTCATTTTGTTGTAGATACGAGAAGGACGTAGCTAAATATTAAATGTCGGGTAAGCTGATCTTGGATTTTAAATTCTAGTGCCATTATTGTGAACTTTCAAGAATAGGATTAGCACTTCTAGAATATAAAGGTATTGGATGTAGAAATAGAACCACAGAAGGCTTCGAAAATCATTAATTACATAAATTAAGCTCCTATAAATTATCCATTTTAACAATATTTGACTTTTGATTTCATAAAAGCTTGTTTATATCTTATGACCTACAAGTTAAATTTAAACATAATTTAATCGGAATGAATCTAGGATTATTTCCAGAATAACACAACTGTATACTTTGTACAAACATGCACAAGGCAAGGTATAAGAAGTTATTCAGATTGGCGGGCGACGCGGATTAGTTGATCAAAATCTGTTCCCTGGAGGACGTTAGTGTATTGTTGTGTTGGAACGAACAAGTTAACTACCTGAGACAGTTGACTGTGTAATATGATTGTGTTTCTTCAGTCTAAGTGGCAAATCGAGCTTCTTTTACGGAAACGAAGTGTGTCATTGCTCCATTTCTGGCATTTTATTATTTTTAAGTTTGCTTGAGATATATGAATAACGAATGTGCATTGAACTGCTCCAGAAACTTGTACAAGAAGAAAATACAGACTTTCTCACATCCATAATCCTCTTTGTTGTTATGATGGTTACTGAAACAGTGCTGCCAACGGGCAAAACTAAATCCCGATACAACAGCAGTAGAAGAATTAAGGTATGCCGGGGGATTCAACATTCTTTTATTTAATCCTTCAGTGTTAAATCATATCGGCGATGAATGAAATGTTGCTCAAATGAACGTAGAAAAATGTAGGAGGTGATCACGAAATCTGTGTGGATGCTGTGGGAAAGAAGCAATTCATAAGTAAACATGTGTGTGAGATACATAAAGATATGAATATACAAGTGTAGAAATGTGTTATTTTGTTGTCATGATTACATTATGCACTGATATTGAATGTTCCATTCCGATTTGTCCGCTATGTCAATCCTATTGCGGACGATTAGGATTAGTTTCCGCTCGGAATAAAAATGAAAAAGGAAGCATACATAGAAAAACTTAACATTTAAGATAATCTAGAATGTCCAGACTTCAATATCGGGTAAAAGCTTTCATATTTACGTGACAAATAGGACTTTTGTGAAAGATTTACAAAATATTGACCCGATTGATGCTCGCTTACCTTATAATGTAACAAACTCAACTGTCATTTCGACAAGGGAAACAAGTCATTAGCATGGAATATTATGTTTAAAAGTAATTAGTTCTAAATCATATTGCTAAAACAAATAGACGTTCAAGTGACATTAAGTGAACAAGAAATCCATTAGCTCCAAGTTTCCATTTGTTGCAACTCAATATGTCCAGAAACACAAGTATATAAATTTATCAAAATTATAAAGGACAAAATAATTGTTAGGATTTAGCAAGTGACAGAGTAAAAAGTATGTTTGGGATAACAATTACCAATTTAAGATGTGGTAACATATAACTAGGAGCTTTGGTGTAGAAGTAGTCATGATTTAATGTTGATAAAAGAACGTGTGTTCATAAAACTAATATCTATAACTTCTAGGTACTACGAAGACCTAGAGCATTTGGTATCTATCATTGTTACTATCTTTAAATCGGCAGTTCGTAACACCTATAGACCACGTTCATGATAACACAGACTTGGTAGTCAGCACAACTTACACTTGTTATTGTTACTAAACAAACAGTAAAAAGTTAGTGATAGTTGCGCAGATATAATAGTTCAGTAGTTATAGTTTGTAGTGATAAGATTGACAACTTATTTTAGTCAACTGTCTCATATACCCTGAGTGAGAGATCACTTAGCTCACTACTGTACCATCTCTACTACATACAGTAACACAAACTTTATATATCGTCATTTAACAACAAATACAGGTAATGAGATTACCAAACCAATTTTAAAGGGATGTTTATGTTGTATCTGAGTGTCTGTTAGTAGCACAGCTCTTGAAGGGAAAATCGGATAGGTACCCACTATCACTAACCCTTCCAATCTCGGTGTCCATTATAATGGATATAAGTATATTTTTTTTTCCTATTTGTAATGGTTTTCTCTGCTGCATTCCTCTTATTCGGTCCTGCACCACTTAAACATATTTATAGCAGATGTTTGGAATTGTACATCCTTTTTAACAAGAAAAGAAGAAAATGCATACAACAGCAGTGACATCATACCCCGTCATCATCCACACGTAACATCACACCGATTGTTTTCCGTGGGTCCTCCCTGTCATTTACTATAGGCACAATTGGCTGCCGTTGCCGGGATTCGAACGAACGAGGAACATGATGTACATAGATCAATAAGGGCGTTTAAGAAGGATAAGGTAATCAACACATCATATGTTAAAATAATCACCAATGAATAAATTACAGTGATAACATTTCCGAAATGTCATTTCGTGAGAGAATAGAAACATTTGGAGATATATTAATCTTTGTACAAGTTCAAAAAAAATTAAGCGCAAATTCCAAAATTTCCATCAACCAATATTACGTGCAGGCTAAAACTGTTGAGATATAACTGCTCTAGAAGAAATCCTTTATCACACACAGCTATTTATTAGTTCGATATTATCTCAGTGTTTATTCTGACTATTGTTTATTTTAACGTCATAAAGAACAATTGCAGAAATATAATTCATGCATAAAGAATATAATTAAAATGAGCTGTATTTTGATGTACTGAAAGCTTGTTCATATGTTATGACTTACAAGATAAAGAAAATTATAGACAGTTCAATTAGAACGAATCACGGACTGTTTACAGAAGATTATAACTACATATTTTGTAATAAATATACAGTTATATACATATAGATTCAGTCAACTCTCAGTGTAGGTAGAAGTCTCTCCATTCATGGGACTTAGCCATAATGGTAAACTGTAAGAGAGAGACATCTTACTTCTCGAATATGTAGATCTCGATAAAACATGCAAATGTCAGATATATTTCGTTGGAGTGAAGATGGTGTTATAGATATTATCTGATAAGTAATGCTTTTAAACAAGAACAATTATGTGAAATGTTTTTGACAGAAAATTAAAAATTTTTAAAGTATAGAGAATTCTATTCTATGGTCTTGAGCCATCGTACAGCGAGGTTTATTACCCCACGATGGTACCAGTCTCTGGTTTTTGATGCGAAAAATTCGGTGACACTCACTTGTACTGCTTCAAAGTTGTCAAAATTTCTTCCAAGTAGAAAACGAACCGTGAATAGAAAAGAATGATAACCTCATGGTGCGAGAGTGGGGCTGTATGCTGGATGTGGTAGCAGTGTGATTCCTCCTCTTTCCTGAACTTTTTCCATGGTTGTTCGTGTAGTATGGAGGTGACGTTGTCCTGTTGCAAAGAACTCTATTTTGGTTAACTAATGCTGACTCAAAATTTCATTTACTCGTTCCCATTGTTGAGAATGAAGATCCGCATCAATCGCTCGCACGTTTGCAATCATACCTTCAACTAAACATACATTCCTTTGGGATCGAACCGATTCTCTTCTTCAACGATGACTTCGGCAAGTTGGCGGGGATCAAGCAACTTTCGGGGCATCAGTGTTTCGGTAATATACTCATAATTCATCACAAATGACAATGGTTCTAAGAAGTCTAACATCCATGTAATTACAGAAAAGCTGAAGGCAGATATCACTCCAAGTTTAGCCTGTTGAAGTGTCAGTTCATGTGGTACAAATCTGCAGCTTCTGTATCATCTTCCAAGTGTCTTAATGTGGCGATGTGTGGTATCTTTTGACGGACAAAGTACTTCTGAAAGACTACGGATATTTTTTTGCGGGTTTTCTCACAAAACTTGGGGTGTATCCCCTATATTTCATACTTTAGGTCTCTTCCAGAACGTGGTAAATCTTTAGTGTTTTCTTCTCTATTGTTGAAACCATCGTTGTGCCACACTCTCACTAACGACACCTACTCCTTCCACTTCACATATTCTTCGAGCTGCTACAGTGGCTTTATAGTCTTGTTTCCAGTAATGTTTTAGAAGAACTCTAAGTTCATACTGTGTTATCTCCATTTTGTGTTTGTTATTAACAACTGTAGACTCGTACACACAATGTGCACAACACCAGCCATGACATCCTGTAAATAGCATTGCCAAACCAAAGAAATCCAATAATTTTCCCAGAATAAACAAGCCGACATTACTTATAAGACAAGCTAATACTTGTTTAGCTAATACACTTGTTGAAGTGTAGTATACCACCACAATCTTTTCACCTAACATCTGTGAGTAATGATGTTCATTATAATAGGATACAAGTTGCAACAAAAATCAATGACCTACAACAAGTCTATCACTGTCACATGGTCTCATGTTTCACAAATACGAAAAAATCATATACATATACTTGCTTTACCAGATTTTCTTTCTCACTCCAATTAGTTTGTTGCTTCAATATTTTCTCTGTATTCACACTAACAATTGTTTATTTCCATGGAAAAATGAGAAAGTAAATCTAAGCTATATATTAGGAATTGAATTAAAATGTACTTTAAAACATCATTAATAAATCTAAATTTTCTTGAACAGTATAAGATATGACTGGTGGAGCCATCTCTGGACAAACTCCCTTACGGTCGGCAATTATCTTACCTTCCACCTGAAATTACTTTGTTTGTGGACAATCAGTATAAGTAAAGGATTCTCTGCTGTATAACAATTACATTTCATATGGTACACTCACAGTACTTTCTCAATCCGCTCTTCCTCTACGACTTATTTTTCCATCTTCTCCAAGTTTAAAGTAAACGTTGCGGAAGTAGCGTTATTAATTTCAACTAAGATACACAAAGGATATAGTAAAATGTTAAAAATCGGGTCAGGTCATACTTCCACCATTATTCTTATAAACTTACGAGAATAAGATAAACAGAAAAGAAGGCTTAGAAAATCACTAATTACGTAAAATACGTTTACAAAATCATTCTTTTAATATATATCTTAATTTTTGGTTAAGAAATCATATCCTTATTTTATGACCTACAAGTTAAATGAAAAATATTAAGAATTCCATTAAAGTGAGTCAGTGTATATCGTGAACATTAGTACATTTCTTTATTCAAATGCATTAATCATAAGCAGTTTTCATGATATCGTTAGAGATATAGCGATAAAAATGATTTCAAAAAGTAAGAAAAATGTTCATGCTTCATCTTGTGTTCAGGTTTAGTTTCTGGAGATAGGATTGTCGTACAATACTTCTGCTAACTTATATTTTATAATGGTACAACATGTTGACTACATGACTTGACATAAAGATTTCAAACAAGTCATATCTCGGTACAGGCTTACATTTAAGAGTACGTACTTACAGCACGTAGGGGCAATTCGTCCAAAATATTTATTTTTATGAATTCTTAAAGATTTTAAATGATAACTATTATTCGCAACTGAACAACTGGAAGGTTAATTTAGGCTTTCGCCTTTTCAGTGGTTACCTGTAGTACCTCTTAAATTTCTCCATTCTGCATTGCTTGAATTGCTTTAACAAAATGATTCAAAAAACTGCCAAATCTGGAATGAAATAAAGTCCACGGATCAATTTTTTTTTTCAAGTGGAGGAAAAATCCATTTATGGACTGACCCCGACTGAACTGGGATGGTTCAGCCGGGAGTGTGAGCTTCACCCGAAGGTACTACTCACTAAAAAACCTCCACCGGAGAGAAGTCAGGAGAGGAATTCCGGCAGTACCGCTTATGCACCTGCGGATTCACGGAGAGCGTGTAGAGGTTGGTCCTATGGCCTAACCAAGGTGAGATTGGATGCTAGGACATAAGCATGACCGAAGCCCTGAATATGCCCTCGCGGATTCGTGGTGAGGAATGTAGTTGGGTGTAGTGTCGTTTCCAATAGGAAACACCGTCCTAACTTAGTGGTTGCATCCTCAATGATAGAGGAAATGGTCATGTGTGAGTTATACTACGTTATGTGCATTAGCTGTTAGTTCTGAGTTAATGTATTGTCTACCCTGAGAGGGTAGAACGTGTCATTAAGGCTAGTGTTGGTCGCTAAGATAGCGTTAGTCATGTAAAATTTGAGTGTATATATGTATGATTATTAGTTGTGCGCGTAAGCTGCGTCTAGTATGTGGTTAATCCTAAGTTGAATTTGTTCGCATTAGATTGATCATAACCATTGTTCATAGCGATATGTCGTGTAAGTATGGGGGGAGGGGATTGCCTCCCCACCAGAGCCGCCTTGACTAAGAGCAAGGACTTTGTGGAACTGCCAGTTGTCGGGGAGTCGTGTACAGTCATGTGTAATCTTACTACTTCTATGGAAGTCTTACGAGAGTGCTCAGGTACTCTTGGATGTCTATCTCTGGATCTCCCATCCCTATGGTCCTATCAAATATGGACAGCGGTCTTTTGTGTTTATTGTATTCGGTTTCGTAATTGCCTAGTTGCTGAATTAGTGCGTTAGTGTTTTTATCTTTGCGCTTATATACGTTGAAGCTGAGTCTTTTGATGAATTCCTCAATTGAGTGTAGTCTTAGTTCGTTGTGCAACAGATTGGCCGGTGCTACCGGCGGTTGCTTTGTGATTATTCGGATTATTCGGTTTTGTAACGTTTGCAATTTGTGTAAGTGAGTTTTTGCAGCGTATCCCCACACGGGGGCTGCATACGTGATAATAGGCCTTATCAGTGTCTTATATAGGGTAAGGCCCATATGTACTCCAAGTTGGTTGTTGATATTAAATATTGGAAATAATTTATTTAGCTGGCCATTGGCCTTGGCTCTGATCGTAGTAATGTGTTTGGCCCAGGTGAGTCCCTGGTCCATTACAAGGCCTAAATAGGTCACTTGGTCCTTCCAGTCGATTCCTTCGCCTTGATAAATTAGCGGCTGAAGGGCGCGCTTGTTTTTCCTATGCAGGAGTCTTTTCGTGAAGATTATTGCTTGCGTTTTTCGTGCTTTTACTTTAATTCTCCATTTAGAGAACCAAGGTTCTAGTGTATTTAAGGCGTTTTGGAGACGTTGATGAATGAGTCGCGGTTGGGTTGACTGCGTTACAAGAGCGGTGTCGTCGGCATATATATATATTTGTTCGTTCTTACTAGATCGGGCATATCATTTATGTATAGGTTGAATAGTGTCGGTCCCAGCAGACTTCCTTGAGGTACGCCTGCTTTGATTGGCTTAACGCTGGATACTGCGTCTTCTACCGAGGTGCGAAAGCACCTGCCGGAGAGGTAGTCCCCAATTAGGGCTACTGCCGAGTCAGGGAATTCGTTTTGTTTTAGCTTTTTAATTAGGCCTGCGTGCCATACCTTATCAAAGGCTCTTTCGATGTCTAAATATAGGGCGCCCGTTGACTTTTTCGTGTTGAATCCGTTAGTGATTTGTTCGGTCATTCGCAAAAGTTGGAGTGTGGTAGAGTGCTGAGCTCTGAACCCAAACTGCTCGGGTATAAGAATATTGTTCTTATGGATGTGTTTGTTTATTCTCTTCAGTATTATCTTTTCTAGTACTTTGCTTATCGTGTTTAATAGGCTAATTGGCCTGTAGTTGATTGGAAGTGCTAGATTTTTATTTGCTTTGGGGAACAGGAGTATTTTGGCTTCTTTCCAGCATGGAGGAAACCTTCCACTTTCGAGTGTGAAGTTAAAAATGTTTGCTAAGAGCTTTAATGCTCTTGGTGGTAGGTTCTTTAGTACCACATTTGGTATTCTGTCTGGCCCAGGCGCTTTTCTGTTTGGTAGATGCCGTATGATCCAGCCTATTTCGCCTGGGTTTGTCTTGCGCATTTTATTGTGAGTCGGTCTTTGCCCTAAGTCTTTAATTTCGTTTTCGACTTCTGCTATGAAGTCTTCTTGCCCAATCACTGGGTTGGCGGAAAAGACATTCTCCAAGGTGATCGCAAAAGCTTCTGCCTTGGCCTGGGGTGTTTCGGCTATTGTGTTATTAATTTGGAGGGGAGGGATATTCGTTCGTGTTTGTGTAAGACATTTAACTATTCGCCAAGTTGAGTTTTGTTGGGGATTTAACTTTTCCAGCGTGTTATCCCATTGATTTTGGATGTAATTTCTAGCGCGTGCGTGAGCTAATTCTCTAGCTTTGAGGTAATCTGCGCGATGTAGGATGTTTCTTGTTCTTTGCCATTTGCGTCGGGCTTTGTTTTGCGCTTGCTGGAGAATCTTAATGTCGTGGGGAAATCTAGCATTGATAGCCCGCTGTTGTCTTAGGGGAACACAGGCAGTAGTGGCTATCTTTATGGCTGTTTCGAGTTTATTTATTGCTGCGTTTTGTTCCTCTGCAGAATTGATTTGCAGCTCTGGTAGGTAATAGTTAACTGACTCTTTGAATTCTTCCCAGTCTACTTGGTTGTAATTAAAATTTAAAGTAGCTGGTTTGAACGCGATAGGAGCTTTGATGTTTATTAATACAGGCAAGTGATCAGAGGTGAGCTCCTGTAGGACTTCGAAGTGCGTGTCGTATGGGATATTGTTTAGAAGTGCGATGTCTAGGATGTCCGGCGTATGGTTTGGCATATGGGGAATGAAAGTAGGTTCATCCGGACCTGAGATTAGATAATTTGTGTTGTTGATATAGTTTAGTAATTTGGTCCCTTGAGGGTTAGGATTTGTGCAGTTCCAGAGATGGTGTTTGCAGTTGTAATCACCTGCAGCGAGTACTCTGTGTCCTAGGTTCATTATTTTATTGATGTCTTCTGTGTCTATATCCCCCGGGAGATTGTAAACGGAGGCTATCACTATATCCGTGTTGTGGATGTTTAGTTTGATAGCCGTGGTTTCAGCACGTGCTAAATTGGGGGTGTTAATTCTATAATGAAAAATATTATTTTGAATGGCTATTGCTGTACCGCCTCCTCTGCGGTCGCGGTCATTCCTATAAACTTGGTAGCCGGGAACGGAGAAACGATGTTTATTGTTTAAATGTGTTTCGTTTAGCAAAGCTATCTGAATGGAGTATGTTTGTAAGAGGTCTGATAATTCTTTGGATCTTTTTCGGATGCCATTGCAATTCCAGGAGACAATCCTAATTGTGTCAGAATTAGCCATGACAGTAACGGTGAATGTCCCTAATAAATTCTGTCAGGTAGTGAGCTGTCGAGATTACGTCGTTCCCTGGTTGCGAAAATATGCCACAAAGAATTGAAATGTCCTCCTCCACCTCGCTAAGTAGCACTCTGTGTGGTGGCAATCCTAGTGACCTCACTAGTGTGCGCAGTGCCGTGGTAGGATCCCGTCTGCTTCGGGGCTGGAGCGACTTTGTAGCTGCGGGAGGCGCAGCTACCTTAGAGGGGCCTGCCTGAGTGTTAGGTGCTGGTGTTGGTCGTGGGGGTCGCTCACTTCTGATTGGGCTGGCCCGGGAACTGACCCGCGGCTGCTCAGTCGCGGAAGGTTCTGCTAGAGGGGCTGGGCGCGAGCGGCCTTTCCTATTCCTGATGAACCATTCCACTTCGCGAGGTTGTGCAGCAGCTTGAGCATATAGGTGCGTTCTCTGATCTGTCTGGGTTTTGGAATGCTCTGCACGGGGGTTCCTCGCCAGTTTGTTGCATGCAGCGTAGTATGCGGTGCAACCGCGCCAAGTTGCACCATGGCCCTGAGCGCCACATAGTACGCAAAGTCGTTCCAGAGGTGGAACAGTGCATGTGCCGGAGAAGTGTGGGCCTGTACATTTGGCGCAGATGGGGGTTTCGGACCTACAATCCCTCTTTACGTGCCAAAATTGTTGGCAGCGTGAGCATTGTTTTGGTGTTATGGCTGCTCTGTATACCTCTACATGAATTTTGAAATGCGCCAGATACTTTAGTTCCAAAATCTTCCTATTTTCAAGGGTGTCCTGCAGTTCAACTAGGAACATAGGCAGGGGGGCTCTATCCCTGTTGCGCCTTCTCATCTGAACTGCTCTTATAGCCTGGAACCCGTAGTTCGCCAGGTCTTCTTTGATTTCCTCCCCTGTGAATTCAGCGTACAGCCCTTTTATAACATAGCGGGCAGTTCTTTCTTCGGGGTGGGGCATTAGGTAGTGCTGTACGCTGTTCGCTTTGAGATATCTTACCAAAATCTGGTAGTCCTCAAGCGAGAACGTCTTGAAAATAAAGTCCCCTGAGTTACGGGCTGTGTTTACTGTGTAGGGGAATTTAAATTTGCAAGTCTTGTCCATGTCCTGAGTTAGTTGGCGGATGCTCGCGGCCTGGGTTTTACCTACAAAAATCGGCGCAATATCAGTTCGCTTATCCTGGCTGTCGATTGGGGCAGTGTTTGTCAGTGTCAGTGGTCCTGAGTCAGAAGTGCTGGAAGAGTTCTGTTTGGGAGAAGTGGGTCTGGCAGAAGAAGGTGCCTTAGTTACGGAAGCGGACGGAGTAGAGGGGGGTGAGATAAGTTGAGGTGGTGGTGTCTTGGAGCGTGATGGGGAGGGAGAGGGTGAAAGTGATCTTGGGAGAGCTTTGCTCTTCGCAGTCTTGGTCTTGGTTGGGGAAGATTTGGCAGCCGACGCTGTCCTTCCTGTCTTAGCCATGGCGATATGAGTTTTTACTGGTGAAGTGAAATGAGAGAGGGAGTAGCCTACAGGGGGCCTTAAACTCTAATAGACAAGAGGAAAGAAGAGAGATAGAGATTGCAAAGGGCGCTGAGAAGCCCGAGCAGCAGAGGACCGAGCCCCGGAAGGCGCCTAGATACCGGCCGAGAGACCGTTGGCTATGGTCTTGCTGCTCTACCCAAGTGCAGAGCTGGTCGCTTCCCTGGAAGCGAGCTGGCAATTGCCGGCCGAGCTAGAGCTCGGAACGTCGACGTTCTTGCTGGCTCGTGCTCCCTTCTTCTCGCTTGGACGGCCACGACCAAGCTAGTCGGGCTCTTCTTTCCGTAGATTCTCGTTGACTCACGAAGTAGATGTTGCCTCGAATTCGTCTCCAAATGCCGGATCAATTAGCCGAAATAGCTAGAGATATAGTTAGTTTATACGGCTTCTTCTCTAACATACAATTAATTGTTTACTCGATATTGCCTCCATACCTATTGGGACTAACCTTCGTTTACAGGCAACAAACAACAATTAAATCTAAGCTATATATAAAGAACAAAATTCCAATGCCTTACAAAAAATTGTTAATAATCACAAAGTCTCTTCACCAGTATAAGATAGTACACGTGGAGCCCTCCCTGGACAACCATTGTAACTAAAACAACGTTGCTCACGACCAACTCTTCGACTAAGGTTTACTTGTCCGTCTGTTACAGATATGAGATATACGTTTAAGCAGTTGTTCTATTACTCACATTGTTGTACATACACCACGAATATACTTAAATATTTAAACATGGTGTTAGCTTTAATATTATAAAGTCATTGCTTTGATCTTCTGACCAGTTCAGAAACAGGATTAGCCTTTTTAGATATATGGTATTGGAAAACTGAAATAATAGCAAATAATATCTAGGAAATCATTAATGATAAAATACCTTTACATAAATTACGCTGTCTAACGATATCTCAATATGTGTGTGCTAAGACCTTGTCTATAGCTATCTCATAAACTACAATTAAAGAAAATTGTACAGAATTCAGTCAGAATAAATAGAACTTTAGAGACTATTGCAAGCATACAATATTTTATATTTTATAAAAATATATTTAACGTTTGGTTCTTCGATAAAATCAAAAGCATATATTGGTCGATAAGACCATGTATGTGTGAACAGTTTAACTTAAAAATACACTTTGGGGAAATGCCAAGTTTGATATTTGTGTTTATATTCCAAAGATGCAATAGCAAGACTTTATAACAAATGCTTGCAACCTCAGACTACCCTATACAGAAGTATTGTTCATTCTCGAAGATATTTACATAACTAGTAAACTGTTAATACTAGATATAATCTTCCTGTGTACATCTTAAAACACACTGTAAAACTTAAATATATTTCTTTTGTTTTTAGAAAGACAACATTCTGAATGTGTTCAGTAAAGATTTCATAAAGCATTTTTGAGTCCAAAGATCGTTTGTCTTTTGTTATAAATATGCTAACTAATATGTTGATGGTAGGTACTGTACATGTTTATGTGTAGACTAGGATGTACATCTAATCTTGTAACGTCAATACAGAAATGGTCAGTGACACAGTACACACGTGAGTACTCATTACAACTAATGAAAACGTATATATAATTTCACATCATTTATGTCACATACATTTTTACTTCTACCCAACAGTTAGCAAGTATTTTATTAGCAGACTAATCCAACATATATCTGATTTATGTATTTTTCCCTTCCAGATCTCAGAAGGTACACAAAAGGAAAGGCAGTGGGTAACACAGATGAGGGAGGCATCTAGGTATAACAAAGTTTAAATTACAGTTGGTCCTGACAGGGTAGCAATATTTACAGTTCTGTAGATGATGCCATTGTACAAGATGATAGCTATCTTTTATTTGACATTTTTGTTATGTGTATATATCGCAATAGGGAAAGCTTACCTACTGTATTCTCCTCTTTCCTTGCAATGAAAATATTATGAAGTATATTTCCATCAACACGATGTAGATAAATATATAATGAATGAAATAGAAGCGTGCACATTTGTAAGTAATCGATTTGTTAAGTTAGTTTTTCCTTGTTATACTTCAGAATTGATTTTATTCACGTCATGTGAGTTCAATGTGTTCAAATATTTCGTTAACAATCGACGATTTCCTCTTAGACGTAAGGTATAATGGTAAAGTTTATCAAGTATTCTCACTATGGAACAGAATGTATCCACACATATTGAGCATTATAGATATAAGTTCCAACAAAATTTATCAAAAGCTCCGACTTGAAATGGGAAATTCCTATAGATCTTCAAGGTAAAAACCGTAATAATATATATAGTTTAGAAGACTTCCTTTCTGGCACAGGATTCTTTATTTTTTCGAAAGTATTTCCGTATCCACTGAAGCTCTTCTTTGTTTCGAAGTAATAAAGAATACCTAAATCAAACTTTATGCTAAGAATATACTTAAAGTATGTTAGTAAACGTGGGAAATAATTATACATATTCCAGCTCGGTATAAGTTATTACCTATGGCGCCATCTCTTGAAAGCAATTCCAGTTCGGTTGGCAGTTCAGATATTTCTCTCCTGGTGGACAATCACTATAACTATCAGTTCGTATAGTTCAGTCATTTAACATGTTACATCCCCAATCTGTCCAACCACTAAGGCTCATTAGTCCATCCGCTTTAAATTAGATATATAAATGTTTCATAATTCATTTTGTTGTAGCTACGAGAAAGCGTAGTTAAATGTGTCAGCTCATGTTGTCTTTCAATTTCAAGTGCCACTCTTGTGAACTTACAAGAATAGTATTTGTATTTCGAAGATATAAGGTTATTGGATATTGAAATAGAACCACAGAGAGCTTCGAAAATCTTCAATTATTTAACTTAAATTTCCATAAATTATGCTTTTTAACAATATTTGACTTTAATGTACTAAAAGCTTGTCCATATGTTGTATTAGACGTTAAAGATAATTAAAGAGAATTTTGTCAGAATGTGATTGAGACTATTTCCAGAATATTTCAGTTGGTATGTTACTTTTGTATTGAAAGCTACTTCTCTTGGCCACATTGTTAGAGATAGAGGTGGGAAGTTGGACCAATATTTTTTGTCAAGTTGTGTCTTATAATGGTACAACATTTTGACTACAGGAGTTGACCAAACATATTTCTACCAAACTACAGGTACAGGTGTTACATTCTCTACTACGTACTTAGTGTAAGTACAAATGTACTCTGTGATGCGATACCCATGTTCTAATGTTATTTTGTTGGTATACTGTTAAATATCATTTACCTAATTGTCTGTCCTGCTAGGCCGCGCCAAGGCTCAGTGGTTAGACCCCTTGGCTCTCACCAAGGCAGCCCGGGTTCAATCCCAGGCGACCGCAAAGTGAGATTTGTGGTGGACAACATGGCGCTGGGGCGGGTTTTCTCCGGGACTTCCGGTTTCCTCCGCCATTTCATTCCACCGGTGCTCCATCTTCATTTCATGTATCATCATTGTCACCGCCTGCGGTGCCGTATGTAGTAAAAGCGGGCGTTGAACACTACACATTTCTGTCCTGATAGGACTTATACAATCAATTATTTTGTAAATGATCAGAGCTTGCAGTAATCTATTAATGTTATCTACACATTGTGTTTAATAAATATAAAAATATCATTAGGCATAATAATATTGTTGTAAGAATGGTTTGATAGTGGTAATTAAACACTTCACAATAAAACGCATCACATGAAAGTGAATTGGGTTTAGGGATCGTTACAAAAAGTCTTGCAAATAGAATATTCGTTAAATGAATGGTCAAACACCAAGCTCCAAGATCTCAGAATTTTTTTGGAAAAGGGGTCTAAAGAGCTGTAATAAACAAAATTATCGCAGAGTTCCTTATGAGACTCACGCAGGATAATGTCAGAAATTTAAATGTAATTCTGAGACATTCCTTTCATACTTTGGTTTCCTTCAGTCAATAAGTAAATTCTATTAAATCAACTTTTTCTAAAATTTTAATAGTAATAGCATGTTTCAATTAAAGTCAGTACATCCTATGACTTCTGGAAGGAAATAGATTACCAAATGGAATCCCATGTGTAGGCGTTCCAGTTCCAAAGTGACTTATAACTTCAAATACAATATGAATGTAGTTACTGGTTGTTCAATATTTAGTTGTGTCACTTTAAAATTAACAAATATGTCAGTACCTGATGTAGAGTTAGACATGAAGGTATAATTACTGTTGTAGCATACTGTCATTTTGTTAACTGTGAAGTACCTGACCTCTATTGGTTTTTTAGTTATGTCTCTTTAAAATTAACAAATATGCCAGTACCTGATGTAGAGTTAGATATGAAGGTATAATTACTGGTGTAGCATATTGTCGTTTTGTTAACTGTGAAGTACCTGACCTCTTGGGAAATTTGTCCTTCGATGTGAGAGAACATCAGGATAGTGTATCGATTTATTTTGAGGCAATAAACCAATAAATGTGCTATTTGATAAGATAATGGAGCATTTATCTTCTAGGTTGTCCTATATAAACATTAAGTTATAGTAGAATTCAGTGTGACATCTCTTTTATTTTCTGAGTTAATAGAATTTTAGCTGTGAATTTTATTATCTTATGTCAGAAGTTCTAAGAAACCCAATTTTTTATTTCCTTGTAATTTATCCAATAATAGCACACGATTTCTTTATAATCTTACTTCATTAACCATGTAAAAATAAAGGCATTTTAAAACTTGTTATAATAATTATAGTGTTTTAAAGGTAAAATATAATCTGTAAAAATGAATACCAACACAAAATGTTTCAAAAGATAACATATTTATATGAGAAGTTTAGTGGCTTATGTATTGGGAATGTAATTGATAAGTTAGAATAATTTTGAAAAGATACATCTTAGGTAACAATTTAAAAGAAGGATAGTGGTTGGAAAATAGGTTAAAAGAAGTACAAATAAGAAAGTATGATTTTAATGCTGTGTTTGTGCTATTCCACTTAACAATTCAGTTACTCAGGACAACTTACACTTATTGTTATTACACAAACGGTTATTCTAAATAGTAAAGTTATTGCTATTTGAGCAGTAATAATAATTCAAGGCCATTACATAGTGACCAGCTTTAAAACATGTAACTATTGCTGACAGATCAGTAAGAGTATAGCAATAGGCCAACACATCCTCTCACACATAAGATGGATTGGACATAGCGCCGCATTAAAATCGAATCTCGCACATTATTGAATGGACACATTTCCAAATGTGTTGATTGCTATAAAAGCTCCAACTAAAATCTGAATATAAAATAAACAAGGAACCCACGGATCACAAATGCGAAAATCGTTAGGATATATACATTTTCGAACACTTCCCTTTTCTTCTAGAGCTATCTATTTGTTTGATATTGTCCTTGTATTCTTTGTGGCTGCCGTTCATTTCAACCAATAAGAAACTGTTAAATCTATGTTGTATGTAAAGAATATAAATGAAATATGTTTCAAAACTTTGTATATAATTCCACATATTTTTCGTCAGTATAAGAAATTGCCGGCAGAGCCATCTCTGGACAGCGATTACTATTCGGTCTGCTTTCATGACCTTCCAATTGAAAATTCTCTCCTGACGGACATCACTATAACTAAGAGATTAAACAAATTAATTTAATGTGCTACACTCACAGTACTTTTTCAATCCAACTTTCAGCTAAGGAAACTTTCCGCTAGTTCCGTCTTCTCCAAATTAAACATAAACTATTCGTTCAGAGGTACAAGAACATTGTTAAATGTTACAAATGTTACAAATGTTACAAATCGGGCCAGCCCATGCTGTCCATAAAATATTATTCTTATCAACATCCAAGAATGGCATTACCCTTTTTTAAATACATCTCTTGGATAACTGAACTAGAAAAGCGAAGAGTTCGAAAATCTCTACCTACGTTTTACGAGTTTGTCGACAGAACGTTGAAGTGTTAAAGGTCTGGATCGTACATAGTGTATCTAGTACAACAAGGAAGAATTTGATAAAAGATGTTGTCACTCAGTCAACTTACTGTTGTATCTCAACTATACTACATTTAAACATATGCTAATAGTGTGTAAGTAATGTAAATATGAAATATATCTGACTGATTTTCATACTTTTTAAAAAGCAATTCTCAATTGCATTATGAGGACTGCAGAAACAGTCTAAAGTAATCAACAAATACTACAAAAACTGTACAGGTTAAATTTTTGTTTGAGATTACAATATTAGCAAATTAAAAATAATTTAAAATATTGAAGGTTGAGTAATAAAGTAACTAAATATGTTAGTAAACAGAATGAACAGCGAATAAAGTGCATTACTTTTGTTGTCTGTACCGAGTACATAAGTAGAAAATACACTTACTGTACTTCACACTATACTTTATACAAAGTATTTATAGTAAACCTTTTATTTTTGTAAAACTAGTTCTAACAATTTTAATTAACTTATCAAATATTTAAGATGGTGTGATAACAAATGAAGTGCATACCTTGAATATTTTGCCAATCAAAGTTCTCTTTATTCTGAATGTTCCCTTATATCTCTAAGAGATAAATAAAATGTTAATAAACAAAACTGTAGATATTGTTAAAACACAGGTTTTATGTAGGACACAATCCTTGTTAATTGTTTGTATTACCAATATTTACAGTTTTCTCGGAAGGCATTTATAAGGCATCATTTATAAGGTATTTACATCATTTATTTATTTACATCATTTATAAGGTATCTTACACATGGAGCATTTTCAAAGATATTCTCAAAAATGGTTTCAAGGATTTCCGTGAAAATGCCTTCGTTAAATTATTTTCAAGACAAATGAAATTAAAATTTTATTCAGCTTTAATGTAGTCAGAAGTTTTTCCAATCTAGGACATTACTATAGTGGTAAACTGTAAGAGACAGACAAAATCTTACTGCTCCAATATAGAGATCTCAATAAAATAAACGATAAATTGAAATATACTTTTAGTAGAGTAAACCGTTTGGGAGGTATTTCTTATTTGTTCAGCTTTTCATAAAATATTTATTTCCGAAATGTAAAGCTGTATAATTTCTTATCAGTAAGCTATAGAGAGTAAGTCAAATTTGAAGACCGTGACGGAGCGACTAGCCTTAAAATGTTTAACAATATGCTATAACAATAATAATAACAATTTCGTAAATTATTACAGGGAATCTTCCGCAGTTAAGGTGTTACAAGTGGAGCCCTCTGTGGACGGCAACAAGCTGTCGGTTGTCAACCAAAACTTTCCCCTGACGGACAATTGCTATAACTAAACTACCGTCTCCTGAATAATAAGGTCTCATAATTTGCTACACTTACGATACTTTTTCAACTCCACAAAGGTTTATCTTTCCATCTGATGCAAATATGAAGATTTGAGTATTTACAGGGAATACAGTTGCAATGTTTGAAAATCAGGTTGCGATTCTAATTCCAAATTGCCCCTATGAGCTTTGGACGAGCTCAAAAACAGGATTAGCGGTTTAAGATATAAAAATACTCGAAAATTGTTTTGTGTTTTATGAAAATATATTAAACATTTGATTGTTTGACTATATTTGGCAGAGGAAAGCAGGAAAAAGGAAGAGGAAAAAACCGCAAAGGATTATTTCAGCTGTTGAGAAAGTTCCATCCAACGAAATTTCCTTAACTCCTATTGTATTATTGTGTAATATTTCCAAAATATGGTACATATTTTCAGTAAGTAGTGGTAGTACTGTATTGTATACAAACACTGGATACTGCAGGTTTACCAGGAATGTACTAGAGAGTGAATATATATATATATTGGTCAAAAGGTCCATGTATAAATGTGTCAACAATATAACTTAAAAACAAACTTTGAGGAAATTCCAGGTTTAATATTTGAGTCCAGCTTCTAGTGATAAAGCAAGAAGATTTTTTTAAAAGTTCCTCCCAACCTCAGGCTACCCTATACAGAAATACGAGTAATTCTCGAAGACAATCTTGTAATCTTTTAAAGTCTACTGCACTCAACTATATGTAATCTCACATTGTGTTAAAATAGCTTATTTCACATTACAATAATGATAGTAAAGAGCAGAAAGGTTTCCAAATGTGGTACTTGATTATTATCGGATACAGGTTCAATCAAAACAAGTTTAAAATCAAAAGAAAACAATATACATTCCGATTTAAAGAAATACCTTGACGTATAGTTGGTATAGAAGGACGCCTTTCCTTCAAACAGTGAACTGATTTGTTGAATATTAATTGTTCATTCACACTGGCGGTGTGTAGGCTAAAGAATGGAAGGATAGAGTTAGAATGAAAAATGCAGTGCCATAGCCGGCATTTGAACCACGGATCTTCTGGTTGCCGTCCAGCCGCTCTAACCCTTGAGATACTATGGCCAACATGAGACAACTACCTTAATGGCGACTTACAATGTGTAAGTACTTTAAGGCCCGGGCTTTATATTTAATCACCATTAGGTCATTAGGTCTACTGTGTTTATGAGAACTCCTAGGTAGTTTAGCGGGAAAAACACGAGTCAGTTGAAAAAATGTAATGTCATATCGGCACGTTGGAAATAGTAGTTGAAGGTTAGAGCCGTGGTTCAAATCCCAGCTATGGCATTGAACTTTTCATTCTAACTCTATCTTTCCATGATTTTTTGGATACTGTAGGTATGTACAATACCGTTACCGTTTGATTTCACGCAATAAAAGGCAACTAAATCTAAATTGCACACATTAGAACAGTTGTTCAACTTAATTGTGAGGCATGACACATTTTTTGTCTATATCCAATACATTACAACTAGAGCCCTCTGTGGACAGCAACAAGAAGTTTGTTGTCACAAAAAAAAACTCCCCTGGCGGACAATTACATAACTAAAACACCGACTCCTGTTTGAAGCTCCCAGTACTTCCTCACCCACAAAGGATTATTTGTTCATCTGCTACAAATTTGTAATAAACATTTGTCCAAGTGCTTCATTGCTCATTTCCTTGTAAATACGGTCAATTGGGTCAGTTTTAAAATTCCAAAGCTATTCCTAAGAGGTTTTGGAAAGTGCAAAATTAGAATTAGTGTTTTTGAGATATATATATATGGTACTGGAAATTTTAAATAGGGACAGAAAATACCTGGACAATCGTTAGGGATAAAGTAAACTGCATTTTTAGGAACCGAGACCTTGTTTATATCTCAGAAATGCAAGTTAATAAACATTGTAAATAATTCATTTAGAATGAATAATACTTCAGAGAGTATTGGAATGAGTTCAATAGTAGATTGTGTTTATTATGTAAATATATTTAACATTTGGAACATTGATCGATCATATGTGAGAGAGAAAGAACTGGAAATATTTAAAAGTGAAAAACAGAGAACAATGTCTCAATTTAGTTTATGTAAAGGATTGTTTTTGTAACTGAGAAGTTTTATCCAGCTCCTGTTGTAATATTTCCAGAATATGGTACATACTTACAGAAAACAGGTATAGTATTGTATTGTACACAAAATGTTCACCAGGAATGTATGTATCAGATTGAATAAAGAATATATTTAAAGCAAAAACACAATGGATACCTCTGTGAACAATATATACTAAAATATACAAATTCTGCTTAAATACCGAACCTTATATTTGAGTTCAACTTGGACATATTCAACACGAAGATACTTTAACAAGTGCTGCCAACCTCAGACTACCCTATACATAAGTAGGTACTGTTCATTCTCAAAGACATCTACATAACTAGTAAACTGTAAATACTAGATAAAATCTTCCCGTGTACATCTCGTTATAGCAAAGACAAACTTAAGAGGAATTTATCTTTGTTTACAGTCACAGCGTTCTAAGCCTTCTTAAAACATTTTTCAGTAAAGATGTTTTGTGTTTCGCTAACTGTAGTATCCAATATCTTCTTGCGCCCAAATGACCTTGTTGTCGACGGGCCCTAAAACACCACACACTCAATATCTTCTTGCTATTCCTGTATAAGTTGTGTTCCATATTTATGTACAGTTCAGGATGTATATAAGTTTTACAATGTATTACCTGATCTTGTAACATTAATAAAGAAATGGACTACTTAGTAACTCAGTGACTTAAGCAAACATCAAGTACACAAGTAAGCACTCAGTACACGAAGACATAAGATGTAAACATAATACTATTTAACAAATCTGCGTGTCATTTTAACATATATCAGATACATTGTCCCTCTGTGCAACACATAATAATTATATTCTTTTTAAAAAATTTATATTTCTTATGAAAATTTCACTTGTTTAAGCTGAAGCTTTACTTTAAGTAATACTACTAAATATTTTAGGATACAAATCAGTAACAAGTAATATTTCAGAAACAGTCAAACCAATAGGTTTTCACGTGATAAGCCACAAGTTTCTACAAAAAATTCTCATCAGATTGGAGAACGATCTATATTATACAAGAGACGAGCGAATTTGTCGTTGGAAGGGGATCCCACCAAAGGTGGTGGGGTATTCCAACAGATACCATTCCAGGACTAGGTCCTTTACTGGTTGAAAGATGAAGTTTGAAGTAAAGACGGTGGTAGGCGGTGGCATTGTGGTAGGGAGGTTATGCTTTAATTAGTTTGGGGAGTTGATTATGCCAGATACGTTTACGTATATTCAGTTTAGAAGACTTCCTCACCCAGAAATAATGATTTATTCGTTCACTGTTGAATGTATATTTATTTTAGCCATTGTTCATTTTGAGTTTATAAACAAGTAATCAGTTTCAGTTTCACTTAGACAAAAGTTTGACAATGTGGTATAAAGCTTTCTAATTACTTACGCATTTCTGTCCTCAGGAAAAGATATTACTGGTGGCGCCATCTTTGATCAACAACTCGAGTTTGGTTGTCACCTTCATTATTTTCCAACAAATTTATCTCCTGGCACATAATCACTATAACTAAAACATCGTCTGCTGTCGAGCAAATGCATTTAGCGTGTTACACTCACAGTACTTTCCTGACTCGCTCTTCCGCTAGAACTTGTTACATCTCCTCCAAACACAGAATAAACACATAAAATAGTAGTTCCATTATCCATTTCGCTGTAAATACAAGAAGTGTAAAGTTCACTTTTAAAAATAGCGCCAGCCCATCCTGCCCTTCAAATGGCAATGTTGTTATGAACCTACAAGAATAGGACTAACATTTTTAAGATATAAAAATAATAGATAATTAAACAACAAGCACAGAAGGCTTCGAAAATCATTAATTAGACAAAACAAATTGACATAAATTACGCTCTTTAACGAGATCTGTATTTTGATGTATTAAAAGCTTGTCCATAGGTTATAATTTACAAGTTAAAGACAATTATAGAGAAATCGCTCAGAACGAGTCGTACACTATTTAAGGAGAATTACACTTATATGTTTTGTTTTTATTTAAATGCATTAAACGTAAGATCAAATAGTGAGAGATAACTCGATTGAAATATTTTCCACAAATTATATAAAATATTGTCGCGAACCCATTATTTACGAGAGCGCGGCGCGGAGCAATAAGTGACAGATAGTGCAAGGTGGAGACACAGAGCTTGCCTAAGGAGATAAGCATAACGTGGAGATAAAAGTCATGCCAAAACAGATAACGTTAGAAGTGTGGAACGTTCGTGTTTCGTCTAGTGACAGAACATTCGATTTCTTGTTTGTTATAGAAGAATCTAGAATCATGAATGGTCGGGTATAAGAAGAAGCCGTGGCTAGTTTATCGCACAGTTGTAAAGACAGTAGTAAACAGAATCGTAATGAGAGTTGTAAACAGAGTGTAATCAGAACTGAGCAACTGTTTGTTTGTGGTCAACGACCTTGGAAGATTGTAATTGTGTATGTGACGTAATTCTGCTAATGTAAGGATTGTCCAAAGTGTATTTCTACGGATATTAAGAACATTTTAAATTGCTGCAACTTGGACTTTTAATTCTACGAACCAACAAAGTCACAATATTCAGAATGTAGTTTATGTAAAGGTTAATTTCTTGGGTGGGGAAATTCGCCCAGTATTTTTGTCATCATTTTGACTACATAATTTAATCATACAGAGTTGTACTACAGTCACATCTCGGTACAGGCTTTACATTCTTTACTACGTACTTAGTGTAAGTAGCTCAAGTGTTGTACACAAAATTTAAATACAAGAATTCACCAGAAATACGTATTTTGGAATACATGAATCCAGAAAATAAAGAATTTTTAGCAACAGTTGCTGTGTGTTTGTAAAAAACAGCTAAAATATAAAACTATATAAGTGAGTTCTTCTTGTTACCTAAGATAAATGCAATATTCTCTATGTGCTATGTATGTGATAGAAATATTTAAAAAATTGTGTGTGCACGACAGAATTAGAAACATATATTGCAAATATTTAAGTAAATATTACCAACCTCAGTTCTGTAGGCATCTAAGTAACTGAAAACTGTAAACACTAGATAAACTTCCTGTGAACATTTTATAAGAGACTTTCAAACTTACCCAATGCTTTATTGTCCTATTGTCTTTGTACCTACAAGGATATATGTAATAAGACATTGTATATATATATATATATATATGTATGTATATTTACCTTTAATAACATGAAGTAGATATGACAATAAGACAATGAGTAGAGACAATCATGTTAATGTAACACATATGATTTATTTAGCAAGACTCAAAACTAATTTTTACAGTAAAATCTTGTTATCAAATGTTTGTTGTAATACAATATATTCTCTATGTGCTATGTGCGTGTTAAAAAAGTGGAAACAGTCTAAAGTAATCAACGAATACTACAAAAACTGTACAGATTACATTTGAGATTAACATTACCATATTAACAAATTAAAAATAATTTAAAGTTATAAATCTTGAGTAATAAAGTAACTAAATATGTTAGCCCGCCTTCGCAGCGTAGATGCTGGCATCTCTGCCTCACGTTCATGAGGTCCCGAATTCGAATCTCGGTCAGGATGAGTTACCTAGATAAGGTTCTTTCCGGGATTTTCCCTTATCCTCCAAGACGAATGTCGGGTTACTCTAAGCTCCATAGACCCTGGGCACAATCGAGCATCATTTCACCCAATTCATTCACCGTCCCTTATGACCTAACGTTGGAGGACGTAATTACAACAACAAAAAAGAAGTTAGTAAACAGAATGAACAGTGAATGAAGTAAATTACTTTAGTCGTCTGTACCAAGTACATACTAAGTAGCAAATACACTTACGGCACTTCAGACTACAGTTTGTGTAAAAACTTTATTAGTACTTTTTTAAAATAACTCTGGCAATCTCCGAAAGCAATACATTACTTGGTTTAGCCCGGACATATATCGATTAGCTCTTTAAACATTTGACTATCACATAAGGTCAAGCTACACAATCACACTTTTTATTTACTTATTGCTGTATCAGACAACAGCCAAGCTCTTACAACAAAAGTCGGATAAATACTCAGTATATTTAGAGGATGTGACACATAAATATTCAGGGAAATCTTGACCCCAAACCTCTTATACATGGAACATTTTCTAAGATTTCCTCAACAATTGTTACAAGGATTTCTATGTACATACGTTATCCTTAAAATATTGGAATGTAGTCACAAGTCCCTCCATTCCTAGGACATTGCCATAATAGTAAACTGTAAGAGACAGACGAAACCTTAGCTCCAATATGGAGATCTCGTTAAAACAAACTATAAATTGAAATATACCTTTTGTGGAGTAAAGCATTTAAGAGGTATTTCTTGTAATTTGTTTGAAATGCTCAAGAGGTACAGATTTCAGAAATAGAAAGTCTTTATTTGTGTTTATTGTTAAGATAAACAAAGAAATCAAATTTGAAAGCCATTACGTGGGGACGAGCTTTAAAATATTTATGTATCGCTAAAAGGCTGGCCATGTACTGTATTCCCCTACTTTATTGCAAGGAATATATTACATAATAATTAAAAAATAATAAAATAACTATATAAAACAAAAGAACATACAACAAAAAAATAACAATATATATTTCCACCAAACATGAACGTAAATAAATGTTTATGAGAAGAACTAAAAGGTCAAGTGAGCCCAACGCAGCGAACAGCAATTGCGTTAAAAATCCTGTGACTCAAATGAAATTGGTAACTAAGGAACTCAAGCATTACCAAGTATATCCATGATTATACATAGAAGATAAAAAAACTAACGAGAACGTAGGGATTTCGAATTTGTAAATACATCGTAAATAAAAAACGTTTGAGACCTATATACTTTAGAACATTTCCCTTCTTACACAGCTTTATTTATTTTTTTCGAAATTATCCAATATATGCCCGGAAGCTGCTTTATCTTAAAAGGCAATAAAGAGCAATTAAATTGAATCTTAATGAAAAGGACATACCTAAAGTGCGTTACAGGATTTGGTCAATAATTACACATATTCATTCTCAGTATAAGATATTACCTGTGGAGACATCTATGGACAGTAATTCAAGCTCCGCTGAAATTTCTCTCCTGGCGAACAAACACTGTAACTAAGATATCGTTCGTCTACAGCCGACATTTGACTGTTACACTCTCAATCCGCCCGACCACTAAGGATCATTATTGTATTTCATATACAAAGAGACCGAATCCGGAACTCCCAAATTCAAGCAGTTTACCCACTTTTCTCTACTTTGTTTGCTACTGTACTATTGTACTGGTTTTACTGACCAATACACACAGACACACAAAAAGTAAGGTAAGAGCAGCTTATTCGGATTGGCGGACGACTCCGATTAGGACGGTAGTGTAATGTTATGTTAACTATCTGAGACAGTTGACTGTGTACTACGATTGTGTATCTTCAGTCTAAGTGACAAATCGAGCTTCTTTTACGGAAACGAGGTATATCATTGCTCCATTTCTGACATTTTGTTCTTTTTAAGTTAGGTTAAGGTAGAGTTATAACGAATGTACTTTGACATTGCTCCAGAAACTTGTACAGTAACATACATCCATAATCCTCGTCGTTGTTATGAAGGTTACTTAAGGAAAGTTGCAAACGGACAAAAATATATACTGCTACAACAGCGCGCGAAGTGAATTAAGGTAAGACGGTGTGTTCAACATTTGTTTATTTACGTCCTCAAACTTTAGGTCACATCAGAGATGCCGAAATAGGCTCAAAACAGCCCAAAAGGTAGAGAATAACATCACGAAATCTGTTTGGGCTGGCGCTGATGGAAACAAGCAATTCCTATGTGTAAAATGTGTGTGACATACATAAAGATATGAATATACAAGTGTAGAAATGTATTATTTTGTTCTCATGATTACATTATGTACTGAAATTGAATGTTCCATTCCGATTTGTCTTCTGTGCCGATCCTATTGCGGAACATAAGGATTAGTTTCCACTCGGAAGAAAAATGAAAACGAAAGGATACTTAGAAATACGTAACAGTTAACATAATCTAGAATGTCCATACTTCATGTTAAGGTAAAAGCTTTCATACTTACGTGACAAATAGGACTTTTGTAAAAGATTTTCAAATTATGGATCAAATTGAAAGTCGCTTAACTTATAATGTAACAAACTCAACTGTCATTTTGACAAGGGAAACAAGTCATTAGCATGGAATATTATGTTTAAAAGTAATTAGTTCTAAATCATATTGCTAAGACAATAGGACATTCAAGTGAACAAGAAGTCCATTAGCTGTATGCACCAGCATGAAAAATTAGAATTACAGTATTTATTTCCATGAACATGAAGTGTCATGTGACTTCAATAAACGCAATTGTGTGGATTATTGGCCATAAGATAAAAGTTGCAACAAAAAGTCTGAGGAGATCTTTGCATGGACACCGAAATCATAGATGAGATAGGAAAGAAACGTCGACATCTACACATTTTAGTAGTCTTCCTTTCTCATCCATAGATATATATTTGTGTCATATTTCCTCTGTATTCGTTGTAGCTGACATTTATTTTAAAGTGAAAAATAGCAATTAAATATAAGCCGTAATAACTGAAGATAGTTACAACGTGTTATAAAACTTTATATATAATTGCACATTTTGTTCGTCAGTATAAGATGTAGCTGGTAGAGCCATCTGTGGACGGCAATTCTCGTTCTCTTTAACTTGACGGCGTTCCAATTGAAAATCCTCTCCTAGCGGGCAACACTATAACTAAAAGATCGAATAAATGCATTTAATGTGCTACACTCACAATACTTTCTGAATCGACTTTCTCTAGGACTTATTTTTCCATCAGCTCCAAATTGAAAATAAGCGACAACTTCTGGCTGTACACACAAGAAGGACATAGTTAAATGACAGCTCATGCTGCCTTTACAATTACAGTGTTATTATTACGAACTTAGATGAACAGGATTAGCAGCTTTAATATTTAAATATATTGGGCAATAGAACTAGAAGTACAGAAGTCTTCGAAATTCTTTAATTAGATAGAATAAGTTGATTTAATTTATCTTTATTAACGAAATTTGATTTTTATTGACCCAAAGGCTGTCCATATGTTATGATTTGCAGTAATTCAAATGTATTACACATAAAGAACTTTGATCAACAAGAATTAAATTAATAGAATATTTTTCACAAGGTAATAAAAACGTGTCACTATTTATCTTGTGTAAAGGTTTTTTCATACAGATTTCTACCAATATCATATCTCGTTACAGGGTTTACATTCCCTACTACGTAATTACAGTAAGTAGCTCAAGTATCGTACTGTACCGAAAAATTTTATCACGATAATTTATCAAAAATAAATATTCTTAACTACGTGAATCCAAAAAGTAGATACGAGGAAATTTGCCCTGTGTATGTATGTGTGAAACAGAGAGAGAGAGAGAGAGAGAGAGAGAGAGAGAGAGAGAGAGAGAGAGAGAGAGAGAGAGAGAGAGAGAGAGAGAGAGAGAGAGAGAGAGAGAGAGAGAGTTTGAACAATATACGCGGAATATAGAGGTCGTTAAATACCAAACAATTCAGCAAATTTCAAAAATAGAATGTAGAGATTTTCGGAACTTCCCACCTCAGTCTACACTTTACGTGGACCATTTTTGGAAAATAATGATTTAACAAAAATGGGTCCAAATATTCCTATTACCTATATCACTCTATGCCACACAAACCCTTTGTAGAGTGAACAAGAGAACATTTGCTTGTCCTAAAGTTTCAATGTTGGCTATTCACAAATTTAAATCGTTATTTAATATTTATCTCTAAATCGTGCAAAGATACTGCAAGTATAAAGTAATTACCTAGTGGCCAGTACCAAAAAATTTCATGCTCTGTTATGAGTATGCTCCTATATTCCCACATTCCCTTACATCTACAAGAAATCTGATTTTACCAGAGGATGAGCTTGGAACATCTCGAATTCGAGCCTCCTCAAGTTTTCCTTTCTTGTTCTCTACTGTGCTACTGTACTGGCTTTTCTAACTGATACACACATTTATAAGCGTACATTCAGATGTTCAAAAATGTTCGGTCGCCTGTCAGTAAATAAGATCACTGCCTGTTTCCGAACATTTGTAGGGGAGGGGATCCGTCCCCTTCAGCTGCCAAAGTGCGGGCGCTGCGGACCCTTAGCACTCGTGGTACCTCTGACGTTACTAGAGGAACCTCGGGCCGAAGAGCCGAGCCCCTCCTTCGGGAGTTGTTCGGATGGGTAGGTCTCGGGGTGGCAGTGTGTTCCCGTTAGCCCACGGGTAAATGGGTACCTCCGGACAGGTCGCCAGGGCCTGCTGGAGGGGGTTGAGGGAAGCCATTAAGTTTCCGGGTGCTAGGCTGCAGAGCTAGTAGTGGGTGTGCTAGATCGCCTGCGGCCCCACCGAGGTCATCGGTAGTCTTCCCTTCGGGGTTGGCGCGCGTAAGTGGCGTATCCACTTCCATCCCGTCTTGAGTACAAGCGGGGGGGCTTTTTAGGAAACCAGGTATTGCCCTATGGAAAGACCCCTGGAGTATTTATTGCTCCCGGGTTGAAGGAGGCCCGGGTCCTTGGTCCTACGGGTCCAGGACTAATGGGAGTAGATCCTCTGCACTCGAATGTTTCCGAACATACCCGAAGTCGCAGGGAGGCTCTTACACACGTTAAAGCATTGTACTGATCTGTGATTGGCAACATTTACAACATAAATCAATAGACAACTTTACAATCGTTTCTGCAAGTAAAATTATTGATTTCGAAGTAAGTCTGAACTTGATAATAAGGTTCATATATCACCTGTAGGCCGTCGTTAATATGTACCTGTACTTTTTAAACAGTAAGTGTCCAAGTGTTTGTCCAGATTAGCCAAACGGTGACAATTGACACATAAGATGTTGAAGAACGTGAGTATATTATAAAGTTGTATGATGTGGTACAACTATACAAATTTGTGTATCTGGTTAACCAAGCAGTATAATCATGAAAATATATTAATTGTTCTAGGGCGCCGGGGTAGCGCGGTGGTTTCGTTCGCGGCTCCCGTTCTAAGGGTCCCGAGTTCGATTCCCGGCTCTGGGGTTGGCGATTTTAAGTCGGCCCTATCCACGCCTTCACCTCTGTCTAGCACACGTGAAGTATCCCCTATGCCCAACGTGGTTCGGAGTCCACGGTAAAAACTGTAGGTCCTCTCACCTCACCGCCATCTTCACTATCACCCTATCATCGGAGGTAATGGACACCGCCCTCTGGGTGTCTCCACCTGAGAAATGGGTCCGGTCATCACTTGGTGGGGTGAGGTTACCCCGAAGGCCAAGGTTGCCATGTGGGGAGTGTTAGTAACTAACTATTAATTGTTCTATTAAAGGTGAAGCACTATCTTGTAAACCTAAATTTGCATATGTAGCCATAAGGTTCTAAAAAAAGTGTGAAACTTTATTTATAAGCGTAGAAAGTAAAAAAGGGTCAAGTAGTACAATATAATACAAAATAAAGATTGTCTTGTTATAACGTAACTTATATTTTTGTAAACTGTTATAACTGTACAGTATTTTGACGATATAATTTAAACAGTAGAGATTTCTGCCAAAGTTAGAAGATTGGCTCTGTACTACATATAGCAGGTAGAGGAGGTATAGTTATCTACCCAAACTGGAATCCGAGACTTCACTTTAAATATATGTTTTGAGAACCTCTGAATCAATCAAATTAAACATTTTATAACAACGTCCATGTTGTGTCTGTAAACAGAGCAACTCAAAAAACGAAACTCAAGTTAAAATCCAAACTTGATAATTAAGTTGTGCTTCTTACAAAAATTGGGACAAGAAAACTGTCCAAATTGAAAATTCGTGTAAATTCTGACTTTCTCAAAAATAGATGTAATAATTATTACGTAAATGCCATATGTTTAGGACACGTTCATATCTGATATACTATCTGGTGTATTACACAAGTGTTTTACTGTAATGGACTATAGACAGTCCGAAAGACCTAAAAACCACATTCTTGTTAACACACACTTGGTAGTCAAAGTAACTTACACTTCTTATTGTTATTACACAAATAGTTATTGTAAACAGTAAAGTTATTGGTAGTTGAGTACCTATAAAGCAAATTTATAGTTAAAGCAAATTTACAAAAGGCTCTATGTGTCTCTAAAGAGTATAACCCCAAAAGTAAAACACTCAGCACCTTCCTAGGATTTCTGACGTAAATTTTGAGCAATGTCACTCTATCCTTACTGACATTTACGTGGAGCGTTTTAGAAAATAGTGATTTTGTGAATGATTTGTATTATATCTTCATGTCGAGTGACAGTTAGGCACATGTATATGTTTTCAACTTTTTTTCAGGAAAGACCATCTCATTCGTATGATAAGTAAGACATAAACAAAATCTTATTCTACATAAGATAGAAATTTTGTTAAAACCTACACCTTATATCAGCGATATTTTTCATAAGATTGAGTTTCTCAATTTTTCAACTTCTCAAAAATAAAGTCGTATCGCAAAGTTACGCCGAGAGAAGACATTTATAGTCATTAAATAGTAATAATTTCACAATCACTTAAAGTCAACCGCATTTCCTTGTAGATACATAATAAAAGTTTATAACAAGTGGACAAAGTAATGAGAGTGCATAACATACGGCAATAATCAACTTTGAATTTCATTATTGAGTTTTGTGTAATGTTAACTTTTTAACCACCACAGTCGAATAAAAATTCCAACAAAGATTTAAGAAAAGACTGAAAAATTGATCGGGATGCAATAGTTCAGTTTAACGAAATACTTTAGAATATACTTGGTTTAGAACACTTCCTTTCTGACACACAATTAATTGTTTAGTCGTTACTGACTCCAAATACATTACAACTAACGTTCCCTTTCACTCAATAAACAGCAATTAAATTGCATATAAATAACGTGATTACAATATGTTGAAAAACTTTCGAAATAATTGCAAAGACAGTTATTCAATATAGCATATTACAAGTAGGGCTCCCTCTTGTCAGCAACAAGCGGTCGGTTCTCCCCTGGCGGACAATTACTATAACTAAAACAACGTCTGCTATATAACAAATTCACTGAAAGCGTTACACTGAATTTGATGTGATCTTTGCTGGTGTCTGGTCCAGCCTGGTTGGTGTGTGTGTGTGTGTGTTTGAGCGCGTGCCGGAAGTGAGAGGTGATCTCTGCTGGTGCCTGGTCGAGTCCGGCTGGTGTGTGTTTCTGAGCGTGTACCGGAGGAGAGGGGAGATCTTTGCTGGTGTCTGGTTGAGCCTTGCTTGTGTGTTTGTGTGTGTGTGTGTGCGTGTGTGTGTGTTTGTTTGTTTGAGCGTGTGCCGGAGAAGGAGAGAGGTGATCTTTGCTCGTGTCTGGTCGAGCCTAGCTGGTGTGTGTGTGTGTGTGTGTGTGTGTGTGTGTGTGTGTGTGTGTTTGTGTGTGTTTGAGCGTGTGCCAGAGAAGGAGAGAGGTGATCTTAGCTGGTGTCTGGTCGAGCCTAGCTGGTGTGTGTGTGTGTGTGTGTGTGTGTGTGTGTGTGTGTGTGTTTGAGCGTGTGCCAGAGAAGGAGAGAGGTGATCTTTGCTGGTGTCTGGTCGAGCCTAGCTGGTGTGTGTGTGTGTGTGTTTGAGCGTGTGCCAGAGAAGGAGAGAGGTGATCTTTGCTGGTGTCTGGTCGAGCCTAGCTGGTGTGTGTGTTTGAGCGTGTGCAGGAGAAGGAGAGAGATGATCTTTGCTGGTGTATGGTTGAGTCTGTCTGGTGTGTGTGTTTGAGCGTGTGCCGGAGGAGAGAGGTGGTCTTTGCTGGTGTCTGGACGAACCTAGCTGGTGTGTATGTCTGAGCGTGTGTCGGAGAATAAGAGAGTAGTATCCCGTGATTTTTGCCAGCTTCTGTTGTAATTTTTCCAAAATATGGTACATACTAGGCGTAAGTAAGGGTAGTATTGTATTTTACACAAAAACTGGATAGTGAAACTTCACCAGGAATGTATGACAGAGATTGAATAAGGAATATATTTTAGGCAAAGGACAATCTATATGGGTGTGAACAGTATAAGTTAAAAGATACAAATTTTGGTGAAATACCAAACTTTATATTTCAGTTCAACAGGGAGATTTGTAAACAAATGCTTCCACTCTCAGATTACCCTATACAGAAGTACTGTTCATTTTCGAAGACATTTACATTACCAGTAAACTGTAAATACTAGAAAAAGTCTTCCTGTGTATATATCCTTAAAGAATAGACAAAGTAAAAAAGACTTCATTTTTGTTTACAAACACAGCATTCTAAGCCTTCTTAAATGAATTTGACTACAAATATGCTTTTTTTTCCTGTAAATATATTATCTAATATCTTGTTGGTGTTCCTTGTACAAGTTTTGTTCCAATTTTAAGTACATTTCAGGAAGTATATAAGTCTTACAGTGTATTATCTAATCTTGTAACATTAATACAGAAACGGCTACTTAGTGACTTCAGCAAAACAACAAGTACACAAGTGAGCACTCAGTGCCTGGACATAAGATGTAGACGAAATACTATATAACAAAAAAATGTGGGTCATTTTAGCATATATCAGATACATTGTCCCTTTGTGAAACTCTTAACAATTATATTCTTTTATTTCAAAAATGTATATATCTTATGAGGATTTCACTTGCTAAATCTGAAGAAGTAAAGTAGAGGCAGAAAACAATGTATATGAGGAAATTACTAAAGTAAAAGATGTGAAAATATAATTAGCCATTCCCAGGTATGTTCAGCACTTCAGATGGAAGTTTTACTGTAGATAATGCTACTAAATATATTAATATACAAATGAGTAACTAGTAATGTTTTAGAAATAGTCAAGACCAACCAGTTTTCATGTGATAAACCACAAGTTTCAACAAAATTCTGTGAACTCAGTATTGGAAAAGGATCTATATCACACAATTTTTTTTTTTTTTTTTTTTTTTTCAAGTGGAGGAAAAATCCATTTATGGACTGAACCCGACTGAACTGGGATGGTTCAGCCGGGAGTGTGAGCTTCACCCGAAGGTACTACTCACTAAAAAACCTCCACCGGAGAGAAGTCAGGAGAGGAATTCCGGCAGTACCGCTTATGCACCTGCGGATTCACGGAGAGCGTGTAGAGGTTGGTCCTATGGCCTAACCAAGGTGAGATTGGATGCTAGGACATAAGCATGACCGAAGCCCTGAATATGCCCTCGCGGATTCGTGGTGAGGAATGTAGTTGGGTATAGTGTCGTTTCCAATAGGAAACACCGTCCTAACTTAGTGGTTGCATCCTCAATGATAGAGGAAATGGTCATGTGTTAGTTATACTACGTTATTGTTAGTCGTTGTAGCGTGGCTTCCTTCTAGTAGCCGGAGTATGTTGCTCGCTCATGTTGCATGTTTGTCGGTTGAGCTCTAGGAGCTTATCGAGTTGTTGGAAGATCTTTTGGATGTAACCTGCGATGTCGCATAAGTTACAGGTTGTTCGTTTGTCAAAACGCTCGAAGTCTCTTGCTAGCTTCGAGTGTCGTTCGGTTTGTTCTGCGTGGAGATCTGTGATGTGTGTGGTGACTGTTGATTCTAGTTGGTTTAGGCGTGAGGTAATGTTGAGATCTGCGATGTTTGTGGCGATTGTTTCTTCTAGTTGTGGAGCAATGTTAAGCTCCTCGGAGTGTATGTCGGCGATGGCGCTCTCAATTGAGGCAAGACGGGCTCCAACGCTCTGCAGTTCCTTCCGTAGATCCCGTATA
This sequence comes from Mantis religiosa, assembly GCA_030765055.1. Classification (NCBI taxonomy): domain Eukaryota; kingdom Metazoa; phylum Arthropoda; class Insecta; order Mantodea; family Mantidae; genus Mantis; species Mantis religiosa. Next base: position 77,342,634 of record CM060960.1, on the reverse strand, counting down.
TCTTCCTTCATACATTCGTCGGGAAAGAAGGCTGTTGCTGCAGCAGTAGGTGGAGAGCTTGGAGTCCTTTCCTCTCTTGTAGGTGTTGTGCTGCGACGTTCTTGTGGCCTCGTTCTGGGATAGCGAGGGCACTGCATTTGACCTGTGAAATGGCCTAGACCATTACAGGTGGCGCAGTATTTGCGTCGGTGTCGGAGGTTGTATGCCAGATACGTTTACATATAATCAGGTTAGAAGGCTTCCTCACCCAGACATAATGATTTACTCGTTCACTATTGCCTATATATTTACTTTAGCCATTGTTCATTTTCACGGTCTAAACAAGACGTGTATTTCAGTTGTGCATAGACAACATTTTGACAATGAGTTATAAAGCTTTCTAATTAATTACGCATTTCCTTCTCCTCAGGATAAGATATTACTGGTGGCGCCATCTTTGATCAACAGCTCGAGTTTGGTTGTCGGTTTCATTACTTTCCAACAAACTTCTCTCCTGGTGGACAATCACTATAACTAAAGCATCGCCTGCAGTAGAGCAAATGCATTTAGTGTGTCACACTCACAGTACCTTCCCAACCCGCTCTTCCACTAGATCTTATCTCTCCATCTCCTCCAAACGTAAAATAAGCATATACAAGAGTATTTCCATTATCCATTTTGTTGTAGATACAAGAAGTGTAAAGTTAAATTTTAAATATTGCGACAGCTCATGCTGCCCTTCAAATTGAGATGTTGTTATGAACCTACAAAAATAGGACTAGCATTTTTAAGATACAAAGATAATGGATTATTGAACAAGAAGCACAGAAGGATCCCAAAATCATTAATTGGAGAAAATAAGTTGACATATGCTCTTTAACGAAATCTGTATTTTGATGTGTCAAAGTCTTGTCCATATGCGCCATTCGAGCGGATCGCTGTCGACATAGCAGGACCATTCCCAGTGTCCGACCAAGGCAATAAGTACCTATATTATTACATGGCATATTTATTTCAAATGTTTTGTCACAATTGATACTGACATTAATACATTTTCAATTCAACTTAGCATCGATGCTTTTGTTCGATGTGTGGTCTTTAATTTTTTAATTTCTTAACTAAATAATATACATTTAAATCCTTTTTTCGATAGAAAATTGAACTTAAATTTGATATATTTTGACCTTCGGTCTGTCTTGCAGTGTGTTGGAAAACATAACCTATAAGTTGTAGATGAAAATAAACGCAAAACACCATTGTAGTACGTGATAATTATAATATTTGCGTGTTATTACATTTAATTTATTGATATTTTACGTTTTAATAACTACAATAAAGAAAAATTGTCAATAAAACTGACCAGATCTTAAATGAAACATCTCGTCCACCACGATTTCCTAACACTTTTATTTCCAATTAGCACATTTGCTCTACTTTTCTTTATTATGGTTTTATTTATTCAAATACCAAACCTCGGTGACTATTATTATTTAAAGTGGAGTTTGACATTTCGACTGGTCCAAATGTAGACAGAAGCTTATCTGACCGGATCGGTTATCGGCACTTGACAGACGTTTGTAAGAAGGACCCTAAGACAATTATTTTTTTTAATGCAACTGCTGTAGGGTTTCTGAATTTTTCATAGTATTTGAAATATGTTAAAACATACCTGGATGCTTGATGTTGATACACTGTTGGGGGCGAAAAAAATCTACGGTGTATATCGGTATGGTAAACATAAGAAAAATAACGAATGAGTGTGGGGGAGGGGGTCAGTTTGGATTGAGCCGACTTCACCCAAATGAGCGTCACATATTCCAGCGTGACGGCTCAGTCTAAATGACTACGCACAAAAAGTGCTAAACGCGCCTAAAGAAGTTGTCACTTCAAAAATACCTCAACTATCTCCAAATACTACGTAAACTGTAAAGAAGAACTTTGTGATAGGAAATATCCCATTAAAATAATTTAAATTTATGAATGTTGAGCACTAAACTCACTGCATGTGGTATTAAAATGAATAAACGATGAAAGAAATAAATTCTTTTGTGTACTACTTGCATAATTATACCTCAGACTATCCTTTGCATAGAATAATTTCAAAAATGTAACACATCCTGTAAATATTGTGACTTTGTGGGTTCGTGAAATGAAAAGTCCAATTTCACCACTCAAAAATGTTCTTTATTTCCACCGACTTACAGTTAAACTCTTGCCAATTACACAGAATTACGTAATGCACACAATTACGATTCACCAGTTCGTCCGTTACAATTTCACTTGCACTCCTAATTACGTACAATCTTCCGATGCGTCGTACACTAGCACCGCATTCTTACACCAAGAACTGTAACTGTCTTGCCCGACGTGCTGCTTATATAGGGCCAGCGGGTCGATCGGAAGATTCTAGATTAGAGGAAATATCCTGTAAATTCGAGAACACAGGTGGAACAGAAAGAGACGGCGCCGTGATGTTTTTTGTCCCAGCCATCCCTTCTTAACGCCATAAGACAAACGAGGGGGCGGGGCGAACACCGACCCGTCTGCTGCTTGCCCAGTCTACAGGGTATTCCGACGCTCGGGTGACACTGCTCCCTCCTCAAAGCTGGTCGTCCCGAACAGCACCATCGTAGCGTGCCAGGCGGTCCAGGTGTACCACCAGCATCTGCTCGGAGTCTCAGCCAGAAGTAGCGCTGCCGAAGTTTGTCAATCGTTCGGTTCACTCCCAGGTGTCCTCCTGAAGTACCAGCGTGCACTTCTTCCAAGACTTCCGGTACCTTACTCCGGGGAAGTACCAACTGTTCTCTCTGCGTCTTCCCATCGGGTGATTCCCATACCCGGAACAGCGCGCCATCTCTGGTCTTCAACGAGTCCCATTGGGCCCAGTACGACTTGTAGGTGGCGCCCCTTGGTGCGATGTCCTCCCAGGTTGGTCTTGTCCCTGCCTCCACTTCCCTCAAGAGTGGCCCCAAGTCTGCGTCCGCCAGCTGCTCCCTCCTCAGGCCTGCGCTATCCCAGCCTTCACCAGGCACTGCCACAACTACTCGGACTACTGCGGCACGCTCCTTCTCTTCCACTCTTGTGCACTGGCCGCACTCTTCTGAACAGGGTCTTTGGGACATGGCGTCAGCGTTACCGTGGCTCTTCCCTCTACGATGTTCCGAGGTGAAGTCGTACTCCTACAGCCTCTGGACCCAACGTGCTGTCTGGCCTTCCAGGTTCTTAAACCTCAATAGCCAGGTTAGGGCGGAATGGTCAGTTCTCAGGTGGAATGGCTGACCGTACAGGTACTTGTGGAAGTGCTCCAATGTCTTTACTACCGCCAGTAATTCTCGTCGGGTGACGCAGTAGTTCTTCTCTGCCTTGGATAGCGTCTTGCTGTAGTAGGCTCATGGCCGTCCTGGATCTGCGATAGGACACCTCCAATGCAATGTTCGCTAGCGTCGGTGTCCACAATGAAGCCGCAACCCGGCTGTGTGAAACCCAAAATTGGAGCACTGCACAGGGTCTCCTTTAGGTGCTGGAAAGCGTCTTCGGCGTCCTCCGTCCACACATAAGGTCGGTGTTCCTCTGTCAGGCGGGTGAGGGGTTTGGCGATGTTGTCGGCCTTTTCCTCTAAATCATTAAGGCGGTCGTCTACTTGACCCATCCGCTTGCCCAGATTCGTGACGTCATCCCTCACGCCGGCCAATCGTTCCTCAAATTTGGCGGCGAGAGCCTCGTTCGCCACCTTCATTTCCGTGGCCAGACGGTCGTTCAGTGCTCTCATTTCTGTGGTTAACTCGGCCCTCATTTCTTCCATCTTCTCGGTGATGTTGTCGTTAGCCGTCTTCATTAGTTTCAGTTCCGCGGCCGGTTTATTATTTGTAGCCTCCAGCTTCGCGGCCAGGCTGTTATTTGCCGCTTCCGTTTTTGATGTTAATTCGGCCTTCATTTCTTCCATCTTCTCGGTGATGTTGCCGTTGGCCGTCTTCATTTCTGTCAGTTCCGCCTTCATTTCCATCATCTTCTCCAAAATCTTTTCCACTGCCGCGTCCATGGCTGTAATGTTCGGTGCTGTTGTCTTCCCGCTTCATGACACCAGTGTGACTTTGTGGGCTCGTGAAATGAAAAGTCCAATTTCACCACTCAAAAATGTTCTTTCATTCCACCGACTTACAGTTAAACTCTTGCCAATTACACAGAATTACGTAATGCACACAATTACGATTCAGCAGTTCGTCCGTTATAATTTCACTTGCACTCGTAATTACGTACAATCTTCCGATGCGTCGTATACTAGCACTGCATTCTTACACCAAGAACTGTGACTGTCTTGCCCGACCTGCTACTTATATAGGGCCAGCGGGTCGATCGGAATGTTCTAGATTAGAGGAAATATCCTGTAAGTTCGAGAACACAGGTGGAACAGAAAGAGACGGCGCCGTGATGTTTTTGTCCCAGCCATCCCTTCTTAACGCCATAAGACAAACGAGGGGGCGGGGCGAACACCGACCCGTCTGCTGCTTGCCCAGTCTACAGGGTGTTCCGACGCTCGGGTGACAATATCCTCAAGAGAGCGAAATATATATCTTGATTGAACTGTGAATGTGGTCAGAAGTCTCTCCATTCCTAAAACATTACCATAATGATAAACTGTAAGAGACAGACATCATCTTGCTCCTCCAATATAGACATCTCGATAAAACAAATAAATGTCAAATATATTTTTGATAAGATTGGAAATCCTTCTCATTTATGCTTGTGGTAAATTATAAATGTTTCATGACATCTATGAGTAAAATAAAAAGCGTGTGAAAACTTGATGTTCATTATGATGACATACAAGTTCCAAAGAAAATCTAAAGCTACACGAATAAATAAAGAGATCATGCTTCACATATAGATATACTTCCTTTACAAGACTTCCTTTCTCACTCCAATTGCTTATTGCTTCAATATTTTCTCTGTGTTCATATTAACTAATACTTATTTCCATTCAACAAACAAGGAAACCTAACCTCTGTTTTAAGAATGCAATGAACATCTGCTCGGTCAGTGTAAGTTACCTGGATAGGGTTCTGTCCAGGGTTTTCTCTTATCCTTAAAGACGAATGTTGGATAGCAATGAGCTCCATGGGCCCTAGACCCATTTGGGCATCATTTCACCCATTTCACTTACCGTCCAATATGACTTAACGTTGGAGGACGTAACATTACCAAAATAAAGAAAAAATACCGTAAATAGATATATATTTTCTTCCTCAGTATAAAATATGACCGGTGGCGCCATCTCTGGACAGCAACTCCCTTACGGTCTATAATTACTTTGCTTTCCACCTGAAATTTCTTTGTTGATGGACAATCACTGTAACTAAAGGATTCTCAGTTGTATAACAGTTACATTTAATGTGGTACACTCACAGTACTTTCTCAATCCGTCCTTACAATAAGATTTATATTTACATCTGATCCTAGTTTAAGGTCAATGTTGCGGAAGTTCCATTACCAATTTGGAGTTATACACAAAAAGGATATAGTTAAATATAAAAATCGGGTCAGGTTATTCGGCGTTTGGCAGTTCTACGATATTCGTATGAATTACTAGAATAAATTTCGCACTTTTGAGATACAAAGGTCCTGGGAAATTGAATTTCAAACAGAGAAGACTTAAATAATAGTTAATTGCGTAAAATGCGTTTACGAAGTTATGCTTTTTAACTTTTAGTTCATGAGATAGAGACAAGTTCTTACGAGCAAAAATTGAGGTACCGTTAAAAAGAGTTATTTATGTAAACTTACTTAATGGCCAAGAATGTTCCAGATATCCTTTGATTATAGATTAATCTTGCAATGCTTTTATATTTCAAAAACTTTAAACCTATTTTTGAACTTATAACAAACTTGTATCAAACTTTAATCCGAAACTCTACAACGCCATACCCCGTAAAAGTTTACTTCATATTTGTGACATACGGACAAGCAAACCTTTGTGTAACGGTTGGTCGTGATGCATGAGTGTAGCACTATAAGTGAAGTTGTTATATAGCAGACGATGTTTTAGTTATAGTAATTGTCCGCCAGGGGAGAACCGACCGCTTGTTGCTGTCCAGAGATGGCTCCACTTGTAATATCTTACATGAAGAAGAATCTTTGTACTTATTTAAGAAATTGTGTAATAGATTCTAACTATGTTGTTTATATATAACTGAGATTTAATTGCTCTTTATTCCTTGAACAAGAACGATAGCTGTAATGTACAGGTAGGCAATATGGCGCAAACAGTTAACGGTGATTCTGGAACAAATCTTTCCAAATTAACTATACGTGCAGGCATTTCTCCAACTGTTTGTAAACTTACACAACACGACACTGGCCATCAGCTCCCAGCTCCAACTCACAGAACAACTAGCCACCGATCAAAAAGAAATCCTCGCATCAATTCAACGAAAGATTCACCGGGTGGAGGCACACCTCACAGACACATCCTCTAACACCACCAACAGACTGGACCAACTCCTCTTCAAACTAGCAGACATGGACACCAACCTCCACGCCAGACTTCAGGACCTCAAGACCGCAGAACAAATAGTAACCGAGCACGACGAACAGAACGCCCAGAGAATGAAAGCTTACCGCCCCAGCTTCTGGAGACCACCACAGCACACCTGATGGCCACATCAACTACCCTCCCGGAATTCACTTCCGGAGATTATGCCCTCCCACAAAAATTCACTAATTGAAATTAATAAAGACTACCACTTTCCACCTTAACTACCTTCCTTCATTTTCGCCTCTACTTCCCACGCGCCTCGTTCAGGGCCTTTTGGCCATGTTCGACGCCTGGACACCACTCCTCACCCGCTCGCCGTTATAGACGGCCAGCACTTTATGTTCACCATTACTAACGGGAGTGCTTTTAGCGGGATCCCGACAAACCACTCCACTGCCCTACCTACTCTCACCTTTAATCTTTAGTAGCTAGAAAAAAAAAAATAAATAAAATAAAAAAAAAAAAACACTGTTTGTAACCAATCAATGCAATTAAAATTAACGCAAATAAAAACTTTGCTGTTCATCAATCACAAATGCATGTACAATTACACTATTTCCCCCATTTCTATGGCCAATATACCTCAGCTTTAAGAGGAAATCTCTTGTTATAACTCTAAAACTGTAATTAATTTACAGGTGAAGGAACATCGAATGTGTTGAACTGGCGTTACACTCCTACGGTGCTAGCAGTTACATAGCTACAAGGGAATGGAGCAAACTTTAGAAGATTGTGAAATGTTAAAGCTAGTTGCTATGTAATTTAACTAAAACTTCATTCTTTGGTACTTTAAGCTTTCAGAGAAACAAGCATTCGTTTTTGCCGTTTTGTGCTTATTTTTCTTGCTTATTTTACTATTTCATTTTGCCTAGAAATCCGGGCTTTAGTAATCACACACTTTATATAAATATTTTTCTCTAATAACATGAAGTAGATATGAGAATAATACAATCAGTAGATGAAGTCTTGTAAATGTAACACATATGTTTTGTTTAGCACGTTTCAAGATTAGTATTTACAGTAAAATCCTGTCATCAAATATTTGGTGTAATACAATACCTTCTCCATGTGCTCTGTACGTGTTAGAAAAAGTAGAAACGGCCTAAAGCAATCAACAAATACTACAAAAATTGTATATGTTAAATTTGTGATTGATATTAGCATTTTAAAAATAATTTAAAATGATGAATGTTGAGTAATAAAGTAAGTAAGTATATTGGTAAGAGTAATGAACTGAGAATGAAGTAAATTAATTGTGCTTAAGAATGTAAAACATTTGTATTTATACGAGTGGTAGCAGTACTTTAATTGGTCTCATTAAAGTACGCCTGTTCATTAAAGTATTAGTATTCGACAAATCAGATGTGGCCACGTAACGTTGTGAAAGCGCAAGGATAGATTGACAATGGTACTAGCGCCAGTTTAGATAAAAGTCAAATTGTCTGACTCTAGTAACAGTGACATTGAACTTAAACCCCAGCGCTCAATGTTACCAATAACTTGTTGCCACAAAATTCAATAAAGATATACAAGACATTTCACTCACTACTCATGGATTGTAGAATATCAAAGGTTAAAAATTCGTTCTCAGAAAATGTTACCCTAGTGTATTTCAAGGAATTGTTCGAAAATATTAAATATTGACCTTGTGGACTCATTATTCTAATTTGAAATCAAAATTAGGTACCAAATTACCTTATCTAAATAGTCAAAACTAAGAGCTTACTAAAATCCAAATCAGAAGGATACAGAAGCCATAACAGGTACACCTGATGAACTGTAACTATGTGTAAATGTAGCACCGTATGTTAAACAGCTCATGAGACAAGCAAGTATCTTTTTCTTAATATTACAAATGTTTTATTTGAATATTTTTAGGTAAAACTGTGTCACACGTTAACAGCTGTTTATAGGAAAGCACTCAGTATTTTTGCGCCTGCGTACTACGTACTACATCTTACTTCAGACAAAGCAATAACGATGTACACAAAACAATAACGATCTTAACATACCTATCAAACCAGAAGTTGATACTTAGAAATGAAAACTTTAATTTAGATACATGATCGAGCATAAACAGTTGCATAAAACTTGACTATAATGGTAATTAAGACGCTCGCTCGGTTAGTAATATTGCTGACGTTTTAAGTACTACCATTATAGTCTCGTTGCATAATATACTCTTTGTTGTCTGTGTGACAATATTTAGTGGAAAAGATATTTAATGTATTGAGAATAACTAAACACTGTAGTAGCACAACTTCACTATTACTTATCTTGTTTACAATTCTTTGGGACTAGTTTCGAAACAACTTTGTATCATTTTAAACCTGTCAACTACCCCTAACAGACCGACTAACTTTGGCCACTCACGAAAGTTGAGGAATAGCTCCCTATCTTACTGGCATCTACCGGTGACAACTCATACTTATTGATGACATCTTCTTCTGGGATATCAAAATTCAGCACGCCATCTTCTTTTTTCAAAATAAATATTTTCTCGCAAACTATTAAATCTATCGGTTCGTTCAATAATTTAACTTCTGGGTTTATTTCATATGATAAATATGATAAATATTTATCAGCCAGTGCCGATTTATCTGTCTGTTTGTATTTAATATTTCTGAAATGTTCCTTCGCTCTGGTTTCTGAATTACGTTTGGTCCTACTAATGTAAATCTTATCACATTCTAAACAGTTAGCTTGATTAAGGCCAGGTTATTTTGTTATCTCAACTTTTGTTTCCTTAGAAAATTGTAGTAAATTTTTCTGTTTTATTTATTTTAACTTTCCAGTACTAAACCAAATTCTTTGTATATTTTTTATAATATTTCGTTTGATCATGTATTTTAAGTAAATTTTTTGAAAATGTAATCGGTTTTAACTTTTTTAAGGTTGAAAACACCATTTATATTTCTTTGGTATTTGAATTTTTCTAACCTTTTTTGTATAAAATCTTCATTTAAACCTTTTGTTAAAGCAGCGTTAGTAATATGTTTGTATTGTGTATTAAATTCTTCCTTGTTAAGAGATATGTTTATCAACCTGTAAAGCAAATTACGAGGTACGTCCAGAAAGTAAGTTCTGTTTGGTAATAAACTTAAATTCTGTACAGGTACAGAAAAATTATTTATTGCACAAAATTCTACAACTCTTAAACTACTTTTCCACATAACTCCGAAATTTTGCATTCATTTGTCACAGTGAGCTCCAAGTTTTTGTATACCTTCTTCATAGAAGTTTGCCGCCTGTGTCTTCAACCAGTTGGAAACATTTTCTTTTAGCTCTTCGTCATTGTTGAAGTGTTGACCACAAAGGAAAGTTTTGAGATGCCGAAACAGATGAAAGTCGCTAGGAGCGAGATCAGGGCTGTATGGGGGGATGGTCATACGCGTCCCAGCCAAATCCCTGTAGGATATTTTTCGTCGCATTTGTAGTGTGTGGTATTGCGTTGTCGTGAAGAAACACAGAACCTTTTGACATCGCAAATTTGCCGATAAATTTCAATTGTATTCACCCTCCTAGCATTCAGAAAACGAATCACAGATCTGATTTCACAAGCGGTGGGATCTTCAATCAACATCTACATTGTAAAAAAAACCACAAAAAGCGTACGTGGCTGACAGCGATCTCATAATGGCGCACGTTTCTTCTCCTGGATATAGAGCGTCTACTGCACATGTTTGGAACTGCGATCGCAGCGCTGCAGTGGATATAAATTGAAACAGAACTTACTTTGTTGACGTTCCTTGTATTAAAAACAGCAAAGTTGTGTGACGAAGGATTTAAACTTTTATTTCTATGTAGTTATCAGTGTGAGTTGATCTCCTATAAATGCCAAAGTTTAATTGGTTGTTAATTTTAATATCGTTAGATACAAGAAGAAGAGTTAACTAATGTTCTCAATTTCTAATGTGAACACCTGAAAATTTAAAATTGTTAAAGCTCCACTCATGAAAATTGAAAGGCATTACGCAGCGACCAGCTTCAAAATGTTTAAATAGCTAATACCTGATATATTCTCCTATTTTCTTGCAAGTAACAGAAAGTGTTTATAAAAGGAAGTAACAAGTTCAGTGAGAACAATGCAGCATTTTAATAATCATCAGCGAGTTCCTCGCGAACTTGAATACGGCTTATCAAGTCTTCTTATTAACAGAAATTGCGTTAAACTTCTATAGCTCAAATGAAATTGTTAACTAAGAAACAGAGACATTTTCCAGTATAATGATCATTATAGATACAAGTTCCAACAAAGTGAAAGAGAGAAAGCGGAGTGCATGAATATATGTCTCTTAAAGGCTAAAAACGGTCAAAATATATATGCTTTAGAAGACTTCCTTTCTTACACAACATTACTTATGTTTTTCGAAATCATTCCTGTGTATACTGATGCTGATCTTTATTTAAAGCAATAAAGGAAGATATAATTAAAGCTTTAGGCAAGAGCATACTTAAAATGTGTTACAACACTTATGAATAATTACAGATATTCCTTGTCAATATAAGATATTACTTGTGGCGTCATCTCTGGACAGCAGTTCCTGTTCGGTTGTCAGTTATGTAATGTGTCTCCTGGTGGAGTGAGTGAGTGTGTGGTGTTTTAGGGCCCGTCGACAGCAAGGTCATTTGGGCCCGATCTCCTGGTGGACATTCACGTAATTAACAGATGGTCTACTACATGAATTTAACACATTATACTCTAAATCTGCCCTATCACTAACGCCTCAAAGATAATTAGATAAATTAAGTTGTCATAAATTATGCTTCTTAATAATATTAGAATTTATATGTACTAAGAAATTGTCAATATGTTATGAGTTATAGGTTGAACAAAATTAAACACAAATGAGTGGTAACGAGTCTGACAATTCACAGAATATTTAAGTTGTAATTTCCTGTATATTGAATCTGTACATTTTGTTTTTTATATTATACATAACATTCCTTGATCAAGACATTAGAGATAAATAGACAGAAATAATTTCCAAAAAATAAAGGACTTGCAGAATTTTCCTTGTATAAAAGTTGAGTTCCTTGAGGCGGGAAGTTGTTTTTGTCAACTTCTATTTTATAATGTAACAACATTTTGACCATCCAGATTTCTACCAAATTCAGATCTCGGTACAGGTTTTACATTTTCTACTACGTACTTAGTGTAAGTGGGTCAAGTTTAGTAATCTATCTAAATATTTGATCGTGAGAATTCATCACAAACACATATTTTTTAACTTCCTAAAACCAAAAGTAAAGAATACTCAGAAAAAGGTTCTACAAATGTGTAGACAACATAGTCCAGATATCAAAGGTCGTTAAATACCAAACTTGGTTTACGTAACTTCCAAGAATAGAACAAAAACATCCTCCAGAAAAACTGCCATCTGGATTTACTACATGGCACGTTTACTCTAGCTTTCGTCTTTGACAGAAGCTGTAGCATTTTCTTTAAATTGTGCTAGGGTAAATATAATTCTCGAGAAATGAAATGTATATCTTAAATCATCTGGCAATGTTGTCAGAAGTCTTCGTCATTCTGGATGACTCTTCCACGACTGATAAACCGTAAGGGATAGACAAAATGTCACTACAAGGAAACGTACATTTCATTAAAACCCACTCTATGTTAAATACATATTCTTGTAGAACTAATAGTTTGGTTGTTAGTTCTTCTGGCCATTTATCTATCAGTCTATAAATATAATGTGGTCTTTCTGTCACGGAATCCCAGTTAAAAGGTTAAAACTTCTAAATGGTAGTTGTGTGAGTAAAGAGTCAGAAACTGTTAGCAGGTGACAAAAGTGAATGTGGAAACATGAACATTGAACCCACGTGTTAAAATACAGTAAACGAAAGCAATGAACCTGTGTATTATAATAAGTCAAATGATCTTCCAGAATGTTCGACTTTGGAGGAAAAAAGCGCATTTTGGGAGAAATGAGTGGTTAACGGTTTCAAATATAAAAAATTCCTTACAAAATTTGTAAAGAAGTAGAATATTTGGGTGTAGAACTTAATAAGCAGGGAATCAACATTGCACTATCTTGGACTAAAGCCTCTGTTTCGCCATCTGCTGTTTCAAGAAAACAACAGATGGTGTGTTTGTGCAAAAATATATTTAAACAAAATTCCACTCAGCAAGCTTCTTCTGTGCTACAGAGAAGGCTCTGGAAAATGCTTGTACTAAGGTGTTTGAGAACTATAAGTAAGTGATAGTAAATATATTCCACACTGTTTATTTAGTCGTCAAAAAATAATCGTTCAATGATTTTGAGACGGAAATTGGACTGCCAATCAGAACGATGTTCAGCATTTTACATTCCGGAAATGTACGTGACAACATTAATAATGATATTGGGCAATAAATGAAAATTTATTGTTTAAAACAATTACTGAAACGAGATCCAAAAGGTCACTAATTATCGATGAGGGCTCAACTGTTAGCAATTATCGTCTTTAATAATAATTCATTTGTGAACTAAGGTCCCTGACATGAAAGAATCCGCTGACATTTTCCTTAATATAGTTCTGGTAAGCAATGTAGCTGCTGAAGTTATTAGTAACACATTGTTGAATTTTTAGGAATCAATGGGACTTTCTAATGACTTCTTGAAAGAAAATCTTATTTCACTTGCGAGATGGACCAGCAGTAATGATGTGAAGGAAAAAATGAGTTGTGACATTATTGAGACGGAAATTCCGACAAGTTTTGGTTTGACATTGTGTTAACTACAGACTTCAATTTTCATTTGGTGACGTAACTAAAAGAGATTTCCCATCACATCACTTCAGATCTTTCTTAGAAAAGCTATACAGCATAGCATCACTCACCGAAGAATTCTTGACATTTAAAACTAAAAGCAGAGCTCCTAGAAACTGAAATTTTGAAAATAGACAGAACCTTGGACACCAGATGAGTAGCATCGATCTTCAGAATTATGTCAGCAATGTGGAAAAACTTTAAAACTTTGGTTGTACACTTCTCAGCAGTTAAGGACAGTTAAAGTATCGAGTCAACTGACAGAGGCATGTATGATGGTTTACTAAAGAGTATCATTAGATCTGGTTTCATTCTCGACTTAGCTTTAATGTACAATGTCCTTCAAGAGTTATCAGAACTAAGTCTTGAGCTGCAGTCACGAGACATCACACTTTATTAGACACAGTGGGTAATCAGATATCAGCTGTTGGTCTTCGAAGTAAAGGTCCTCACTACTGCGAAGCTCTCAAAGCAGTAGAAGAGGTAAACCTTACAGGAATTACTTTGAAAAATGAAACAACCGGAAGACATCCTGAGCCTACCAGACTTTAAGATTGTCTAAAACAGCGGATGTACAATCGTCTGCTGCAGTCGGAGGATATTGGTATCTCTAAATGTGAGAAAATGTTGAACTCATCGAATTGACCTGAAAATAATGAAATAACACATGATGAAACCCACATAAGGACCCTGTATCATCTTTTTGGACTTCCATAAGAGAGGGATACTTAGTGGTTTCGGGATTATTTGACGGTGAAGAAAATGTCAGTATCCCTCCGTCCTCTTCTCAGTGCACTGAAATGTGTTCCCATATTCACTAATGAATGTGAATGTGGTTTTTCACTAATGAACCTGATTATCACATCTGCAAAGCTTCGTTCCGTCTTTCTAGTCATTAGTCTGATGTTCATGAAATAGGTTGGCTCTCCATTCAAGTAATTGTTTCTACCTATGAACTATGTACACTCGCGGTTTATGAAAGACAGACATCTTGCTACTGATACAAAGAGTAAAGCAACTAGAGTACAGCAGACATCAATTGAAGTCAATCATTTAAAATTATAAAATCTATTATTAGCTATCCTGAAGATGTTTGTAACTTTAGCTGTAGTTTATGGAGTTCAGAGTATTCCTTTTTTTTACAAAAAGAACACTATTCACAATAAAGTATTTCGTCTTGAATGTTAGATTGCGTAAAAATCGTACAGTAATTTATGACAAATCTGTTATTTACTATAATTGGGTATAAGTTTCAACAGAAAAATTGTTTTTCAAATGAACACTGAAATGCCATGCTATGTGGTGCTGACTGGCTGTATAAAGCCAGAAGGTTTTTGCTGCGTGCCCACCCGTTAAGGGTTTTACCGCAGGTAAGGTAAATATCGGGATATTGTAGGGTGAAATGTTGATTTTTAGGATGATGAATTTTTATGAGGTTAATAGTATGTACCTGGGGGTTGAACACACACTGTAAACAAGTATCCAGAGGTCCAGAGGTAGTCCTAGTCGGGCGGGGCTTTCCCCGTCCGGGTGTCATATGCCGCAGTACCTAGCCGCTTTGCGGCTTAACCTGCGAAATGAGCTAGTAGATCCATGTTCTGCTGGGTGTTTGAAAATTTGATTGTTGAAGATTTTTGAAAAGGGTTTGGAATGGGTTGCCCCTCTTTGTCGTGGGCAGCTGTACTTAATCGTTCTCCCTTTTTGGGAGACACGAATTAGTTTTTGCCCCGTTTTGGATACGGGTTGTGTGGCGCTTGTCCTTTGGCGTAGAAGTTGTTCCCAGAGACATCTGGGGTTTTCCTTTGGGTTACCCAAGGGGTCCCAGGACGTCTCTCGGCAGTCTGAAGGACGGCAAGCGCCTTTGATCTCTCGGGTCATACCTTCCCAGGGAGTTCACTAAAGGGTTGGGGTGAATTTGGATTTTCTCGTACATTGATCGTGCCCTCTCGCGAATGACATCGACAATGTACGGGATCTGGGAGTGCTCATGTAGGATATGAGCCGGGAATCTCCAGCCTGTATCGTAGATGATGCGTAGGGCCTTGTTCTGCAGCGTCTGGAGTCTGACGAAAGTGGTATTAGCCACTGTTCCCCAGATCTCACAGCCGTACAGAATCATAGGCGGAATGATCGCCCGATACAGTTGGAGTTTGAGACGGATCGGCATGGTGGATCTGAAGATAGGGTATAGGCTCCGGAGTGCGACGTGCCCCAGCTGGACCTTGCCCTTGACGTGCGGAACGTAAGTTAACTTACGGTCCAGCGTCACCCCGAGATACTTCGCCGTTTGCACCCAAGGGATTCGACGGCGCCGTAAAACGAAGTTCTGCTGCAACCGGTTGGCTATGGTTTTCGCCAGGAGAATAGCAGAGCTCTTCTCCGGGTTAATTGCCATTCGCCATTTTGCGCTCCATTCGCCAATGGCATGGAGCTGGGTTTGGATTTGCCGGTAGCTGTACCGTGTGTTCCTATTGACTGCGAAGATCATGAGATCGTCCGCATACTGACAGGTTTGGGTGTTGTGGTGAGTTGGGATGTCGGCCATGTAAGCTGCGAAGAGCGCCGGCGACAGCACGCTGCCTTCCGGTACTCCAGCGCCAATGGGCCGCTCGGTGGACAGCTTCCCCTCTATCTTTACTCGGAAGCTTCGGTTTCCGAGGAAACCGGCCACCAAGGAAATATATGGACGGGGAATTTCATGCTCCAGGAGTTTGTAAATGAGTCCTTCATGCCAGGTAGTGGCGAATGCCTTCTCCACGTCGAGCAGCACTGCTACCGTTTTAGACCTTTCCTGGAAACCCAGGGAGGCCTTCTCGGCAACCCGCAGTAGCTGCTCGGTCGTGGAGTGGCCAGAACGGAAGCCAAACTGGTGTTCCGGGATCAGGCCCCTTTCCTCCAGATGAGGAAGGAGCCGGGAGAGGAGCAGTTTTTCGAATACCTTCGATAAAACTGGGAGAAGGCTGATTGATCGGTAACTGGAAGGAAAAACCGGATTTTTCCCCGGCTTTAAAACGCACACCACGCGCGCCTCCTTCCAGATAGCTGGAAAGTGGCGCATGTATAGGCACGCGTTATAAATCCGGGTTAAGTGAATCACGGCTCTTCTTGGAAGGTGCTTGAGCATTTCCGCTGTCACACGGTCCTGCCCAGGTGCTTTGTTGGTTCTTAGAGAGTTAAGCGTGGTCGCTAACTCTCTAGGGGTAACGATGGGAATGTGGAACTCCTCGTGGTCAGGGGGCGGGGCTTCTAGGAAGTCCTCCACCACCTGTTCCACGAGGTCAGCATGGTCATCGTCCATTGGCTCTACCCTTGGCTGGAATTGAGCCTCCAGATAATCTGCTAGCGCCTCTGCCTTTTCTTTCGACTCGTAAACGAGTCGACCTCTAGGGCTATGTAAAGGGTGCTGGTGTATAGTTTTGTCTTTCCGCAGGCTACGGACTATTCGCCATGGTTTTCTCTCCTGGAGATTGGTGTGCCTTAACATGTTTTCCCAGGCCTCTTTGCGGTGTGCTCTTAGGAGTCGTCTTGCCAGGGATTTGAACCTCTGGTGTACTTCTCCTATCCTGGGATGGCGAAATCTCTGCCACAGCTTTCTTACGGCGTTTTTAGCCCTTATGAGTTGTTTAATGGGTCCTGGAATATCTGTGCGGTTTGGCGTGTGTATTGGAATGCGGTGTGTGTGAGCACGGACCGCGTTAAGGATGGATGTGGAAGACTCCTTGGCTGCCGCCTCGAGTGACTCCACAGAGTCGATTCGAGGGCGGGCTTCCACGGAGTTTTGGATGTCAAGAATGGCGGCATCCCAGTCGACTTCATCCACCCAGTCAGCCGTTGCCAGAGCTGCGACGGTAACGTCTGAATTGATCACAACTGGGTTGTGGTCAGAATCCAGAGCATTGACCGCCGTGAGGTCCAGATGAAATGGAATGTTCTTGGTGATTGCGAAATCTATGACGTCCGCCCTGCCACGAGACGGGAAGTGCGTTGGACCCCGCGGGCCATGCGCATGAAGGGTTGGATCTCCGCAGATGAAGCGGTAGATGCTCCTTCCCCTATCATTCTGGGTTCGGCTGTTCCATCCTGGGTGTTTGGCATTGAAGTCGCCGGCTATGCACACTCGGTGGTCAAGGTTGAGGAGTGCCCTGTAATCCGCTTCATAGAAGGGATGGTTGGGCGGGTCATACACCGCCACAAGCACTAGGTCTGAACCGCCCAAGGAGAGCCTTATGGCGGTCGCCTCCAAGTGTTGAAGCGGAGGGATGGTAATGGGAGTATGGGTGATGTGGTTTTTGATGAATATAGCTGTACCGCCGCCCCGCCGGCCGACTCTATCGGCTCGGTGGACGGCGTAACTTGGCAGGTTAAATTGTAGACCAGCATGCAGATGCGTTTCGCATACCATAAGGAGGTCAATCCCGTGGTCACTTACAAACTCCAAGATGCCCGGTCTCTGTTCCCGGACTCCGTTTGCGTTCCAGAACGCGGCTCTCAATGTTCGCTGAGTTTTTCTCAACGCCATTTACGAGCTGGAGTCAGGGAAGAGAAGCCGTGCAGTCTGTTGCATAATGCTGTGCTTTTGCAGAGCAGGGATGCGGGGATCTGTCAGTTGCTCCCTGCAGCGCCTCAGAATAGGGAGGGAGCGATGAATTAGTTCAGCGAACCAGGCAGAAAGCTCATGGAACTCCGCCAAGTCCTCGTTTGAGACGCCAGTGTCCCAAATCGGCGTAGGTGTTGTAGCGAGGGGTGCCTCTCCCTCATTGGCTGTTGAAGCCACTGTAGCTGGAGCTGGTGGAGGGGGGAGAGCAGTGGCAGCAGGGCCGCTCTGTCTCCCCTCAGGTTCTTGGGCTGGCTGCCCGGCCGTTGCTGCCGCAGTTGCCGGCGGTTTCTCCCGCCGGGCTGCGGTGGCCTTCTTTTGGCGAGGAGGCCGCTGTGGCTTTGCTGCAGATGCAGCTGGTGGTTGTTTGGCGGTAGTACCTGAGCTTACTGTCTGGGTCGCTGCCGGAATCTGGGTTGCCTCGGCCTGCTGCAGCACTTATTTGTGCTTGCGCAGTGCCTGGGCAAAACTGACTCCAGGCCGAACTTGTGCTTGCTCCCTGGCTGTGTTTCTGCCCTGTCTTGCCTGCACTATGCGCAGTCTAGCGGGACAGCCGCCGTAGATGCCTATGTGGGCTTCTCGGCAGTTGGCACACTTTTTCTCCTCTCTGGGGTTCGGGCATTCGTTGACGTGGTGAGGGCCTGAACATCGTATGCAGGCGGTCTTCCGCTCGCACGCATGGCTCGAGTGGTGGAAGCCCAAGCACCTTTAGCATTGGGCTGGCCCCTCTCTGCCATGGTACGGCTCGATCCTGATTTTGGTATTGTAGAGGTGGGACACCTCGTCAATTTTGGGAAGACCTTCTCCCTCTTTCTCCACTATTACGAGGAATAGTGGCATGGGAGTCCTTACGGGCTCCTTGCCTTCCTCGCGGACTTGCTTGGTCAGCTGGACCACGGTACGCGGCGTAATGCCGTGTTCTTCCGCCAGGCCCACCTTTATGTCCTCTGGGTCGGTGTCAGATCCGAGACCTCGGATGACTCTGCGCACCAGGTTAGGTCGCTGCAGCGAGAACGTGTGGAATTCTATCCCCGCTTCGCGCAGCACCCCCCTGGCGGCTTCATGGTCCTCCGGGGTCGTGGTCTTTATGATCACCCGACTTGGAAAACGGGTGGCCTGGAAGCTTGCCTGGAGCTTAACCCTCAGTTCCCTCATGACCTTTATGTGGTTAGGGAACGGGTCCGATACAATTGGCGGGATTCTGGCCGCCTTTTGTGTGCGGGGGATCTTGGCGTCCGCTTGCACTGCAGGGGTGCTGGGGGCAGCACCCTCCGGCTTCGAACCGGAGGGCCTCTTGCGCCTTCCCTGCACGGTGACAAAACCATCGGCGTCTGTGTCGCTCTCCGGTAGGGGAGTTGAGACGCCCTGGAGGGGGATGACGGTGTTGGAGCTCCCTGGTTTGGGGACTGGAGAGATCGGGACTGCTATCCCTTGGTTAAGAAGGCGGGAGGCCTTCTTCTGTTTCTTTTGCGCTTGGGTCTTGGCCTTCACGATGTTTACCCGTGGGCCGGAAGAGGATGAGGATGCAGATGTTCTACCAGTCATTTCGTCAGGACTTACCTGGCGGCTGGTACTTGGTTTGTCTGAGTCAGTTGCAGGTGCCATCCGGCTCCCCACAGAGGGTCGAGCGCTGTTACACGCGCCGATTGGGGCGGACCCCGGGTCCCAACCTAAGTCGGGACCCTTGGCTTTGACCTTGTGGGCCTGCAGTTTCGTCTGTCTGTTTGTCGGTCCCAAGTACTTTGTTCCTTAGCAGAAATATCTCAAAATGTAGTTAATATAGAAGACCATGTTTCTGCAACACAGTTAATATTTACTTAATGTTCTTTTCATGTACATTGCAGCTATCGTTTGTTTCCACGCAATAAACAAAGATTAAACCTAAGCTGTATATAAATAACAAACTGAATATATGCTACATAATTTCGTAAATAAATACAGACATTGTTCCGCAGTGTAAATAGTTACCAGTAGAGCCCTCTCTGGACAGCAACAAGTACTCGGTTGTCAAACCTTCTCCCCTGGTGGACATTTACTGTAAATAAATTATCGTCACCTGAATAATAAATTCTCATAATGTGCTACACTCACGATACTTTCTCAACACACAGCTCCACATGGTTTATCCTTCCATGTGAAGCAAATATGAAGATTTGAGTATTTACATGGAATACAGTTGCAGTGTCGGAATTCTAGTTCATAACTGTTCCTATGAGCTTTGTACAAGCTGAAAAACAGGGTAAGTTTTTTTTCCAGTTTACGTCCTCCAACGTTAAGTCATATCGGACGATGAATGAAATGGGTGAAATGATACTCAAATGCGTCCGGGGTCCATGGAGCTTATAATTACCGACATTCGTCTGTCAGGATAAGGGAAAACACCGGGAAAGCCTTATCCAGGTAACTCACCCTGACCGAGATTCGAACTCGGGACCTCTTGAACGTGAGGCCAGGATTAGTGGTTTAACATATAAGAGTACTGGAACGTTGTTTTGTGCTTCATGCATATATATTTAACATTTGGTATTTTGATGAAATGTAAGAGAGAAGAGCTGGAAATATTAAAAAAAAAGGGGAAGAAGAGAAGGGCGAAAGCTTATTTCAGCAATTGGGAATCTACATCCAATGATTCTTGGTCAACTCTTATTGTATTATTGTGTAATATTTTCAAAATATTGTACATATTTACAGTAAGCAGGAGTAGTATTGTATTGTACACAAAAAGTAGATACTGCATATTTATCAGGAATGGGTTAGACACTAAATAAAAATATATTATGGATAAAGGGCCATGTATGTGTATGAAGAGTAACTAACAATCTTTGGGAAAATGCTACACTTGGTATTTGTGCTTATCTTCCAAAGATGCAATAGGAAGATTTGTTAGCAAATGCTGCCAAACTCAGACTACCCTATACAGAAGTGCTGTACATTCTCGAAGACATCTACATAACTAGTAAACTGTAAATACTAGATAAAATCTTCCTGTGTACATCTTAAAACACATTGTCAAAATTAAACTTATTTCATTTGTTTTTAGAAAGACAACATTCTAAATGTGTTCAGTGAAGACTTCGTAAAGTATTTTTGAGTCCAAAGATCGTTTGTCTTTTCTTATAAATATGGTAACTAATATGTTGATGGTATGTACATTACATATTTATGTGTAGACTAGGATGTACATCTAATCTTGTAACATAATACAGAAATGGTTACAATAGTCATAATGATAAACAGAAATACTAATATTTTGTATAGTTTGTTTATTTAAACAACTCCTTCTTCACTTGAAAGCATTGCTTATCAATACAAAGGATGACTTATTACAGTATTTCCCAAAAATCATGTAAATTATGTAAAGGTTAACTTTCTGTAAGTAGGAAGTTACTCCAATATTCTTGTTTACTTCTATTTAATAAGGGTACAACATTTTGACTACATGATTTGATCATACAGATTTGTACCAAAGTCATATCTTGGTACAGGTTTTACATTCCCTCTTATGTACTTACTCTCTAGAGGACGATAGTGTATTGTTTTGTTGGAACGAACTAGTTAACTACCTGAGACAGTTGACTGTGTAATACGATTGTGTTTCTTCAGTCTAAGTGACAAATCGAGCTTCTTTTACGGAAACGAGGTATGTCATTGCTCCATTTCTGACATTATGTTATTTTTTATGTTTGTGTGAGATACATTCACAACGAATATGCATTGAAATTGCTGCAGAAACTTCTACAGTAAAAAAAAACACCGACTTTATTACATCCATAGTCCTTGTTGCTATGAAAGCTACTTAATCAGTGCTGCCAACGGACAAAAATAAATACCCATACAACAGCAGTAGAAGGATTAAGGTATGCCGGGGGATTCAACATTCTTTTATTTAATCCTTCAGCGTTAAATCATATCGGCGGTGAATGAAATGTTGCTCAAAAGAACGCAGAAAAATGAAGGATGTGATCACGAAATCTGTGTGGATGCTGTGGGAAAGAAACAATTCATATGTAAAAATGCGTGTGAGATACATAAAGATATGAATATACAAATGTAGAAATATGTTATTTTGTTCTCATGATTACATTATGTACTGAAATTGAATGTTCCATTCCGATTTGTCTGCTGTGCCAATCCTATTGCGGACGATTAGCATTAGTTTCCGCTCGGAATAAAAATGAAAACGGAAGTATAGATCGAAATACTTAACATTTAACATAATCTAGAATGTCCAGTCTTTGATATAAGGTAAAAGCTTTCATATTTATGTGACAAATAGGACTTTTGTGAAATATTTACAAAATATTGATCCGATTGACCCTCGCTTAACTTATAATGTAACAAACTCAACTGTCACTTTGACAAGAGAAACAAGTTATTAGCATGGAATATTATGTTTAAGAGTAATGAGCTCTAAATCATAATGCTAAGACCACTAGACATTAAGTGAACAATTGAAACATTAACTCCAAGTCTCCAGTTGCTGTAACCAATATGTCCAGAAACACAAGAATATAAAGTTGTCAAAATTAGAGAGGTCAAATTAATTGTTAGGATTTAACAAGTGACAGAGTAAAAAGTATGTTTGAGATAACAATTACCAGTTTAAGATATGGTAACGTATAACTAGGAACTTTGATATAGAAGTAGTCGTCATTTAATGTTGATAAAAGAACGTGTGTTTATAAAACTAATATCCATAACTTCTAAGTACTACGAAGACTTAGAGCATTGCATATCTATCATTGTTACTAACTTTTGTATCGGCAGTCCGTAACACCTAAAGACCACGTTCAAGATAACATAGAGTTGGTAGTAAACACAACTTACACTTGTTATTGTTATTACACAAACAGTAAAGTTAATGATAGTTGAGCAGATATAATAGTTCAATAGTTATTGTTTGTAGTGATAAGATTGACAACTTACTTCAGTCAACTGTCACGTATACCCTGAGTGAGAGATCACATAGTTCACTATTGTACCATCTCTACTACATACGGAAACACAAACTTTATACATATATCGTCATTTAACAACAAATACATGTTTTGAGATTAGCAAAACAATTTGTAAAAGATCTGTTTATGTTGTACCTAAATGTCTGTTAGTAGCACAGGACTTACAGGAAATATCGGCTAAGTATCCACTATCACTAACCCTTCCAGTCACGGTGTCCGTTATAGGGAACATATGTATTTGTTTCCTATTTGTAAGCTTTTAATGTTTTCTTTTCTATATTATTCTTGCTATACAGTCCTTCAACATTTAAACATATGCATCGGAGACGTTCTGAATTCTACATTAGTTTTAAAATATTCATTCTTGTGAATCTTTTTACATGAAAAGAAGACAAATCCATACAACTGCAGTGAAGTGATACCCTGTCATCACTCACGCGTGCCAAGACACTGATGATTTATTTCACCAATGGCAAATCAGACTGCAGTCACCGAGACTCGAACCAACAACGAACATCAGGTACATAGAGAAGAGCAAGGTACTGATATAAACTCAACATATCTACAATAATACATCTTCGGAAACATCACGTTGCCTTAAAGTTGTATGGCTCGCATGACGTTCGTGAGGAAGTACAAATATTCCCAAATGATTTGATCATTATAATCGGATAAAGCTGCATCAAAAATTAAAGAGTTTTGGATGCTGAAGGCAAATATCGTTTATCACACCCAGCTATTTATTCGTTCGATATTGTCTCTTAATTTATTCTCATTATCGTTTGTTTTAACCTATAAAGAGCAATTAAATATAATCCATATATAGAAAAGGTAATTACAATGTGTTATGAAACTTCCTAAATAATTAAAATTTTCTTCTTCACAACAAGTAGAGCCATATCTGGACAGCGATTTTAGTTCGGTTGTCAGGTTCTCTAACTTCCAACTGAAAACTTTCTCCTGGCGGACAATCACTAGAACTAAAAATCTTCTGCTGCAGAGCGTATGTATTTAGTGTATAACTTACAGTATTGTGTCGTCGTTCCGCGGTTTTTTTTTCTTTGTGCTCCAAACATAAAATAAACTTCTACAATAATAATTTCATCAGCCATTTCGTAGTACGAGGGCTGTTCAATAAATAATGATCACAATTTTATTTTGACAACGTACCTTTACTCATCCTCATAATTTTGATAGTCCTTCTCAAAATAGTCTGCCCCGAATGCCATGCACTTGTCCCAGGCTTTCTGCCAGTCTTCAAAGACATGTTGGAAACCATTTTTGAGAGATCCTTCAAAATAGCCTCCGCAGCCTTCATCACTGCCTCTGATGATAGATAATGCCTCCCACGAAGCAGTTTCTTCAAGTTAGGGAGTAGAGAAAAGTCACATGAGGCTAAATCAGTACTATAGCGAGGGTGAGAGATGCACTTCACGTTGATTTTTGCAAGATATACAGCAACAACGTTGGCAATATGCGGCCGCACATTAACGTGGTGCAGCACCCAGCCTCCTTAACGGAAATGTGGTCTTTTGCGCCAGGTATGGACTTGAAATGTTTTCAGGACATCCCTGTAGTATCTTCCAGTTACAGATGTGTGTGCAGATACAACATGCCGATAATCCATTCCATGAATATCAAAGAATGAGATGACCATAACTTTCCAGCAGAAGCAACTACTTGCTTTTTTGGAGGTTGGTGATGAATGAGATTTCCACACTGAGCTTTGCTGTTTGCTCTCAGGATCAAAATGCTGTAGCCAAGATTCATCAGCAGTGATCACGTTTGAAAGAAACTCCGGGTCTTCCTCTAACATCAACTTTAACTGCGTGTCACCTCCATTGCAGTGGTAGGCAATACTGAACATGTCTGAACTTGACTGGTTCTCACCGGCGGGAACCAGGAGTACCAACGATAAAAATACTACGGTGTGTTTGCTTCACATTAAGTTAACAGAATATAATGAGTGTGAATTTTAGTGCGAAAAATTAAGACCGTAAAAATTATGATCATTCTTTATAGAACAGCTCTCTTAGATAAAAGGACATAGTTAAATTTAGGAAATCGCGTCATTCAAGTTGACATAAATTATGCTCTTTAATGAGCTCTGAATTTTGATGTACTAAACGTTCCTCCATATGTTATGATGTACAAGTTAAAGAAAGTTATAAAGAATTCAGTCAGAATGAATCATGGAGACTTTCCAGAAAATTATAGTTACTTATTTTGTTCTCTACGCATATTCGATAGAGATAAGGAACAGTGAAATAACATTTCTTTGTATATGGTCAAGAACTCCCTAACTGTAACACTTACAGCATTGTCTGAACTAACCGGTCCACAAAGACTAATTTGCTCATTGCTGCAAATTTGAAATATATGTTTATTAACTATTTCCTTGTTAATTCAGTTGTATATTTTAAAATCGGGTCAGTTTTAAACTTCGAACTCTATTCCTATGAGTTTATGTCGAACACAAAGATATAATTAGTGTTTTGAGATATAAAATTTTGTAAAATTGAATGAGAAGCAAGAAATATCTCAAAAACCGTTAGCGAGATTATAAGTTGACATAAATTATCCTCTTTAGTGAAATCTGAACCAAACCCTTGTACTATAAGTAAAGTAAAATCGTACAGAAGTGAGTCAGAATGAACAGAACTTCAGTGACTATTGCCAGGAATTGTACATTTTGTTTATTAAGCAAATGTAGTAACGTTTGGTACTTTGATGAAACATAACAAACATAACAAAATCTGACACTTACTACTCATTCCTCTACAAACAATACTTATCATATCCTTTGTTTTTCTTGTTTCTTTATTATCCAGATAAGCTTTTATGATATATTATTTGTAGATATAAGATTATTGGTCATGTGACTGCGTGTGACCACTGTGAAATAGTACATAGTCCTTATATGAACATTAAACAGAGAAAAATTTGCATTTATGTATGAAAAGCTAAATATTTCAAAGTACCGACAATAAATAACAAGAAATACTCCGAAGCAGTGAAAGACAAACCATTTTATGTTTCCAAATTGCATGTTGTACTGAGTTATACATTTTTATACCTAGAGTTAACTCCTTATGGTTAGCATATTACAAAAAAGTATTCCAAATGGAGAGAAGACTTCAAGGTTATGTATTACCTAAAAGAATCACCCTGTTCTTATTTGGAATGCATATTTGTAAAACAATGTTTATAACGGAAGATTTAAGAGTAATTTTTGAGAAAATAATGGTAAATTTTCTTGTTTATTTGTTTTGTTATTATTAGTTCCAGGAGTGAGAGATTTTGTTAAAAGTGTTTGTCCTGTATCCCTGGAACATCCTGAACTTAAGTTCGGTGGTCAACCAATTATAACTTTTCTGTTCTGCTGTTCTCATAGGGACACGCATTTTTATAAGAGATACTTTTTTACATTAAAAAATCTCAAAATGTGTAAATCTATCAAATTTTATGGTCATATACGTATAAAATTAATAACTGTGTCAACAATAGAACCTTTACAATAAAACATTGGAGAAAGGTAACGTGGGTTATGTTCAGATATTCATGTACATTAAGTCAACTCCTCAAAGTGAGCGAAAATAGAATACGTGAATCATGTAAAACACAATGTGGCCATTATCTATCAGGAGTTGTTAAGTAAACCGTTTGTAGAGAGAGAAAGGGAGCTGCTCAAATGTGATATGACTGGAAATTATGGTTAAATATTTCAGAGAATATTCCTAGAATTCCTGTTTATTAATAATAGACCTTTGTCTAACTGTTAAACAACTAGAGATCGACCAACACTTATAAAACAAAAAACTGTAGAGTGCATAGAAATATACACATTACTTCAAATAAATTTTTGTAGAGTTGACCATTTAGTGATATTCCCTGTATTGTTTAATTTCTCCAAGAATTATACTTTCCTAAAATTAGAGGCAATTAATTTGCTTCCTTCTGTTGTTTACGTTAAGATAATATCATTTGAAAGTCATCATACAACGACTGGTTCATTAAACGCTTAACTTTCACTTAAACACTGCTGCATTGTCCTATTTCCTTTTTACTTAAAAGGATATGTGTAATATGACATTTTATATACATATTTATCTCTAGTAAGTCTTGACATGTTAATTTAAATGTTATACACTTCTTGAATAAAAAGCGGTCGAAATATACACATTTTAGAAGACCTCCTTTCCTATACAGGATTATTTGATTTATCGAAATTATCGTTGTATTCACTGAAGCTGCAGTTTGCTTCAAGGCAATAAAGGATAATTAAACCAAAGCTTTAATGAGGTACACATTTATAATATTTTGTGAAACTTAGTAAATAATTACACATATTCATTGCCAGTATATGGTACTATTCCTGGCGCCATCTCTGGACAGCGATTCCAGTTCGGTTGGCAGTCCTTATATTTCTCTCCTGGCGGACAATCACTGTAACTAACACATCGTCTACTGCAGTCATTTAACGTGTTATACTCTCAATCTGCCCTAACCCTAAAGCTCATTATTCCATTTGCTCCAAATAATAATAATTAATAATAATACTAATAATAACAATAATAATATATAAAATGTTTGATTACTTATCTTATTGTAGATACAAGAAGGCTATAGTTAAATGTTAAAAATCGGGTCAGCTGATATCGTCTTTTAAATTGTATTACTTTTCTTACAAATTTAGAGGAGTAGCATTAGCGTTTTTAAGATATAAAGGTATTGACCGTTTTTTTCATTATTTCCGTTTAGTTTATAATCTGTTTTCCTTAGTTTCACACATATTCACTACACACATAAACATCCATGCCCAAGGCGAGACTCGAACCTGCGACCGTCTCCACAGCAGAAAGCTAGAGACGTACGCTCTAGCGACCATGGCTAAGAGGGCCGGCTGGATATTGAAATTGAACCATAAAAGGCCTTAAAAATTGTTAAATAAATAAAGTTGCCAGATATTATACTTTTTAGCAAGATTTGATCTTGAATTAATCTGAACCTATTTCTGGAATATTACAGTTGTGCATTCTGTGTTCTTTGTATTAAGCATTACGCACTTTGATCAAACCAATAGAGACAAATAAAGAAAATAATATTTTCAAAAAAATAATGATTTTGTCTTGTAAAGGTTAAGTTTCTGGAGATGGAAATTTCGTCCAATATTTTATTCAACTTCTATTTTATAATGTTACAACATCAAAAAAGGCAGCGGGACCTGATGACATAACGCCACTCATGCTCCGCCACTTTCCCTTCAGGGCCGTGTTATTTCTTACCAAAGTCTTCAATATGTGTCTCTCTCTGAGTCACTTTCCACGTAGTTGGAAAGAGGCTCGGGTGATATGCATCTTGAAGCCAGGGAAAGACCCGGTTAATCCTGCCAACTACCGCTCCATCAGCCTCCTTTCTGTTCTCTCGAAAGTTTTCGAGAGACTTTTCTTAGCCCGCATGTCCCCCCTTCTGGGTGACATACAAGCCATCCCTCCTCACCAGTTTGGCTTTTGTCCTGGGCATTCTACGTCACAGCAGTTGCTGCGCGTGGTGGAGGCTGCAACCCTGGGTTTCCAGGACAAGGCATTCACCTCGGCGGCTTCTCTGGACGTGGAAAAGGCCTTCTCTACGACCTGGCACGCGGGTCTTCTGTACAAATTCATCCAGCTGGAGCTACCCACTCAAGTCATTCACCTTCATCACTCTTTCCTAAAGCATAGATTCTTCACTGTCACAGTGGCGGGAAAAACATC